>LT934114.1:759272913-759313771 GCA_900231445.1 Triticum turgidum subsp. durum
CCCCCTCCCCGTGCTAGGGAGGAGAAGAAAAGGAAAGCCGCGCCGTCGGGGGAGGCCGGGACGCCGAAGAAGGGAAAGGCGTCGTTTCCATATCACTCCACTACCGCCGCTTTCAGCGACGAGGAGTGGATGCCCAGGGGCAAACCCCGGGCGAGGTTGTAAGTATCTGCATTCCATCATATTTTACATGTGACTTTGACCTCATGGTTTGTAATGAGGCCGAACACGTTTATGCAGTCCGACCGGGTCCGATCTCGAGGAGTCCTCTTCGGAGGAGTCTCTGAACGAGTTGGAGATGAATTCACTCCCGACGGCAACCTCCCCACGACCTATGGATGACACCGAGGTGTTGTCCCGGAGGATGCCAGAGCAGGAGGCGATGGTTCCGGAGATGCCCCAAGGAAAAAACTCGGGCGCTGGACACATGGGGGATGAGAACACCATGGATTATGCTGACGGGAGCCACAACAAGTCTGGCTCCCAGCCGGTTACTGCGCCGGAGCCTACAAAGGTTCCGGATCCCGGTAAGCAGTTCCTTGCGAAGGAGGGCGAGCCGGCCGTGCCGATGACCTCCTCCCAGCCGGAGGCATCGGACAATTTGTTGGAACTGCTTCGAGGCGCTTCCATCGAGGATGAACATCATACACTTATGGGTACAGTGATTGAGAAGGTTCGGTCCACCAAGAGCGGATTGACCGAAGGCTGCACCAGCCTGCTAACAGTCTTTGAGGTAAAGAAAGTGTGAGGAAATATCACCCGATAGACAGTAGCCCCTAATACTCTGGTTGGTGTTCGGAAAGAAAAGCCAAATGGAGGGTCAACTAAAAAAAGAACCGCAGGAAGCTAATAGTATTTGTCTGTATGAATCAAACATGCACTGCTGCTGACCGCCGCTGCACGCACGGCTGATGTTGCCGGACTCAAGCGCGAACTGGGGCAGGCCGAAGAAGAGCTCGGCCTCGTGAAGAAGCAGCTCGAGGCGAACAAAGGTAAGAGAAACCCCATCCATATGTCGTATAGAGGATAAAAAGTTGGTGATGCTAATAAAAAGCATCATGGCTTTTGATAGGGACCGCGACCGACGTGGCGGCCCTGAAGGAAGCGCTGTCCGCGGCCGAAGCCAAGGCGGATACGGAGCGCCCCGAGCGAGCGAAGCAAGATGCTCGGGTGGGAGAGGTACAGCAGGAGCTCCAGGAGCTTGGCAAGAAGTTCGACTCCCTGGAGCATGATTACAAGACGCAAGCGTCTGAGCTTGCGAAGGCCCTCCAGAGCACAGCCGATGCCAAAGTCGAAGCCCAAAAGGCCCTCCAGGAAATCCAGGCAGCCAAGAAGATAGCGGAGGATAAGGCATTCTTTATGCAAAGCAAGCATGTGGAGGAGTCATTTCTTTTACTTACACGAATCCGGAGCTCTCCAGGGGCATTCACAGATCTGCCACGCAGCATTTCGGATGCCTCGGAGTTCTATCGCGCTAAAGAGGGGAGCTTTACGGAGAAGCTGTTCTGGTCCCAATATACTGGGGCCGAACACCCGATGCCTCTGAGTGACCAACTGAAGCAGTTGGTCGAACTCCACAATGCGGCCGAATAGGCCATGAGGGACCTCATAGTCCGGATGTGGCATGACAAGCTCCTGCCCGGCAGCTACTTTGGCCTGGTGAAGCGGATGGTGCATGCCTATCCATGGCTAGGAGTTATCAAGCAGTCCGTATGTACTGAGGGTGCCCGACGGGCCTTTGCCCGCGCGAAGGTGCATTGGGCCAAACTGGATGCTGAGAAGCTTGTGAAGGATGGACCCCCGAAGGGCAAGGAGCATCGCTACCCCGAGATGTATTACAATGGCGTTATGAAAGGCGCTCGGCTTGTGGCGAATGAATGTCCTAAGAACATTATTTTCGAGTAAATGTACTCATGTCGTCTGTGTAATATGATGACGAGTTTGATTGCACTATATAACGCTTTGTTTGATTTAAAATATTACCTTCTCTGCGTCCGTTTATCAAAATCTGAAAGTAGGCCAGTCGTCGGCTTCCGCCCCCTTGAAACTAGTACTAGGGTGTTCATGGAAAACCTAAACACTCTTTTTCCAAATTCTTGGTCCTTTAAGGAGGTGTTTAGCGCGGCGAACCAGGCAATCGGACTATTCTGCTTTATAACTCTCACTTGGCCATAGAAATCTATAATTTTAAATTTCGGCGAAGCCCCTAGTGTTCGGAAAGCCGAACTGGGGCGTTATACACGCCTAAATCAGGCAAGGCCGATTCCTCGCCTTAAGCGAAAAAAAATCTTTAGGGATTTTAGTACCTCGCGAACAGCGACCAGCTCTCGCCGCATCATGACGGTCAGTTTTTGGCTTTCTCTACTGAGGTGCTCGTCCGGAAGAACCGGGACATAATCGCAGTAGTTCTCGTTGCGCTACGTTAGCCGATATAATGGAACATAAGGTACCAAAACAAGGGAGCCGGGCTAACCCAACTATTGACGCAAGACATGATTCGGAGCTGATGCATATAATGCTATAAGTTCGGGGTGCCGCACTGTTGAAAGTGTTCGGACTTTCTTGCCATTTTATGGGGCTCGATAAGAAGCCCCTGGCAAACTGACCGTACCAAAATGTACGGATGCAATATTGAATAAATATTCAACGGAAAATATGAGGATAGTAATAAGAAGCTGATGCTATGTACTACTTCCAATTTATTTGGACAATATGACAAAACGTAGGTGTACAATTGATGCATTAAGCAGAAAAAATAGGACTATTTGACATATCCTATCCAAGGGCAGGCTAGATGCGGGTATGTAAGAACAGGTATAACAATCATTGAAGAGGGCCACCTGAGTATTCCCCTGACGTGGAGGACGGATTGCTAGTCGAGATGCTGGCGTGCCTGACGGTCCTGTTGCGGGGTACTCCGGACTCGCTTGACGGAGTTCGGGGATGTCGTTGCCCAATTGGCTGTTTGTCGGAGGAGGCTGCTTTGTACTTCTGCCGCGAGGGCCGCAGTATGTTCTTCCGTACGGAGGGAGTGGTCTGTATTTCCATTGACTGTTATGACCCCACGAGGTCCTGGCATCTTGAGCTTGAGGTATGCATAGTGCGGTACCGCATTGAAACGAGCGAACGCAGTTCGTCCAAGTAGCGCATGATAGCCACTACAGAAAGGGACGATATCGAAGATTAACTCCTCGCTTCGGAAGTTATCCGGAGATCCGAAGACCACTTCCAGTGTTATTGAGCCCGTGCAGCGGGCCTCCCCTGGAATTACACCTTTGAAGGTGGTTTTGGGTGGTTTCATCCGTGACAGATCGATGCCCATTTTGCGCATTGTGTCCTGCTAAAGCAGGCTCAGGCTGCTGCCACCATCCATGAGGACTCGCGTGAGGTGGAATCCGTCGATGATTGGGTCAAGGACCAATGCGGCTGAGCCACCGTGACGGATGCTGGTGGGATGGTCCCTACGATCAAAGGTGATCTGGCAGGATGACCATGGGTTGAATTTTGGGGCGACGGGCTCCATCGCATAGACGTCCCTGAGTGCATGCTTTCGCTCCCGTTTGGGGATGTGAGTGGCATAGATCATGTTCACCGTTTTAACCCGGGGGGGATTTCTTCTGCCCTCCAGTGTTCGGACGCCGGGGCTCCTCGTCATCATCGCTGTGCAGCCCCTTGTCCTTGTTCTCGGTAACACCCAGCAATCTCTGTAAATGTGATTGGCTGGTTTATCGGGGGTGCCGTGAATCTGGCACGAGCGGCCGAGTATGCATTCCGGACTAGATGATCCCGGATTGTTTCTTTTGAACGGCTTCTTCCGCTGACCGGATTTGGAGTTGCTGAATCCGGCATTGACTGTCGTATCCTCCGTATTGTCGCCATTGTTTCGACGCTTGTGTTTGTTGCACTGTGGCTTTCCGTTACTTCCACGGATATCGGAAGTGCCAGGGTTTCCTGGCGCAGTGTTGCTGCGAGCCAGCCAACTGTCCTCACCCGCGCAAAAGCGGGTCATTAGTGTTGTGAGTGCCGCCGTGGTCTTCGGTTTTTCTTGGCCGAGGTGTCGGGCAAGCCATTCATCATGGATATTATGCTTAAAGGCCGCCAGGGCCTCGGCGTCTGGACAGTCGACAATTTGGTTATTTTTAGTTAGGAACCGACTCCAGAATTTCCTGGCTGACTCTCTGGGCTGTTGGGTAATGTGACTTAAGTCATCAGCATCCGATGGTCGCACATAGGTGCCTTGGAAGTTATCGAGGAATGCATCCTCAAGATTTTCCCAACTGCCAATGGAGTTTGCTGGCAGGCTATTCAGCCAGTGTCTGGCTGGCCCTTTAAGCTTGAGTGGGAGATACTTGATGGCATGTTGGTCATCACCGCGGGTCATGTGAATGTCGAGAAGAAAATCCTTGATCCACACCGTGGGGTCTGTTGTTCCATCATATGACTCGATGTTGACGGGTTTAAACCCTTCTGGGAATTTATGTTCCATTACTTATCAGTGAAGCAGAGGGGGTGTGCGGCGCCTCTGTGCCAGGCTATGTCACGACGTAGTCCGATTGGGTCTGGTCGGTAATGTTCGGCCCGGCCAGATGTACCATTATTGTATCTGGCGTGACGATCGGTGTCATGAGCTGTGGCGCGCCCTCGTGATCCGTAGATCGATCTTGGTTTTCCTGCGTTGTTTTCCAAAATGTCTCGCAGGTCTTGCGTATTGCCCCGGGCCGTAGTGAACCGGCGTGGGGGTGCGGGCTGGTGTCCGACCTGATATCCTGTTTTATCCTGGCCACGAGGTGGCCGGTCAGCCTCATCTTGTGCTGGAAGTTCACGCTCTTCGACCTCTTCTTCTAGTGGTTTATGCTTTCGGTATCCCCTGCTCGGGGGCTCGAGTCCGTATTCCTCGGCCGCCAGGACTTCGGTCCATCTATCTGCGAGCGGGTCTTGGTCAGCTTGGAGCTGCTGCTGCTTCTTCTTCAGGCTTCTTGCAGTGGCTATAAGCCTGCGCTTGAAGCGCTCCTGCTCTATGGGATCCTCTGGTACGCCGAATTCGTCGTCACCGAGGCTCACCTCGTCTTCGGAGGGAGGCATATAGTTATCATCCTCCAAGTATCCGTCCCTCGCCTGTTCGTCTGGGCTAGCCCGCCCGTGTTCCTGTTCGACTTGCTCGAAGGTGGGTTGATCACAATCGTATTCCTCTTCGGCACCATCTGGATTTTCTTCTCCAGTGCTGGTATTGTTGTGGCGAGGCTTGGAGCGGCGCCGATGACGCCCATGTTTTGCTTTCTTCCCCGAGGGGTTATCTTCTGTTGCCTCATCGCCATTGGTTTCTTTGGTTGTATCCACCATATATATATATCATATGAAGAGGTGGCAGTCTAGCGCCCTGTGGGCGGTGGTTCCTGTTCTTCTCCCACATCGTCGTCTATACCGTCGATGTCTTTGGGGTCGAACTTAAGCACGTTGGTCAAGTCATCGACCGTGGCTATTAAGTGGGTGGTGGGTGGGAAACGAATTTCTTCGTCGCCAGCTTCCCACTCGAGCCGGACATAGTTCGGCCAGGAGTCTCCTAACAGAGAGAGAGACCTTAAAGAATCTAGCACGTCTCCGAAGGGTGAGTGCTGAAAGATATTCGCGGCGGTGAACTCCATGACTGGAGCCTAGTTAGATTCAATGGGCACGGATGCACGTGGTCTGGAACACATGGCCGGAGATGAGTCCGGGGGTCCGGAGACACAGATCCCTTTTGGAGAGGAGTCTGTGTTCAACTCCAACGCCGAGGAGTGTGCAGCCTCTGGGGCGGGGTACATCCACCCATCCTTGGAAGGCACGACATGCTCTGGAACAAAGTCCGGAGCTGTAGCAGGTGCGATGTTCCGAATACTGTGTGACTGCCGATCTAGGTCATGCACGTCGTGATTGTTCGACGCTCCTGACACGGGCCCGAATCCGTCGAAGATCAAGTGTCCGCGGATGTTAGCGGTGTAGTTTAAGTTTCCAAACCTGACCTGATGGCCAAGGGTGTAGCTATCGATCTGCTCCAGATGGCCAAGCGAGTTGGCCCGCAGTGCGAAGCCGCCGAACACGAAGATCTGTCCAGGGAGAAAAGTCTCACACAGGACAGCGTGGTTGAAGGTTGGAGAAGCCATCTAGCCTGGCAGAGACGACATAGAGGAACTCTCAATGAAAGCACCAATGTCGGTGTCAAAACCGGCGGATCTCGGGTAGGGGGTCCTGAACTGTGCGTCTAAGGCTAATGGTAACAAGAGGCTGGGGACACGATGTTTACCCAGGTTCGGGCCCTCTCGATGGAGGTAACACCCTACTTCCTGCTTGATTGATCTTGATGATATGAGTATTACAAGAGTTGATCTACTACGAGTTCAGAGAGGCTAAACCCTAGAAGCTAGCCTATGGTATGATTGTTGTTGTACGGACTAAACCCTCTAGTTTATATAGACACCGGAGGGGGCTAGGGTTACATAGACTCGGTTTACAGAGGAGGAGATCTACATCCGAATCGCCAAGCTTGCCTTCCATGCCAAGGAGAGTCCCATCCGGACACGGGACGAAGTCTTCTATCTTGTATCTTCATAGTCCAATAGTCCAGCCAAAGTATATAGTCCGGCTGTCCGGATACCCCCTTATCCAGGACTCCCTCAGTCGCCGTCACCATGCCCCTGCCCCGACGCCTCCCCCACGCGCTCCCATCTTCGCCGACCAACCCTCTAGTGAGCCTCTTCCCTGATGCCTCTCCCGCGTGCTCTGCTTGCCACCGCCGTCGCCGCCGCCGCACGCTTATTGATATATGGATGTATGTTGATATATGGATGTATGTTGGTGTATGGATATGGGTGTAATTTGATGCTCGGATCTGTCTAAAACGCCCATGTCTTTTCTGCAGTAAACATCATATGTGCATTTTGAACTAGCTATAACTTTGTGAAAGTTGATCCGGTTGGAGTGTGTAATATGTCAAAAATGTTCTGCTCTTCATGCTCTACACGTTGGTTGCATTTTCATTCATGTTAAGATTCATCTTGATGCCATTATCATCGTTGCAAAAGTGCTAAATGATATTAAGTGGAGAAAATTGCTATAACATGTCATTTTGTCTTTTTCATAGCGTTTTGTGTGATTTTCTTTTGAGCAACATGTCTACATGTTTTAGGAGCATAATCATGTCATCTTTGCAATAATGTGATCCATTCTTATGGTACGCCCTGTCGTGACTAGTACAAGCCATGCAAAGTGGTCTACTCACTGTTTGCTATTTTTAGAGACGGTAAATTCTTCAGAGTCTGAATCTATTATATTATGGTGCCATGTTTACTTGATGCTACCTTCAAATCTATGCATATTTTGGAGATGTTCAATAATCATAATTTGAAGAACGTGTTATGCTCTATCCATCCATGCCTTGTTTGCAATTTTTGCCTACTGTAACTTGTTCTTTTCATGCTCTCAAATTGCTTAAAAATATATCTATTAGCCTGTTAGCAGTAAGTTCAATTTTGCAAAGTGCATAGTTAGTGTTTTGTGCATCCTATGACCATATTATTGACATGAGTAGATGCACAAACATGCCATCTTATTGTTGGTTCCATTTTCATGCCATGATATGCTGTGTGTGGAGTTAAACAAGCTTGCAAACATGCCTACTTAATTTTGTTTCTGCCATGTCCAGTAAATTCCACCAAGTCTGAAAACCTGTTATCATTTGCAATCTTGCCATGATGTTTTAAACATGTTCTAGTGGTTTCCAGCAGTAGCTCGATAATCATGTTTTGTAGTGCTTGACATGTACTTCAATGCCATGCTCGGTCAACCCCCTCTCACCCGACCAACTCTCGAGTCACTAGTAGAAAAAGGGTCAAATGTGAAGCACATTAGTGCCGGTTTGATTTTGAGCCGGCACTAATGTGTCCATTAGTGCCGGTTCCAACGGCTAGCCGGCCACTCTCATTAGTACCGGTTCGTGCCACGAACCGGTACTAAAGGGAGTGGTGGTAGGATGTTGTCAGTCTGGGGCCCCTCCAGCACCTTTAGTACCAGTTTGTGGCACGAACCGGTACTAAAGGTCATCCTACATAAACCTTTCGTCCACCCGAGCTCGCTTTGTTCTTCCCCTTTCCCATCTCATCCTCTGTTCTTCCCCTCTCTTCCTCGAGCTCATCACACATTTTGCCCAAAATTTGTCAAGATTTGAAGGCCCCCATCCATTCAAATGATCACAAAGGATAGCAACTTTGTCCTTTCATCTCTCATTGCTAGATTAGCTCTTGCAATGCTTTGTATAGTGATTAATTTGTGAGTTTAGTAATTTGGGAGGAATTATATGTGATAGTATTTGATTTATATGCAATTTGAGGTCAAAAATAACACTTAGTTTGCATATGTAGGTGTGGTTTACTTAGCGCCTTCTTAATCTCCGTCGTAACCACCGTCGATCGCCCGCAGTGTCTCGTCGCCGGCACCACCTTGTGGTGAGGCTCTTGTTCGTGAATGTTTTAGATTACCAAATTGATGTTTGTGTGATTTGGATATATAGTTACTCATATAATTATCTTACCCGTACGTTATTTGTTATACATAGTGCCATGGTTTTGATATCCGTCCCCGTCGGTTCTCGTCCTTGTTATGATTCCGATGTGGTATATTCTCTTTTAAAACTAGATGTTGCATTTCGTGTTTATGAAAAATTATGCCCATCAAGTTGACATAGATATTTTTATCTAGGAGGTATGTGAACCGGAAATTCCAACCGACCCTATTGTCGAGAGGTTAAATTTAGTTGAAAGAGAAAACGAGTATTTGAAAGAAAAATTGAAAAGAATTGAGGGAGAGAAGATGGAATTGGAGTTGAATGTTGCCGATGTCGTCGATGATCACAAGATCAAGATGGAGAAAATGCGGTTGAAGATTAGAAAGATTAGAAAATATGTCATTGATAGTGTGGCTTGGTATCATTATGCTGTTGGATCAATTGTTACCTTAGTTGCGATCTTGATCGCATTTATTGTTGCATTTAAATTCTTTAGCTAGAGAGTTATTTGTATGTTGAATTTAATTAAGTGTTGTATATGAACTTTATGTATGAACTTTATGTATGAACTTTATGTATGAACTTGTATTAATTTGGTCTATTCGGTGTTGTGTAATGAAGATGAGCCAACAATGGATGTATGACGATCGATGCTCTCCCGAGTTCATTAATGGCATGCATACTTTTCTGCTTGCCGCTGAGGCAAACATGCGGGCGGATGGTTTTATGCCTTGTCCATGTGCTGGCTGTAAGAATGGTCACAATTACTCTACGTCAAGAACCATTCACGTCCACCTATTTGAGTCCGGTTTCATGCCCCACTATAATGTGTGGACCTAGCACGGAGAAAGAGGGGTTATGATGGAAGACAATGAAGAAGAATAGGATGACGACAGCTATCCTGGCCATGGATTCCCTGAATACGATGATACAATAATGGGGGAAGAAGCTGAGCCGGCAATGCGGGAAGAAGCTGAAGAAGAGGCATCAGATGAGCCCGCTGATGATCTAGGTCGGGCCATTGCCGATGCAAAGAGAAACTGCGCAAGTGATTTGGAGAAGAAGAAGTTGCAGCGCATGTTAGAGGATCACAAGAAATTGTTGTGCCTGAATTGCGAAGCTGACAAAAAAAAGTTGGGAACCACACTGGAATTGCTGCAATGGAAGGCAGAGAATGGTGTATATGACAACGGATTTGGAAAGTTGCTGGTAATGATAAAGAATATGCTTTCAAAGGACAACGAATTGCCTGAGAGTACGTATGAAGCAAAGAAGGTTGTCTACCCTCTAGGGTTAGAGGTGCAGAAGATACATGCATGCCCTAATGACTGCATCCTCTACCGCGGTGAGTACGAGTATTTGAACACTTGCTCGGTATGCGGTGCATTGCGTTATAAGATCAGTCGCGATGACCCTGGTGATGTCAAGGGCGAGCGCCCCAGGAAGAAGATTCCTGCCAAGGTGATGTGGTATGCTCCTATAATACCATGGTTGAAATGTTTGTTCCAAAACAAAGAGCATGCGAAGGCGATGCGGTGGCACGGAGAAGACCGTAAGAAAGATGGAAAGTTGAGAGTACCCGCTGACGGTTCGCAGTGGAGAAAAATCGAGAGAAAGTACAAGGAGGAGTTTGCAGGTGACCCAAGGAACGTATGGTTTGGTCTAAGCGCAAATGGCATTAATCATTTTGGGGAGCAGAGCAACAACCATAGCACCTGGCCTGTGACTCTATGTTTGTATAACCTTCCTCCTTGGTTGTGCATGAAGAGGAAGTTCATTATGATGCCAATGCTCATCCAAGGCCCTAAGCAACCCGGCAACGACATTGATGTGTACCTAAGGCCATTAGTTGAAGAACTATTACAGCTGTGGAATGGAACAGGTGTACGTGCGTGGGATGAGCACGGACAGGAAGAATTTGACCTAAAGGCGTTGCTGTTCATGACCATGAATGATTGGCCTGCTCTCAGTAACCTTTCAGGACAGACAAACAAGGGATACCGCGGATGCACGCACAGTTTGGATGATACCGACAATATATATTTGGATAGTTGTAGGAAGATTGTGTACCTGGGACATCGTCGATTTCTTCCAAGCAGGCATCCCGTAAGAAAGAAAGGAAAGCATTTCAAAGGTGAGGCGGATCACTGGACGAAGCCTCGCCACTGTACTGGTACTACTGTACATGATATGGTCAAGAATTTGAAGGTAATCTTTGGAAAGGGTCCTGGCGGACAACCTGTTCCGAAGGACGCTGATGGACGTGCACCCATGTGGAAGAAGAAATCTATATTTTGGGACCTGCCATATTGGAAATACCTAGAGGTACGCTCCGCAATTGACGTGATGCACGTGACATAGAATCTTTGCGTGACCCTGCTTGGCTTCTTGGGAATAATAAATGTATGCACGGAAAAGACGGCATACATCAGGGTCAGGCTAGCTACGCTCTTACCAAAGAAGAGAAGGAAATCTTCTTTGAATGCCTGCTCAGCATGAAGGTACCATCTAGCTTCTTGTCGAATATAAAGGGAATAATAATTATGGCAGAAAAAAAGTTCCAGAACCTAAAGTCTCATGACTGCCACGTGATTATGACGCAACTGCTTCCGGTTGCATTGAGGGTGCTTCTACCGAAAAATGTTCGATTAGCCAGTGTGAAGCTATGTGCATTCCTCAATGCAATCTCTCAGAAGGTAATCAATCCAGAAATCATACCAAGGTTACAGAATGATTTGGTGCAATGTCTTGTCAGTTTCGAGTTGGTGTTCCCACCATCCTTCTTCAACATCATGATGCACGTCCTAGTTCACCTTTGCGAAGATATTAACGTTTTGGGTCCTGTATTTCTACACAATATGTTCCCCTTTGAGAGGTTCATGGGAGTCTTGAAGAAATATGTTCATAACCGTGCTAGGCCAGAAGGAAGCATCTCGAAGGGCCATGAAAATGAGGAGGTCATTGAGTTTTGTATTGACTTTATTCCTGACCTTAAGCCGATTGGTGTTCCTGAATCGTGGCATAAGGGCAGACTGGATGGAAAAGGCATGCTAGGAGGGGATCAAATAATATGTATGGACATGCATTCTCTCACTGAAGCACACTACACAGTTCTACAGAATTCTGCCTTGGTGGCTCCGTATATGGAGGAACACAAGAATTTTCTACACTCCAAACACTCAGAGAAGTCTGACGACTGGATTACACGTGAACAAACGAGGACTTTCGCCGGTTGGTTGCAGAAACGTGCCATGCATGATGGCGATATTGAAGATGACATGTACTCGATGTCCCAGTTACCATCTTCAAATATAATGACTTTCAGAGGGTACCAGATAAATGAGAATACATTTTACATGATCTCCCAAGATAAGAAGAGCACCAACCAAAATAGTGGTGTCCGCTTTGATGCAACAACCAACACGAAAAAGGAAACATATTATGGTTACATAGAGGACATATGGGAACTTAACTATGGAGGTGGTTTGAAGGTCCCTTTGTTTCGGCACAAATGGGTCAATATGACACGAGGTGGGGTAACGTAAGACCCGCTGTACGGAATGACAACAGTTGATCTCATCAATCTTGCGTATGCAAACGAACCATTCATCCTAGCCAATGATGTGGTGCAGGTTATTGATGTGAAAGACATGTCTACCAGGCCGAGAAAAAAGAAAATATAAGGAAGCGAATGGATCATACGACGAGCCAAAGCGCCACATAGTTCTTTCAGGCAAAAGAAACATCGTGGGAGTGGATGACAAGACAGACATGTCAGAAGATTATGAAAAGTTTGACGAAATTGCTCCATTCACAGTGAATATTGACCCGAGCATCCAGTTAAATGATGAAGATTTTCCATGGCTACGGCGCAAAGGGACACACGCGAAGAAAAAGTTTCACACCCAAAGATCTGGGATGTGATCGGCTTCACTATCATCACTTTCTTCTGTATTTCACACCCAGGAGGGAATCTCTATAATAGTTAGGGTAGTTATGTGTTTTGGCATTTGAAACGTGGAGAAATTTTATGTGCAAGCAAATTCTTTCATGCATTTACTGATTTTTTCAGCTAAATGACCCTGAAATTGAAAAGCATTTCAAATGAACTCAAAAAAGGTTGAAAGTTGGCATGGTATCATAATTTCACCCCCATAGCATGTGCAAAAAAGTAGAGAGGGTTACGGCAAAAACTGGATGCACTTCGTGTACAAAATGGACAATCTCTTTCGAAGTATCAGGGTTTTGGACGAAAATTCATCTGTTACAAAGGCATTTCATTTTCTAAATAACCTAAGCATTACCAAATTGAATATAATGATAAAACACACTAATATTAAACATAAGAAAAAAGGATCACTAAAAAATCTATTTTCAAAGTTAAGTTATTCACAAACTAGTGATTCACACAAATTTCAAATAATTCAAAATTCAAACTATTCAAATTTGAAAACTACCGGCACTAACAGAAAGTTTGTAAATTTTTTTATATCTAAAGCAAAAATATTCACAAAGAAACTCTAAATACAGCAAAAACAACTCAAAAATAAATAAAACAAAAATAAATAAAGCAAAAAATTTAAAGCAAAAAAATTAAGAAAATAAAAAAGCCCGCCTACTGGGCTAGAGCGGCCTGCATACGACTAGAAACACAACATTTTGTTGGGCCAGGATGCAGGCCTGCAAAGGTCCAGTAGGCCCACAGGGCAATAGAGAACAGGTAGGCCCAGTAGGCCTCCTTTGGAGAGGAGCTCGAGAGAGCTACCACACTGGGGCTTATAAACCAGTGAGGATGCCCCTCGACTAGAGAGGTGGGACTAAACTTGCCGCACCGCACCTGCGCTAGCGCACCCCTTTAGTACCGGGTGGTGGCTGCAACCGGTACTAAAGAGGGGGTCTTTAGAACCGGTTGGTGCCACCACCCGGTACTAAAGGGGGGCGCTTCCCGCCGCTTGGCCTGGCCAGAACAGACCTTTAGTACCGGTTGGAGCCACCAACCAGTACTAAAGGTCCATCCTATATATACAACACTTGAAGAAAATTCAGTTTCCCTCTGTTTCTTCCTCTCTGTCGACGACACACCGCCTGCCCCGATCGACGCCGTCGCCGCACCCGACGCGTCGCCGCCCCGGCCGTCCCTGCCCCTCATCGCCGCCCACGTCGCCGTCGTCGCCCCGGCCGTCCCTGTTCCTGTCGTCCCCGTCGCCGCACCCCGCCCCGTCGTCGCCACCCCGCCCCGTCGCCCCGTCGATGTCGCCGCCCCGTCGTCGCCTCGCCGCTGAGCGCATGCCCCGGCCGCCATGTCCACACAAACACACACACACACATTAGTTTTTTTGTTATTAATTTTATTTATAGAAATTTTTCTGTTTTTTAGTTATAGAAATATTAGAAATGTTAGTTATATAGAAATGTTATAATTTTTTTTTCTGTTTTTTAGTTATATAAATATTGATAGAAATATTAGCAATTTTTATGTTTTTTAATTATAGAAATATTAGAAATGTTAGTTATATAATCAGAAATGTTAGACATTTTAGAATTAGTTTTAGTTAGATGAATTAGATTAATGTCAAATTGTTAGAATTTGCATATAGAATTTTAGTTATAACAATCCAATCATTTAAAAAATGTTATTTTTTTGCGGGCATATAGTATTTGTTCTTGACAATATGCCCGGCCCGCATCCTCGCCGTCGACCCATTCGCGACATAGTCCTGCTTCAGAGGACCCATGTCCGGGGCTGGGCTCCGCCGGGCTGGCATTGGGAGGTGCTACCTGGAGGAGCGCGCCGCTTGGTGAGGAACCCGGCCTCGGATCCCGTCGTCGACCCTGATCTCCTTTGGTGGCGTTCGCGTGGGACACATTCGGTGCAGGGGGAGCAGGCCCCGCCGGAGGTGGTGCGTCTCCGTGTCAGGGAGGAGGATGACCACCTCCATCGCTACATGGCTGCTATGGACGCCAGGTTCTCCAATACTTGGCAGGTTCTTTGGGCAGATGACCGGAGATATGATCATGTGCTGGTTCCTTCTCTTTGGGTGTCCACCGCCCGCGCCCCAGGAACCGCGAGTGGCCTAGATTCGTCTATAGTACTCGATCTTTATTAGGTACCTAGCCAGTGATGTATTCGATATATAATATTCAAGACGATGTATTTGAGATTATATATATTATTCGAGACGATGATGTATTTGAGATTATATATTAATCGAGACGATGCATATATTATGTACTATATGATTCAGTTTTTCCTTATTGATTGCATCCATGCATTGTAATTTGAATACTAAATTGTTTTATATTTCTTCTGTATTAATTAAGTAAAAGCTATGGCGGACAATACCGGCAGAGAGAGAGAAGAGGAATTGTTCGACATCATACGCAGCCCTCGCAGGCTAGATGATCTGAATGAAGCAGATGACGGATCCCAATATCTGAACAATCCCAGAGAGGGTGATGAAAAGATATTCGGTCTCAACGACCGAGTTGATGAAGTCATGAACTATCATTATGATTATGATGACACAGACAATGTTTATGATGACACAGACAATGCTGATCTTCAAATAACAAAGACTACCGGCGAGTTATATTTATATAAGCAGGCATCTGGTGATCATCACATGTTTTTTATATTTGAAGATATATTAACGAATCGATCTTTCTTCTTTCAGCCCTCTGGATCGAGCAAATCTGCTTCTACAGACAGCAGGACAAAGCGAGGCCTAGGTAGAAAGTTGAAGGAGGGTGTAAAGTACACCATCGACTCCGTCAAACCTAGTGGCAAACCCCTCACGCCTAAGAACATTGCGAACAAGTGGACTCGTCAGTGCGGAGTTCTTGTGAAGGACCAACTCCCGATCTCCATTCAAGAATGGAAAGAGCCAAAAACTAAACGTCCAGGTGTTACTTGGGTCGACGACACAGCAAAAAAAACCTTTGGGAATCTCTGATGGAACATTTCACCCTACCAGATTATTTCCCTGAAGCAGATGTGGAGAAAGTCAAGGGTGCTGCTCTTAAGAAGATGGCAGTTGCATTTAACACCCACAAGAAAACTGTATGGGCCAACTACCTCGCTGCAGAAAGGAAGACTCCAGAATTCATGGGAACACTGGAGAAGCAAAGAGAACATTGGGACGATTTCTTGAAATTCAAGGAATTGGAATTATCTAAGGAACGGTCGATAAAAAACAAGGCCAATGCGGCAAAAAGACGCATTTCCATAGGCTGGGTCCAGGTGGCTACGCGGTGGGAATGCCTAAGTGGGATAAGTCTGAGCAAGAGATGGAGGATGCAGGGGTCACTCCGGTTACTAGGAGCTGGCCCCCCAGGTGCAGAACTTGGTTCTATGCACATGGGGGGCATTGGACCCAAAGACGGGCCTGGTTTCGCGGAAGGCAAATCTAAAAGGAGCTGAACAAAAGATACTTGACGCAATAGAAAAAGCTCGAACAGGGGTGTTCACACCCAACAGAGAGAACGACGAGCTTACGCGCGCCCTGGAAAATCCTGGACACCCGGGAAGAACACGAGGCAAGGGTGTTATTCCCTGGTATGAGGGCTTTTCGGAACGACGACTAAAATTCCCGTGCAAGAAAGAAGATGGAGGAGGAGGAGAAGAGGAAGATGGAGGAGAAGCAGAGGAAGCAGGACGCAGAATGCCTTCAAGGCCTAGAAGCAAGGCATGCGGACTTGCACTCAAATTCCAGCAACAGCAGCAGCAGATCGACTCACTTAGCCAGGAAAGAGGGTCTCAGCAGCGGCAACAACAAGCGGATGATCGTCCAGCATTGGATAGCACCGTCCCATCCATGCCGAGAAGCAGCGTTGGTTCTGCCCCGGGCGACACGCTGCTGGATACGTACCCTGTGGATGACATCATAGAGAACACTAACTGTGAGCTACACTCCAAAATGAAGAACATATCCATGAAGGTGGCGGACGGTGTTGCTTTTACAATTACCCCCGAAGCAACCTTCCATTGCATCCCGATTCTAGAGGGCTATGCTCGTGTCTTCGTTGATGAAGTGGTGGACCCATATTCGGGCTACAGCTTGACATTCCTGGAGGTGAAGACGAGCGCCCACTGGGAGAGGCCATACATCGTATCATCCTATGGAGAAAGGATTGCATCATCTTCCAAAGTCCACCGACACCACATCGTCTGCCGACTCCTCCTTGAAGTCCGCCACCAAGTCAGCAGTCTCCCGCTCCTCCAAGTCCACGAACGCGTGAGCCGACTCCTCCTCGAAGTCCGCCACCTCCTCAAAGTCCCCGAACGCGTGAGCAGCATCCTGCTTCAAGACTGGCACAGTGTCAGGCCACTCCTCTGGTTTCAAGTCCAACACAGCATCAGGCCACTCCTCCTACTTCAAGTCCGGCACAGCATCAGCCACGTCAGCCGTCTCCGTTGTCTCAGTAATCGCATAAGAGACACGCCGCAGCTATGGTGCGTAGCGGTACGAGTCGAGGTAGTACAGGAAGTACAGGTGGAGACAAGCGATATAAATATGGTCCAAGCCTCGCTCTTCTTCCTCAGAGGCCTTACGACATGACCGAGGAGCAAAATGCAGCCATAGTGCAGGCCCAAGTGGACACCCATTTTGGACCAAAACCGGCACCGCCGCCAAGGGAGAAAGTGCCTGAGGAAAAGATTGACCACTTCATTCGTATGGCTCGAGCACCAGCTCCCAAGCCTGTTGACCCAGACTATGAGCGCCAAATCAGGAAGCTACATCGAGCACGGCTACGGAAGGAAGCAAGCTCGAGCTCGAGCCAACAAGAAGCGGGCAAAAAATGCGGGAAAACCGTTCCCAGCTGGGAGAACAGGCGGCTCAATCGATCCCCCGCTTGTTGTGCCAACAACACATGAGAGTACGCACGCCCAATTATTGTGGGCAAACTGTTAATGTTCCCCAGCTGGGCGATGTGGTAATAACCGAGGAGCATATAATGCAGGCTGAAATGCTCAAGATCACTGTTGGACAACTCCTCGAAATCGAGCCCATGCCTCCGCTTAGAGAGGAGGAAATAAAACAGAAATATGTCTGGGGCCAACCTTTGGTCGAGCAAGACAAGGTCAAGAACCTCCCAACGCGAATGTATGAATTGCATCAATGGTACATGAACATTACCAAGATTTCCAATCGAGTGACCCTCATGGTGATTGTCAAGGAGGAGCATTACTTCCATGAGAAATCTCTGTCCGGTGAGTATTTAGAACTATTTCAGTTATACAATCAAGACGCACTCGACAAATCTATCGTCATTTGCTATTGTCTGTAACTGATTTCTTTCTGTAATTTAAGTCTCAAGCTAGCTGTAGTGATCATTTTGATCAATCATTACATGTAATTATCCTCACTATATTCTTTTATGTGGTATTATATGCAGGATGAAGATGTATGAAATGAAAAAATCTGGACGCTATGGCATTGGGTTCATTGACCCAAATACCATTAATGAGTAGACATGAAATCTTCCAGTTTATCAAGCAAGTGTAGAGGAAAGCATGCTAGAGTTCTTCAAGAGCCTCAATACCAATGAAGATATACTACTTCCTTACAACTTCCTATGAGTCACACTGTCTTGTACTACAAATTATGTTTTTGCTTACTAGCTAGCTAGATGTTAATAATTAAGTGTATAGGGTTTACGGTAGTTGATTAGTGTTATGCTCATGCCCGCTTAATTAAGACATGCAAATTAACGTGTGCGCATGCAGTTTCCTGTGGATCTTGTTAGACATTAAAGTTGACAAAGGAACAGTTGAAGTACTGGACTCACTACTTAAAGAAGAAAAAGACTACACCATCGTGAAGGGGATAGTCAACAGGTAATTTCAATCATTATTAACTATATCTCGGCCTATTTAGTTCCTCATTTCCTGATATGAACTATTTAATAACCCCTTTATTAATTTTCTTTGCCGGCGGGCATGGTTTGGGCAAAGTTCATCAAGGTGACTCCAGGCAAATGGGCAAAAAACCTGTTTTCGTATCGACCAAAGGTAAGTAATTAAGTAGTACTAGCTAGCTAGCTAGCTACCATCTCTTTAATTCTTGTTTCAATACCATTAATTAATTATCATGCTTCATTAATCATTATTTGATTCAATTCCATTCTCGTAAAGGCCCTGAAGCAGGCGCAGGGGAATGATCTGTCTGCATTCTACGTTTGCGACAACATTCGCATGATGGCGTCCGAAAGGAGCAGATCAAAGACAGGAATGGGTACGTTTGTCAGAACACTATTCACACCATTATCGATATCTAGTCACACAACTAATACACATGCATATTGATCTCCTTCTTAACAGTTCAGAGAGGTGCGGGAGCAGCTCCTACCACCGGACCGCATACTAGCACTTCAAGAGGAAATAGCAGGAATTTTTCTCGACCAGGTCATAGATCCCGAAGGAGAATACTATTACCCTTTGGTACGTCTCCAATGTATCTATAATTTATGAAGCATTCATGCTATTTTATTATCTGTTTTGGATGATTACGGGCTTTATTATACACTTTTATATTACTTTTGGGACTAACCTATTAACCGGAGGCCCAACGCATATTGTTGTTTTATTGTCTGTTTTAGTATTTCGAAGAAAAGGAATATCAAACGGAGTCCAAACGGAATGAAACCTTCGGCATCGTGATTTTTTGGAAGAATATCATCCGGGAGACTTGGAGTTCACGTCAGAAGATCCTAGAGGAGGCCACGAGGGTGGGGTGCGCGCCCCCTCCTACTGGGCGCGCCCCCCTGTCTCGTGGGCCCATCGAGCACCCCCTGACTGACTTCTTTCGCCTATATAACCCCATATACCCTAAAAACATCAACGAAGAAGATAGATCGGGAGTTCCGCCATTGTAAGCCTCTGTAGCCACCAAAAACCTCTCGGGAGCCTGTTCCGGCAACCTGCCGGAGGGGGGGATCCCATCACCGGTGGCCATCTTCATCATCCCGACGCTCTCAATGACGAGGAGGGAGTAGTTCACCCTCGAGGCTGAGGGTATTTACCAGTAGCTATGTGTTTGATCTCTCTCTCTCTCTCTCTCGTGTTCCCTCTATGGCACGATCTTGATGTATCGCGAGCTTTGCTATTATAGTTGGATCTTATGATGTTTCTCCCCCTCTACTCTCTTGTAATGGATTGAGTTTTCCCTTTGAAGTTATTGTATCGGATTGAGTCCTTAATGATTTGAGAACACTTGATGTATGTCTTGCCGTGCTTATCTGTGGTGACAATGGGATATCATGTGCTACTTGATGTATGTTTTGGTGACCAACTTGCGGGTTCCGCCCATGAACCTATGCATAGGGGTTGGCACACGTTTTCGTCTTGACTCTCCGGTAGAAACTTTGGGGCACTCTTTGAAGTACTTTGTGTTGGTTGAATAGATGAATCTGAGATTGTGTGATGCTTATCATATAATCATGCCCACGGATACTTGAGGTGACAATGGAGTATCTAGGTGACCTTAGGGTTTTGGTTGATTTGTGTCTTAAAGTGTTATTCTAGTATGAACTCTATGATAGATTGAGCGGAAAGAATAGCTTCATGTTATTTTACTACGAACTCTTGAATAGATACAACAGAAAGGATAACTTTGAGGTGGTTTCGTACCCTACCATAATCTCTTCGTTTGTTCTCCGTTATTAGTGTCTTTGGAGTGACTCTTTGTTGCATGTTGAGGGATTGTTATATGATCTATCTATGTTATTATTGTTGAGAGAACTTGCACTAGTGAAAGTATGATCTTAGGCCTTGTTTCCTACCATTGCAATACCATTTGTGCTCACTTTTATCATTAGTTACCTTGCTGTTTTTATAATTTCAGATTACAAATACCTTTATCTACCATCCATATTGCACTTGTATCACCATCTCTTCTCCGAACTAGTGCACCTATACAATTTACCATTGTATTGGGTGTGTTGGGGACACAAGAGACTCTTTGTTATTTGGTTGCAGGGTTTTTTGAGACAGACCATCTTCATCCTACGCCTCCCACGGATTGATAAACCTTAGGTCATCCACTTGAGGGAAATTTGCTACTGTCCTACAAACCTGTGCACTTGCAGGCCAAACAACGTCTACAAGAAGAAGGTTGTGTAGTAGACATCAAGCTCTTTTCTGGCGCTGTTGCCGGGGAGGCGAGTGCTTGAAGGTATATCTTTAGATCTTGCAATCTAATCTTTTTGTTTCTTGTTTTATCACTAGTTTATTCTATAAAAGAAAACTACAAAAAAAATGGAATTGAGTTTGTCTCATACGCTTCATCTTTTTAATCTCTTTCGTGAAAATGATGGAAAGGAAAATTGTGCTCAAGTGCTAGAAGAATAATTACATAGAATGCTTGGCATAAAATATGTAGATGATGAGCATGATTGCAATGTTCTTAGTATGAATTCCTTGAATATCCATGATGCTAATGATATGCAAAGCCACAAGCTTGGGGAAGCTATGTTTGATGAATATGATATTTTTTGTCCCCCAAGTTTTGATGAGAATATTTATTATGATGAAAGCATGCCTCCTATTTATGATGATTATATTGATGAAAGTAGGTTTGGAAGAGTGTCAACTTTAGGTAGTATTGATCCCACTGTTTTGGAGGATATTGAATCTTATTGTGATGAATATGAAAGTGGATTTGGAAGAGTGTCAACTTTGTTTAGTGATGATTCCGCCATTTCGGAAGAGGTTCTAATTGATTATGAGAACAAAGTTGCTACCTATGATGATTATTGTGATGACTTGTATGCTATTAAGAATAATGATAACCATGAAACTTTTCATCATGATTTTAGTTTCAATTGGATTATTCACATGATAATTATTTTTTTGAGTTTGCTCCCACTACTATTGATGAGAATAAATTTGCTTATGTGGAGAGTAATAAATTTTCTATGCTTGTAGATCATGAAAAGAATTCTTTAGGTGCTGGTTATATTGTTGAATTAATTCATGATGCTACTGAAAATTATTATGAGGGAGGAACATATGCTTGTAGGAATTTCAATAATATCAAGTTTCCTCTCTATGTGCTTAAAGTTTTGAAGCTATGCTTGTTTAGCCTTCCTATGCTAGTTGATTATTGTTCCCATAAGTTGTTTGCTCACAAAATCCCTATGCATAGTAAGTGGGTTAGGCTTAAATGTGCTAGCAATATGCTTCATGATGCTCCCGTTATGTTTCAATTCTTATCTTTTATGTGAGCATCATTGCCATCATCATGCATAGCTAAAAAGGCATTAAAGAAAAGCGCTTGTTGGGAGACAATCCAATATTTAACCTTACTATTTTTGTGTGTCCAAATGATTATTCCACTTTAGTAGTCATGTTTTATAGCTTTTGTTTCAATAAAGTGCCAAGTAGAACCTTTGGGAAGACTTGGGTGAAGTTTATGTGATCTTGCTGTAAAAAACGGAAACTTTAGCGCTCACGAGAATAGCTGCCATGTTTTACAGGGAGTGATTTTAGGTTTATTATTTTTGCAGATGATTAATAGACAAATTACTCAGGTCCACCAATTTATTTCAGAATTTTTGGAGTTCTATAAGTATACATTTGATACAGATTACTACAGACTGTTCTGTTTTTGACAGATTCTGTTTTCATTGTGTTGTTTGCTTATTTTGATGAATCTATGGCTAGTATGTAAGGGTATGAAACATAGAAAAGTTGGAATACAGTAGGTTTAACACCAATATGAATAAATAATGAGTTCATTACAGTACCTTAAAGTGGTGGTTTGTTTTCTTGTACTAGCGGAGCTTACGAGTTTTGTGTGGTTGAAGTTTTCAAGTTTTGGGTAAAGATTCGATGGACTATGGAATAAGGAGTAGCAAGATCCTAAGCTTGGAGATTACCAAGGCACCCCAAGGTAATATTCAAGGATAACCAAGCAACTAATCTTGGGAATGCCCCGGATGGCATCCCCTCTTTCGTCTTCGTTCATCGGTAACTTTACTTGAAGCTATATTTTTATTTGCCACTTGATATGTGTTTTGCTTGGAGCGTCATTTTCTTTTGTTAGTATTTGCTTGCTGTTATTTAGAATAAT
The DNA here is from genome assembly GCA_900231445.1 of Triticum turgidum subsp. durum. NCBI lineage: Eukaryota > Viridiplantae > Streptophyta > Magnoliopsida > Poales > Poaceae > Triticum > Triticum turgidum. Next base: position 759,295,519 of record LT934114.1, read on the forward strand.
GATTTGCATTTATATTTTCAATAAAAATGTCAAGGATATCCTTTACCATGCTTATTTTGCTAGTATACATGTTGCTGTTTGAAAACAGAAAGTTTACCACTGTTGCAAAAATTCCCTAGAAAAGTCAGAGAGCGATATAATGTTGAATATTTTTGCATAACGAGCTCTGATAAATCTTTTACAGCGTAGTATATTTCTTATAATTTTTGTAGTTAGGGAAGTTTGATGAATCTTGCATTCTTTACAGACTATACTGTTTTGGCAGATTGCTGTTATGTTTGCATTATTTGCATATGCTTGCTTGTTTAATGATTCTATTTGAGGATACAAGTATTAAGTATGCAGAGACATTTAGTATTCAATGCTGAATAATAATGTTAGTGATTTGTTATAGTAGAATATGATAAGGTTTTTGCATTGGTTTATACTAACTTATCTCATGAGTTCTTGTTGAGTTTGTTGTGGATGAAGCTTTTGAGATTTAGGAAACCGTGACATGAAAGGAATTAAGGAGAAACAAAAGTTCAAGCTTGGCGATGCCCAAGGCACCCCAAGATAATATTTCAAGAAGTCTCAAGCATCTAAGCTTGGGGATGCCCCGGTAGGCATCCCACCTTTCTTCTTCAACAACTATCGGTTAGTATTGGTTAAGCCTAAGTTTTTGCTTCTTCACATGAGTTGTGCTATCCTTGCAATGTCATTTTATTTTGTTTTGCTTGCTGTTTGAATACAATACCAAGATCTGAAATTCTTTAATGAGAGAGAGTCTTCACATAGTTACATAATTATTTAGCTACTCATTGATCTTCGCTTATATCTTTTTGGAGTAGTTTGTCATTTACTCGTGTGCTTAACTTATATCCTATGAGTAAATGGTTGAATGAGTTGAATGTCATAAATCTGAAATTATATATGCCTCATTCGATTATCTCATGGGGAGTAATGACTTCACATCTAAGAAGTAGAGGTTGTAAATTTATTGACGGTTAGCAAGCATTGTATTAGTCATTTGAACAATTCATGAAAGAATATTGAAGGAAGAGAGATTTCACATATAAATATACTATCTTAGACATCTTTTATAATTGTGAGCACTCATTAAGTATGACATGCTAAAGAGTTGATGTTGGACAAGGAAGACAACGTAATGGGTTATGTTTTCTCACATCTCAGTTAAAGTATATTGTCATGGATCATTCAAACATGTTGAGCTTGACTTTTCCCCCTCATGCTAGCCAAAATCCCTTGCACCAAGTAGAGATACTACTTGTGCTTCCAAATATCCTTAAACCCAGTTTTTGCCATGAGAGTCCACCATACCTACCTATGGATTGAGTAAGATTCTTCAAGTAAGTTGTCATCGGTGCAAGCAATAAAATTTGCTCTCTAAATATGCATGACTTATTAGTGCAGAGAAAATAAGCTTTGTATGATCTTGTTATGGAAGCAATGAAAGCGACGGACTGCATAATAAAGGTCCATATACAAGGGGCAATATAAAGTGACGTTCTTTCGCATTAAGATTTTGTGTATCCAACCCTAAAAGCGCATGACAACCTCTGTTTCCCTCTGCGAAGGGCCTACCTTTTACTTTATGTCTTTTACTTTATGCAAGAGTCAAGGTGATTTTCACCTTTCCCTTTTTCATTTTATCCTTTGGCAAGCACTTTGTGTTGGGGTGATCCTGATATATATATATATATATATCCAATTGGACGTAAGTTAGCATGAACGTACTATTATTGTTGACATCACCCAAAGGTGAATACGTTTGGACGCAACATTATAAGCCCCTATCTTTCTCTGTGTCTGATTAAAACTTCATAGCCACAAGTATTGCGTGAGTGTTAGCAATTGTAGAAGACTATATGACAATTGAGTATGTGAAGTTTGCTAAATCAAAGCTCTGACATAGACCCTTCCTGAAAATAGGATGAATTGCAATTGTTTGATGACTAAGAATGAAGTTTTCTAGTTTCCAAGAAAGTTTATGGTCTATGCTTTAACATGTGAATTGCTTGTTACTTGATTATGAAAAGTTTTATGAGATGAACTACTGTTATGACATATAATCATGCTAGAAAAGGTGATTGAAATTATCATTGATCAAACTTGTGCACCTACTAGCATTCACACTTCATAAATTCTTTCTTTATCATTTACCTACTCGAGGACGAGCAGGAATTAAGCTTGGGGATGCTGATACGTCTCCAATGTATCTATAATTTATGAAGCATTCATGCTATTTTATTATCTGTTTTGGATGATTACGAGCTTTATTATACACTTTTATATTACTTTTGGGACTAACCTATTAACCGGAGGCCCAGCCCATATTGCTGTTTTATTGTCTCTTTCAGTATTTCAAAGAAAAGGAATATCAAACGGAGTCCAAACGGAATGAAACCTTCGGCATCGTGATTTTTAGGAAGAATATCATCCGGGAGACTTGGAGTTCACGTCAGAAGATCCTAGAGGAGGCCACAAGGGTGGGGTTCGCGCCCCCTCCTACTGGGCGTGCCCCCCTGTCTCGTGGGCCCATCGAGCACCCCCTGTCTGACTTCTTTGGCCTATATAACCCCATATACCCTAAAAACATCAACGAAGAAGATAGATCAGGAGTTCCGTCGTTGTAAGCCTTTGTAGCCACCAAAAACCTCTCGGGAGCCCATTCGGGCAACCTGCCGGAGGGGGGGATCCCATCACCGGTGGCCATCTTCATCATCCCGACGCTCTCCATGACGAGGAGGGAGTAGTTCACCCTCGAGGCTGAGGGTATTTACCAGTAGCTATGTGTTTGATCTCTCTCTCTCTCTCTCTCGTGTTCTCTCTCTCGTGTTCCCTCTATGGCACGATCTTGATGTATCGCAAGATTTTCTATTATAGTTGGATCTTATGACGTTTCTCCCCCTCTACTCTCTTGTAATGGATTGAGTTTTCCCTTTGAAGTTATTTTATCGATTGAGTCTTTAATGATTTGAGAACACTTGATGTATGTCTTGCCGTGCTTATCTGTGGTGACAATGGGATATCATGTGCCACTTGATGTATGTTTTGGTGACCAACTTGCGGGTTCCGCCCATGAACCTATGCATAGGGGTTGGCACACGTTTTCGTCTTGACTCTCCGGTAGAAACTTTGGGGCACTCTTTGAAGTACTTTGTGTTGGTTGAATAGATGAATCTGAGATTGTGTGATGCTTATCATATAATCATGCCCACGGATACTTGAGGTGACAATGGAGTATCTAGGTGACATTAGGGTTTTGGTTGATTTGTGTCTTAAAGTGTTATTCTAGTATGAACTCTATGATAGATTGAGCGGAAAGAATAGCTTCATGTTATTTTACTACGAACTCTTGAATAGATACAACAGAAAGGATAACTTTGAGGTGGTTTCGTACCCTACCATAATCTCTTCGTTTGTTCTCCGTTATTAGTGTCTTTGGAGTGACTCTTTGTTGCATGTTGAGGGATTGTTATATGATCTATCTATGTTATTATTGTTGAGAGAACTTGCACTAGTGAAAGTATGAACCTTAGGCCTTGTTTCCTACCACTGCAATACCATTTGTGCTCACTTTTATCATTAGTTACCTTGCTGTTTTTATAATTTCAGATTACAAATACCTTTATCTACCATCCATATTGCACTTTTATCACCATCTCTTCTCCGAACGAGTGCACCTATACAATTTACCATTGTATTGGGTGTGTTGGGGACACAAGAGACTCTTTGTTATTTGGTTGCAGTGTTGTTTGAGAGAGACCATCTTCATCCTATGCCTCCCACGGATTGGTAAACCTTAGGTCATCCACTTGATGGAAATTTGTTACTGTCCTACAAACCTGTGCACTTGCAGGCCCAACAACGTCTACAAGAAGAAGGTTGTGTAGTAGACATCACACGCTACCGCCCCCATGAACCACTTGTCATCGTGCTCCGAAGGCACCAAGCCAACATGTAGGACAAATTGTATATGTATATACATGTGTATGTGTGAATAATTAATGGTGTTGGTTGTGAGACATTCGATGATATATATATATATATATATATATATATATATATATATATATATATATATATATATATGCGGTTCTACGTACGAGAAAATCTATTTATATATATGCATAACGTGTACAATTTAGTATCGTAAAATACCAGCAAACAAAAAAGAATTAAATGGAAATAACCCCCCCCCCCACATTTAGTACTGTTTGGTGTTACCAACCGGTACTAATGGTCTACCAGCACCCGGGCCTGGCCCGTGCCACGTGTTGGCACTTTAGCGCCGGTTTGTGATGAACCGGTACTAGGGGGGGCTTTAGTCTCCACTCTTTAGTGCCGGTTGTAGAACCGGCACTAAAGGCCCTTACGAACCGGCGCTAAAGCCCGGTTCTGCACTAGTGAGTCCACCCAAACCGAGACTGAAAAAGCGTTGTCGAGGCCACCCCAAACCAGAACAAGTCTAGATATATCAAAAAAACAAGTCTAGATATCAGACGATATGTAGATATGCCGGATATCAGGTTTGCTTTCTAATAAAGAATTGTTGTCATTTATGTAGCATTTTATATCACAGTGGACATATCGGGCGACCAACTCTCGAGGCCACCCAAACCCTAGAAAAAAAGCATTTTCGATCTCCTACCCCCTCCCGCCCCTACCCGACAAACTGTCGAGGCCACCGAAACCCCTAGAAGAAAACTCTGGTAACTTCGACATGAGGGGGGACGTCGGTCAACCCCCTCTCACCTGACCAGCTCTCGAGTCCACCCGGGACTGAAAAAGCATTGTCGAGGCCACCCGGGAGATCATGATGACGGCTCCGGTGACTGAACGAAGGAGGGAGCTGTTGCAAAGTCCGGCGAGGTATATATATATTAATTAAGCATGTGCTGACTTTTGATGCATTAATTGTTTTGGTATGTACTTATATTAATGTTTATTTCTTCTTTTATAGCCCTCCAGATCGAGCCAAACTTCCGTAAGGAGACGAGGCCCGAAGAAAAGGTTGCGCCAGGATGAAAGGTTCACGATCATAGAAATCACGGACGATGGCCAACCGAATGCTCCCAAGCGTACCAAGGACACATTTGTATCTTAGTGCGGAGCTATTGTTAGGGACAGAGTCCCGATAAGCATCCAGCAATGGAATAAGAGTAAGGACGAACCTGAAGTTTCTTATGTCCAGGATAGACTGAAAGGTGATCTTTGGACCTCGCTGATGACAAATTTCAGCCTCCTGCCAGACGAGGATCGGAATAACCCAGTTATAGGGCCAAAGGTCAAGGCGTTTGCCCTTATGAAGATGGCAGATCTATTAAGGAACCGGAAGAAAGAGTTGAACACAAAGTTTGTCGACAAAGAGAAGACTCCAGAATTCACCTGTCGACATGAGAAGATAAGAGATCACTGGACCGCATTTGTGTCCTACAAGAAATCGGATAAGGGTCTGAAAAGGTCAACCACAAACAAGAAAAAAGCTGCAAAGAAGAAGTATCACCATCACACGGGGTCAGGTGGCTACTACAAAGCCCGACCGTTGTGGGACAAAGTTGAGCAAGACCTACTTGATAAAGGGGTCCAACCAGCAACATTGAACTGGCCAGATCATTCAAGGACTTGGTTCTTCGGGGTTGGGGGAACTATGGACCCAGAAACAGGGGAGTGTTGTTGGATGGACGACCAACTTGCAATACACATCAACAAGCTTCAGAAATATATCAAGGTAGTGCGGGAAGGGACGTTCATTCCCGACAGGGAGAAGGACAAGCTGACAAAGGCCCTCGGGAATCTTGAGCACCCTGGACGAACATGAGGCACACCAGGCTCTGTTCTGTTGGTGCATTGGTTTCCCGATAGCGGTGGTTACAGAAGCCGAGAGAGAAAGAGGAAAGTGAGAAGAGCATTTCATAAACAAATTAGTGTCTTGTCTGAATCGAGAATAGCAATTCCATTTCTTGAACCACAAATATAAATTTGAAATGGTGATCAGCTACCCGACAGTCGAGATGTGCATTCGTACAAAGTAATTTAGTACAGGGTGGGGTGGGCCCTCATTCGCCAGGTCTTTGAGTGCCCGTCGTACCACGTGGTTGGTACACTAGGCTGATAGATACTTTACTTTAAGGATCTGGCACCTTCGCTAGACGGAGAGTAAGGGACTTCTATTAGCACCGGAACGTCGAGTCGAATTTCTAGTGTCATGTGCAACGTCAATTAATGGTGGTTCATTAATGTCCATAGATTTAGACTCCTTCCCCCTTCCCTTATACGCAAAAGATCGAGAGGGCCAGAACCGAAACCTAGAACGTAAACAAAATTCGAAAGCGAGCAAATTGGAGAAGCTCAATGCAAGAATAGTAGCACTAGAGGAACTTGAGAGCCAGCGAGCTACCGACCAACCATCTCAGCGGCACCAAGATCCTTGCTTCGATGCAGCCCCAGAAGCTACCCCACCATTTTAACGGAGAAGCAGCATGGCTTCCACCGAGCTTGTTCAGCCTGATTTCATGGCTCCTCGCTACCCCGTGGATAGTATCACGGAGGCTGAAAATTGCGAGCTAATGATGAAATGCCAGAACCTGACATTGAAGGCGGTTGTAGGCTCTGTTGCACCTTCTGAAGCTGAGGGAACTTTTCATCGTCGTTTGATTCCACATGGCTATGCTATTGTGAAGGTGGATGAAATAATGGAGGGATTTGAAGAGCTGGAGCTTGACTACCCTATAGGTGAAGCGGAGAATCATCTGGTGAATGCTGTAAGGAGTACCTGTCTATGGAGGAAGGAGTACATCAAGCTTACAAACTGGACGCCTCCTCCTCCTCCTCCGGCGAGTAAGGGCACTCCACCTCCTCCTCCGGCAAGTGATCAGGGCACTCCGCCTCCTCCGGCACATGACGGCACTCCGGCTCCTCCTCCGCCTCCTCCGGCGCGTCCGATCACTCCACCTCCTCTGGCATGTTAGGGCACTCCGGATCCTCCTACGCCTCCTCCGGCACGTCAGAGCACTCCGCCTCCGCTGGCGTGTTAGCGGACTCCACCATGTCAGCAACGGCGGAAGAGAGTCATCGCCGCTCCGGTGGCTAGCAGTACAAGCAGAGGCGGGAAGCAATTCAAATACGGTCCATGTCTCAAGGCTCTAGAAAAGTTACCATATGAGAGGACCTACAAGGAAAACGCGGATATCTGTGCTACCCAAGTGAGGGCCTTTTTTGCACGGAAACCTCCACCTCCGATGGAAACGTTAGATGCGGTGATAGTGAAGTACACTCTGGATGCCCTTAAGCAACCACCACTGCCTCCGCCGTAATCCAACTATGAGCGCATTATTGAAGGGACATATAAGGAAGCGCGGTGGTTGGGAAGTACTTCCAGTGATGCAAGATTAGCACAACGAATAAGTGCGAAAACAATTCCCCAACTCGGTGAACAAGCGAAGCAATTGTGCCCCTCGCTCAGGGTGTCTACCGATATCGTTGCTAATCATCCGGGGATAGTGCCCGGTACCAATCCTGCTGATTACCTGAGCGATGATGTACAGTTTGAAATGTTAGAGGTAGATATCTTCAGATACGAGTATAAGAAGCCTCTCGTCAAACCTGATCCTCCTCCTCTAACAACGATGATGCGAAGATTGCATGAATGGTACATCGATACCTGCAAGTCTGGGACTATGAAGGATAGTTTGATGCTGGGAATTAAAGAGGAGCACGACCTCGTTGGAACTGATATGTTTCATGTTCAATTTGTGAAGTTATTCCAATTAAACAATCAAGACGCCCTCGACAAACAACTCATGGCTTGCTACTACTCGTAAGTATTACTTCTGTAATTAAGTCTCTATAGCTCAGCTCTTTCATTGCACGTATATATAATTATCCTCACTATATTATGCAGACTGAAGATCGTCAAATGCAAAAAAAATCTATGACATTGGGTTCATTAACCCAAATACCATAAATGGATGGTTGATTCAAAACAGAGTCGAAGATACTGAGGACAACTTGCTACAAGCGTTACTTCCAAATCAAAACAAACGGAAAATACTCATTCCTTACAACTTCAAGTGAGTGTTACTATCTTGTGCATATTCAGTTTTGCTTACTCGAGGTTAATTGTAGTAATGTAATTGATGAGATATGCATGCGTGCGCAGCTTCTATTTTATTCTGCTAGAGATTAACCTTGACCGGGGAGTAGTAAATGTCTTAGACTCGAGACGAAACGATCCCCATGACTATGCGGACATGACTGCAATGCTCCAGAAGTAAGTATAATCGATCATTATCACACCATATCGGCAACTGAGGGAGTCCCGGACTAGGGGGTGTCCGGATAGCCGAACTATCATCATCGGCCGGACTCCAAGACTATGAAGATACAAGATTGAATACTTCGTCCCGTGTCCGGATGGGTCCTTGGCATGGAAGGCAAGCTTGGCGATACGGATATGTAGATCTCCTACCATTGTAACCGACTCTGTGTAACCCTAGCCCTCTCCGGTGTCTATATAAACCGGATGGCTTTAGTCCATAGGACGAACAACAATCATACCATAGGCTAGCTTCTAGGGTTTAGCCTCCTTGATCTCGTGGTAGATCTACTCTTGTAACCCACATCATCAATATTAATCAAGCAGGACGTAGGGTTTTACCTCCATCAAGAGGGCCCGAACCTGGGTAGAAACATCGTGTCCCTCGTCTCCTGTTACCATCCGCCTAGACGCACAGTTCGGGACCCCCTACCCGAGATCCGCCGGTTTTGACACCGACATTGGTGCTTTCATTGAGAGTTCCTCTGTGTCGTCACCGATAGGCTCGATGGCTTCTTCGATCATCATCAACGACACCGTCCAGGGTGAGACCTTCCTCCCCGGACAGATCTTCGTATTCGGCGGCTTTGCACTGCGGGCCAATTCGCTTGGCCATCTAGAGCAGATCGAAAGTTACGCCCCGGGCCGTCAGGTCAGATTTGGAAGTTTGGACTTCATGGCTGACATCCGCGGGGACTTGATCTTCGACGGATTCGAGCCACAGCCGAGCATGCCGCACTGTCACGTCAGGCATGATTTAGCTCTGCCGCCGGACAGTACCCTGGAGGCCGCACTCGAAACCAGTCCAATCTTCAATTCGGAGCCAGCTCCGCAGATCGAGGATGGATGCCTAGACACCGCCTCAGGGGCTGCAACCTCTACGGCGATAGAGCCGAACACTGACTCCGTCCCTCATAAAGCTCGTGATTCCAAGGTGCCAGACTCCTCGCCGGACTCCGAACCTCCCGCGCCCGCCCCGATCGAATCCGACTGGGCGCCGATCATGGAGTTCACCGCAGCGGACGTCTCTCAACACTCACCTTTCGGCGACATCTTGAGTTCGCTAAAATACCTCTCGTTATCAGGAGAGACTTGGCCAGATTGTGGTCAGGACGGCTGGGATGCGGACGACGAAGAAATTCAAAGCCCACCCATCACCCACTTGGTAGCCGCTCTCGACGATTTAACTGACAGGCTAGACTACGATCTTCGTCGACTGTCCGGACACTGAAGCCTTAGCAGCCTTCAAACACAACGTCCGAGACGAATGGCTCGCCAGACACCTCGGCCAAGAAAAACCAAGAACAATGGCCGCACTAACAAGTCTCATGACCTGCTTTTGCGCGGGGGAAGACAGCTAGTTGGCTAGATGCAGCACCAGCGACCCGAGTACATCCGAAATCAGGGATGGAAATGGGAAATCATGACGCAAAAAAGATTAGCGCCGGAACAAGGAGAATGGCCCAAATAGTACGGCGGTCAACGCCGGATTCAAAAGCTCTCGGCCGAACAACAAAACACTGCCCTTAAAGGATAACAGTGACGAGCTATCCAACCTCAACAAGATTCTGGATAGACTGTGTCAAATACACGGTACCTCCGGGAAGCCTGCAAACCATACCCACAGAGATTGTTGGGTCTTCAAGCAGTCCGGCCGACTTAACGCCGAACACAAAGGGCTCGACACACCAAGTGAAAGTGACGAAACCCAAAAGCAGCGCTCCGGAAACCAAAAGACTTTCCCATTAGAAGTCAAAACAGTGAACTCACTTCACGTGATAACACGCAGCGCGGCCCCTGCTATACCAGGACACCGTCCGTAGACTGGGGATAGAACCCACCAAAATTCGCTATAGCAAGCAGTTCCTTCAAAGGAGTGACGCCAGGCCTTTTTAGCCAATTTTACAGGCTCTGTACCACTAGGGGCCGTGTTCGGTTCATCCTACAACCTCCGTCGCGAAAAGCTCACCCTCCATCGCCCCATTTAGCAGTAGCCCTTAAGCACTACTGGGCGTGCAGCTTTCGCCCGCTTTAATGCAATACCACATTACGCGTCTCTTATGCTTAAAAAATGCCCGGTCCACGTGGCATATTCTTAAAACTCCAGGTGTCTCTCGACCACGGAGAATGTGCGGCTGCCTAGACAGCCACACATTATTCCGACCTTGCAGGTCAAAGCCCCTAAAAACAGGTCATTTAGACCTCGGACATGGTTAGACGAGTCCGGCGTAACTTAACAAGGGGCTTCCCAGCCGCATACCCCCTTTTTTTAGGGGGCCGCGCGCATAAATGATGAAAGCTAATAAAGCTCAACTTTCTTCATCTTCCAAATTATACTTTATTTCGATACACTTTTTGCACGATATTTCTTAGAAACTAAGTCCTTCTCTTTTACAGATGAAGCACGTGCTACACCTGTCCAGGATACAGCACAACGGAGACAAGGCGCAGACGTGCAGTAGGGACTCGTTGCAAGGATTCTTTTCAGATTAAGACCCTGCGTAAACCTTTCTCACTGTCTCTTGTTGATAAACATCCCCCGGTTTCTTACCAGAGCCGAGGAGGAGGCTGGCGTTTTGGCATTGGCCGCGTCAGAAGTTCCCGCCTGTACCTAGACACTAGGGGCTTAGGGCTTTATTCTGCCCGATATCATAAAGACCGAACACCTCAAGGAGTGTTTGGCGTCTCGAGTTAGGCCTTATATGCATCAGCTCCGAATCATGTCTTTGGTCAAATGTTGGGTTTGCCCGGCTCCTGTGTTTTGCTGCCTTATGTTCCGTATCATCGGCTAACGCGACACCAGGAGAACTACTGCGATTGTGCCCCGGTTCGGCCGGGAGAGCACCTCAGTAGAGAAAGCCGAAAACTGACTGTCATGATATAGCGAGAGACTGGTCAACCACTCGATCGACCATTGGAATGTTTAGAATTCCTCCGCTTTGACGAAGGACCGCTTCCCGGTCAGGCACATACGCACCCCAAGTTCGGAGAAGTGCGGTGCCATCAGGGGCTATATAGTAGCCCTACATTCGAGCTCCTATGGCTAAGTGAAAGTGATAAAGCATTATAGTCCGGTTGCCTAGTTTTCTATGCTATCACCTCCTTAAAAGGACCAAGACGTTGGATTAAGTGTGAAAAAGCGTTTTTCTTTTTGCAAACACCCCCGCACCATGTGTGTGGGGGCTGAAGCCAAAGACTGCCATCTTTCAGATTATACATACATATACGGCCGCACAGGAGATAGTTCAATACTTGAACACACAAGTATAAAAAGTCATTGCATTATAAACATGATCTTAGAAATCATACATGTCATTCAAACATAACATCTTTCGAGCACTGCGACTCTATTATACGAGCGCCCTGCATGACTTCCTCAAAGTAATGCTCGGTGGAGAATCGGCTTTTGTCCGAACCCCGGGATGCAACAGCGGTGGCATCCATCTCCGCCCAGTATGTTTTACCACGGGCGAGAGCCATCCGCGCACCTTCTATGCATGCTGACCGCTTCATCGCCTTAATATGCGGCACTGCCCCAGGAAATTGTTGCAACAAGCCAAAATAACTCTTCGGCTTGGGCCTTTTCGGCCACAGATGAGTTACCACATCCGTCATGGCCAGTCCGGACAATCTATTCAGCTTAGCCCACTCAACCAGCCGATCACTCAACGGAAGTGGACGCTCCGGACTATGGAATTGGGACCAGAAAAGCTCTTCCATTTCGTGATCCTCCTGGCTTCGAAAGTGCACGACTGCGTCAGCCGCACTCGCCGCCAAGTCCAGATAAGGATCCTTCGCACCGTACAATCGGCCTAGCTGAGCATACTTCGGATCCGTGAACTTCCTACGCAGCATAAAGGGCTTTCCAGCCACAATGTCTCCGACCTGACGCAGTTCCTCCTTCATAGCCCGCATCGCACTACGGGCATCCTTGGCCTCGGCATCGGCCTTCTTCAGGTCCTCTTGCTCCGCTCGGCGTTCTCCTTCAAGAACTTCCAGGCGGTCGGTAGCAACTCTCAATTTCATGGCCATTCCATCCATCTCCTCCCTGCTTCGGCAGTGAGCAGCCTTCTCGGCTTCTAGCCCTTCCGCTGCCTTCAAGGCAGCCGCCTCGCTTTTTCTGGCTTGCTCCTTGGCCCGAGCAAGTTCTGCTCGAAGGTCCTCCACAGCAGCAGCACCATCTGCATCTAAGCATACAATTTGTAAGGAATGGGCGTCAACTCCCTTACTAATCAACCGCGGGGCAACCACGTACCTTGTGACTCATCCAGTCGTCTATTGACCAGTGAGATGTCCGCATCTGCAGCGTCGAGTTGCTTCTTCAGCTCGGCAAATTCATCAGTCCGGCTGGCCACCGAACGTTCCGCCACCTGCATGGGAAAGGCGATAGTTAATAACCGAGGTTACGATCCTAGGCACGCTGTCGTTTTCGACAGCATACCAAGTCTCGGGGGCTACTATCTATACAGGGCGCACTTCATGTGCAAAACTGTCAACAGGTATGTCATTTTTTGCGTACCTCAAATCCCGTCAGTAAACTTCCGACGGCCTCATACAACCCGGTTTCGGCGGACGAGATCCTCTCAATCACATCACCCATTAATGTGCGGTGATCTTCTGAGATGGACGCCCTCTTAAGCAAATCATGCAGCTCCACCAGCCGTACTCCAATGGGCGCCGAACTCTCCGGTCCCGCCGAATTTGGGGAGACCCTCCGCGACGACACCTCAGGGTCGTCCGCCCCGCACGATGGGGCGGCAGATGAAGGCGTTTCGCTTTCCATCATCTCCGGATGAAGGTCTCCCGAAGATGAGCTGTGCTGAGACGGGCTAGGATCCGAACTACAAGGTAAAAACTTCGTTACCTTAAGACATTAAGCAGGGGTGTCTGATAATTATAAAATCCCCCTTTTCACTTACGGCTCGTTAGAGGGCTGATTCCTCCGAGGAGACAGTACGGCCGGGGCGCTTTCTGGCGCAGGACCTTCCGATACAGATTTCTTTCCCCGCTTTGAGGCCTTGGCCTCCGGGTCTTCGGAAGCGTTCCTCTTCTCCCCCTGGAAGGAGGGACTCTCCATTCCTCCCTTACTAAACGCCTCCTTGGCAGAGGTGACAGTTTCCCCGTGCCCCCCTTTGCCCTCATTCGAAGGTGCAACCTCCAACATTTTGATTAACAAGGGATCCTGCGTGGTCTCAGGGAGGGGGGCCGGACACCGTATCAGTTTTGCTTGCGCTATCCACTCCTGTCCAGGGATAGCTGGTTAAAAGGCAAGCTCACGATAAATAAATGGATGGTGTGTCCGGACACAGGGCTACTTACTTGAGTATCCGGGTGATTGCAGCTTAGGCCAGCGTCCTCGGTCAATTCCGGATGCGTCTCTTGCGATCCGAAGAACAGTTTATACATCTCCATGGGAGTCAAACCCATGAAGTGTTGAAGAGCTCGCGGCCCCTCCGGATTAAATTCCCACAGGCGGAGGGGGCGACATTTGCAGGGCAGTAGGCGCCGGATCAACATGACCTGCACCACTGCGACTAGATTGATCTCCCTTTCTTGGAGGCCTCGAATCCGGTCCTGCAACAGGGGGACGTCTTTGGGCGGCCCCCAGTCACGCCCCTTGTTGACCCATGACATCAGCTGCTGTGGAGGGCCCCAGCGGAAGACGGGCGGCGGCTTCTGCCTTCTGCCCCGGGGAGCGGTGATATAAAACCACTCCTGTTGCCACAAGCCGAGCTCCTCTTGGAAAGAGCCCTTGGGCCATGGAGCCTCGGCCCTCTTGCTTATAACCGCCCCGCCGCACTCTTCCTGACGCCCCTCGATCATCTTCGGCTCCACGTTGAAGGTTTTGAGCCATAAGCCGAAGCGAGGGGTAGTGCGGAGGAAGGCTTCACAGACGACAATGAATGATGAGATATGGAGGATGGACTCTGGAGCCAGGTCGTGGAATTCCAGCCCATAGTAAAACATGAGCCCCCTCATGAAGGGATCCGTCGGGAAGCCTAAACCCCGACGGAAGTGAGACGTGAACAGGACAATCTCGCCAGGCTCGGGAGTTGGGATAACTTGCCCTCGGGCAGGCAGCCTATGCGAAATCTCATAGGTTAAATACCTGGCATCTCTCAGCTTTAGCACGTCCTCCTCCGTGACGGAGGAGGGCATCCACCGGCCTCGTAGATCAGGACCAGACATTGTCGAGGATCGAAGGTACCTGAATTCGGAGCCCTGGGTGTTGGAACTCAGGGAGAAGGGGCGGATTCGATAGAGGATTGAATAAAAAGAACTGGCCTTGGTCTCATTATAAAGAGGAAGAATACCAAGAGCCGTCCCCGTGACCGTTTGGAACCCGCCTTCGATGGAGGGGGCGTGGCAACGGGCGCGGTTGGGTTACCCATGTCCGTATTAATGGGAATCCCGGAATAAGGGGAACACTATCTCTGCTTCGACAAGACGTGCCAAGGAAACCGCCTCGCTAAACGCGCTGAGGTGGAACAATAAAAACAATTCGAGTAAAGGCTTGGAAGTGGTGTGACATCACGCCGCAGAATACGTCAGCAGATTGATTTTATGTAATATTATTCTCTCTACGGTGGTATGTGGAAATTATTTTGCAGAGCCGGACACTATCCTGGTGTTCACAATCTTCTATAAATTATTCGGAGGAGGAACCCGCCTTGCAATGCCGAAGACAATATGCGCGCCGGACTCGTCGTCATTGAAGCCAGGTTCAGGGGCTACTGAGGGAGTCCCGGACTAGGGGGTGTCCGGATAGCCGAACTATCATCATCGGCCGGACTCCAAGACTATGAAGATACAAGATTGAAGACTTCGTCCCGTGTCCGGATGGGACTTTCCTTGGTGTGGAAGGCAAGCTTGGCGATACGGATATGTAGATCTCCTACCATTGTAACCGACTCTCTGTAACCCTAGCCCTCTCCGGTGTCTATATAAACCGGATGGCTTTAGTCCATAGGACGAACAACAATCATACCATAGGCTAGCTTCTAGGGTTTAGCCTCCTTGATCTCGTGGTAGATCTACTCTTGTAATCCACATCATCAATACTAATCAAGCAGGACGTAGGGTTTTACCTCCATCAAGAGGGCCCGAACCTGGGTAAAAACATCGTGTCCCTCGTCTCCTGTTACCATCCGCCTAGACGCACAGTTCGGGACCCCCTACCCGAGATCCGCCGGTTTTGACACCGACAGCAACTTTTGTTCATTTCCTGATATCAAGTAATTATTTTCTTTGTCTAGCAGGGTTTGGAAGAGTTCACCGGAATTGTTCTGGGGCTGCTGAGGGAGCTGCGATTTACACACCCGAAAGTAAGTAGTACTAGCTAGTTCCATGCATCTCCCATTGATTCTAGTTTCATCAATACCATTTATCATGCTTGATTATCAGTTTGATTGAACTCTATTTCTCGTAAAGGTCTTGTGGCAGGAAGGCGGGAACAATTTATGTGGATACTACGTTTGTGAGTTCATCTACAACGCGACCTTTCAGCGGGGCTATTCTGAAAAATAATATGAAGTACGTAAACAATAATGTTCACAATTTTATTTTATTACCATCATTTGTGTTGAGTTTCATTCTGAAGGAAATATGCCCTAGAGGCAATAATAAAGTTATTATTTGTTTCCTTATATCATGATAAATGTTTATTATTCATGCTAGAATTGTATTAACCGGAAACATAATACATGTGTGAATACATAGACAAACATAGTGTCACTAGTATGCCTCTACTTGACTAGCTCGTTGATCAAAGATGGTTGTGTTTCCTAACCATAGACATGAGTTGTCATTTGATTAACGGGATCACATCATTAGGAGAATGATGTGATTGACTTGACCCATTTCGTTAGCTTAGCACTTGATCGTTTAATATGTTGCTATTGCTTTCTTCATGACTTATACATGTTCCTACAACTATGAGATTATGTAACTCCCGTTTACTAGAGGAACAGTTTGTGTGCTACCAAACGTCACAACGTAATAGGGTGATTATAAAGGAGCTCTCTACAGGTGTCTCCGAAGGTACATGTTGAGTTGGCGTATTTCGAGATTAGGATTTGTCAGTCCGATTGTCGGAGAGGTATCTCTAGGCCCTCTCGGTAATGCACATCACTGTAAGCCTTGCAAGCAATGTAGCTAATGATTTAGTTACGAAATGATGCATTATGTAACGAGTAAAGAGACTTGTCGGTAATGAGATTAAACTAGGTATTGAGATACCGATGATCAAATCTCGGGCAAATAACATACGATGACAACGGGAACAACGTATGTTGTTATGCGGCTTGACCGATAAAGATCTTCGTAGAATATGTAGGAACCAATATGAGCATCCAGGTTCCTCTATTGGCTATTGACTGGAGACATGTCTCGGTCATGTCTACATAGTTCTCGAACACGTAGGGTCCGCACGCTTAAAGTTAGATGATGGTTATATTATGAGTTTATGTGTTTTGATGTACCGAAGAAAGTTCGGAGTCCCGGATGTGATCATGGACATGACGAGGAGTCTCGAAATGGTCGAGACATGAAGATTGATATATTGGACGACTATATTAGGACACCGGAATGGTTCCAGGGGTTATCAGATGTATACTGGAGTACTTGGGGGGGGGGGTTACCGGAACCCCCCCCCCCCCGGGGGTGTTAATGGGCCTCGTGGGCCCTAAGTGGATAAGAGGAGGGGAAGCTAGGGCAGGCCGCGCTCTCCTCCCCCTCTAGTCCGAATAGGACAAGGATGGGGGGGCGGCGCCCCCCCTTTCCTTCCTCTCCTCTCTCCCTTCCTTCCACTCTCCTACTTGGACTAGGAAAGGAGGGAGTCCTACTCCCGGTGGGAGTAGGACTCCTCCCTGGTGCGCCTCCTCCTGGCCGGCCGCCCCCTCCCCCTTGATCCTTTATATACGGGGGCAGGGGGCACCTCTAGACACAACAATTGATCCTTGAGATCTATTAGCCATGTGCGGTGCCCCCGTCCACCATATTCCACCTTGATAATATCGTAGCGGTGCTTAGGCGAAGCCCTGCACTGGTAGAACATCATCATCATTACCACGCCGTCGTGCTGACGGAACTCTCCCTCGAAGCTCGGCTGGATCGGAGTTTGAGGGACGTCATCGAGCTGAACGTGTGCTGAACTCGGAGGTGCCGTGCGTTCGGGTACTTGATCGGTCGGATCGTGAAGTCGTACGAATACATCAACCGCGTTGTGCTAACGCTTCCGCTTACGGTCTACGAGGGTACGAGGACATACTCTCCCCTCTCGTTGCTATGCATCACCATGATCTTGCGTGTGCGTAGGAAATTTTTGAAATTACTATGTTTTCCAACACATTCATATATATGTATTAACCCCCTTCGTTAAATTATATGTGGCAGATGCGGGATGAACTCCTACCACATGATCGCATACAAGCAATTCAAAAGGAATTGGCGGGATTCTTTATTGACCACGTCATAAATGAGAAGGGGAATACCATGTGGAAATTGAAATGGATTTTAGATGTTAGGGATTGTAAGAGATGTTATATTGCATATATGTAGTAGCATCGATATACGAAAACTTGTTGTTCGACCAATCTCTCGGAGAAAGAGAGGTCACTTCTCTCTGTATATGTTCATGACGATCTTGTGTAATTAATGGTTCCTTCATTTGCTTACTCTAGCTATCGTGTCGAGTTCTCTCTATATGTATAGTAGCTAGCGTGTCGAGTTCTCTCTATATGCATAGTAGCTAGCGTTGACCAAGCACGAAGAAAGAGAGGCCACTTCTCTCTATTAGCTAGCTAACACAATATGAAACCCTTAAATTAACCCTCCAAAACCCCTAACCCCCCCCCCTCCCCTCAAAAAAAATCCCAGCGCCTGCGAGCTGCTGACGCGTGGCAGACTTTTCGTCCCGATTGGTGTTACCAACCG
>LT934114.1:759314086-759324213 GCA_900231445.1 Triticum turgidum subsp. durum
GCGATTTGTGCAAATTCATTGCTCTTTTTTGTTTCTCCCACACAGAACATATCTTGAAGTTCAAACCTATGCAGCGTGGCAAAGCTTTCTAACTAGAACCTAGGGTAAATCTTTCAGATTTTTTTGTCAAATATAAATATACAAAATACGTTTTGTTTGATTAAAAAATTCATATTTTTAGTATTTATGTTGGACAAAAAAATCTGAAAGATTTATCCTAAATTCTTCTTGGAAAGCTTTGACATGCTGCAAAGGTTTGAACTTCAAAATATGTTTCATATGAGAGAAACAAAAAAGAGAAAATTTTATATAAAAAGTTAGTTGTGTCGCACGGATCTTAAAGCGATATTGGAGAGCTAGGATAGCAGGGCCAGGGTGCAGGTGCTCTAAAAATCCACGTCCGCACACAGGGATAAAAAATTTGATCAACAAGAATCAAATGGAAACAGTGCGTTCATGCTTGGATGAAAAAAAAAATCTCTAGATCCCTCGAAGGTAACTCACAGAAATCAGATCAACGCTGAGAAGCGATTGAACTAGCAAGCATAGAAAAGACAACACCCACTAAACCATGTAAGCGATAATTATGATCACAATAATGAACTAGCAAGCATCAGACAAGTTGTGTGATAGTGATAACAATGAAGATAAGGAGGTAGCTAGCATCCTAGAGAAAGTTTACCACTTGACACTTTCGGTGACGATAATAATGATGGTGGGAAGTTGCAATATGCGCGTGACTCGGCAGGAATGAGCCGTGAAATACATACCCTCTCAAGCTGGAAAGTTTTGACATCCAGCGTGAAACAACCTAGCTCGAGCAATGAGTTTCCGCACTGATACAGGAGCAAGTGCCTCCCTATTGAACCCATGAATGAGGAGCCAGAAGCTATTGAGATTGTCTTCTCCGTCTGCCACTGGGTGGAACTTCCACCATTGCTTCGTCGAACGGTATATCTAAGGAGAACTGTGTCATGTCCATGATGGCCAACTTTGTCATGTGCAGGCACAAACATCCCAATCATGCCTTCCCCTGCCTCCACAATGCCCATATAACTGTGGAAACCGCTAACTCTGGGTGGGCGGTCAGCCATGGTGAACTCCATTCTTCGGGTGTCAAGCACAGCAAATTTTCCACTCCAACCTGCAAACCAGTAAAAGCAACCATATGCATATTGCCGCCACGAAGAAATACCCATCCATTCCGACGAGAAGTCAGGTATAAAATTGATCCAACTCAGGGATGGAATGTCTCGCCACTGTCCGGTGCCGGAAAAGAAGACAAAGGCCACCAGCTTAGTTTGGTACTGCGCTAGGCAGATCACTCTGAACGCCGTATCCTCGGCAGGAGGTGTCTCCTCGTCGTCGCCATCAGGGACTAGAAAGCTCTCGCCCCAGCGCTGTCCATATATCCGCAGTGGGTTCTCATCCGAAGCGGCTAGGTCATCGGGGATTGGGGGGAGCAGGAGGTACTCCCGGTGCAGGGGGTCGCACACCGCCATCTCCGCGAAGAGGGCGCCGTTGCGTCCCTTGCCGGAGCCGTGACGGCGGGGTCTGTCCAGGAGGACGCGGCCGTCGCGGACGTCCCGTACGGACCAGCTCCGCGCAGGGGAGGGGAGGAAGGCGAAGGAGAAGTCGGCGGTGCTGGCGACAGCGCGGGCCGCAGGCGCTGAGGGGTGAGGCGGTAGGGCGGGGTGGAAGCCGTGCTGGTCGAGGAAGCCGAGGAGGGGCGGTGGGTGGAGTCTGCGGAAGCGTTGGAGGAAGCAGCGGTCGACAACGAGGTGGCGGAAGGAGACGCAGGCGGCCGTGGCGCGGATGAGGTCGGATGCGGTGGGGAGGCGGAGGAGGATTTCCACCAGGAGCTCGTCGGGGATCTCCGGCAAGGCCATCTTCCGGCCGCTCTCCGTCGCCTATGCTGCAGCGGCGGCGGCTGTGTGATGCGTAACTGAGCCGACGGTGTAAATGGGCTGCAGAATACCCTATTTTAGGTTTTGCGTGTGGGCTAAAAAATATGTGTTGGAGTGGCGATGCCCGGTGTTTTGTTCAGGAAAAAGATGGGCCGGTGTGGAAGATGGGGTTATCTGACAAAAAAAAGGATTCTAAAAAAAAAGGAAAAAAAGATGAGGCTTAGCGGCAACGTTAACAAAAAAAAAAGCGCATTATTTCTGCGCTAGTTATAGCATTGCTATAGCGTATCCGGAAGGGACATGCACGCTCTATTTGAGCAAATTTGCTAGCTACGACGCTAATCGCGTTATAGTGCGCTATTTTAGCGCTAAAAATTGTAGTGTATTATATGGTTGTAGCATCATGAAAGAAAAACCTGAAGGAGAGAAACAACAACCAAGCCCCAGCCGCCCAAAACTATCCCTTGGCCGCCACAGGCCCACAACCCACACCCCTGCCATTCTCAGTCTCAGATGGTCAGACCTAATGAACAACCCACCCTAATTCATTCGCCCTTCACATCTGAGCTATGAGACCACTCCCTACCCCTTCGCTTTGGACCTACCCCTTCGCTTTGGACGATGACAGAGGGGTAGGGAGTGGCGCGGCCTAGTGAGCAGGGGTCCGGCTCGCCGCACGCCAGAGGAGGGGGACAAAGCTCGTCAGGGCAGGGCAAGGGGAGGGACCGCCAGATCCAGTGTGGGGCGGGATGCGCGGCGGCGGATCTCGCCGGCGCGGGTAGGGAGAAGAGATGGAGGAAGGTGGCAGGATAGGCAGGAGAGAGAGGGGGTGGGATGGCGAGAGAGATGTGGCGGGGCGGCGCCGGACATGAGGTAGAGTACGCGGGGTGGCACTGGTCATGAGCGAGAGGAGGTGGTGCGTGGTGTAAGCGTGAGACGTTTTTTTTAACAGTCAATGCAAACGGTGTTAACATGTGGTGCCCAGTGTACCTGACCAGTGGGCTTGGTATGTAAAAGATTGGATTAAATCGCCCCAAACTGGTCGTTATTGTTTATTGCGAAAATTAGTAAGGAAATTGGTAGATTTTTGGGGTGCAAAAGAAATGTAGTGACAAATCTGAAACTGAACTTCAAATGTGGTGTATTTTTTTATTTTTATTTTGCAATCACTCGTAAAAACTAGTCCCCATCATCGTCCACTCTTAACTTCATTCTGCCATTGATTTTAGACGGGTTAGAATGGATGAAAGCTACACGCACCACGGTTCATGGTGGCTGCAGGCTAGCTATCTTGCCACGTACGTAGTACTCCCTCCGTAAACAAATATAAGAGCGTTTAAATCACTATTTTAATAATCTAAACGTTTTTATGTTAGTTTACAGAGGGAGTGCTACATATCTTGCCTGCATTGGTTGGAGTCTTTGTTTTTTCAAATGAACGTCTGCTTGCCTGCACTGCATGCATGCGAGCTCGCGGTCATTGCTAGTATACTTTGTTAGCTTTTTAATCTTGATCATGTATCTGCATGTTTATTTCGTTCATGCATGTAGTTCGGATTGTCTAGGGCATTGTAGGCAGGTGAACCTTTCCGGAGCGTACACGAGGCGAGATGCCCGAGCTGGTCGTGCGACGCGGCCGGAGTGCAAGGCGTGAAGCCATGCAACAACAACAGTACACGAGGTGGAGGACAACCTGTGTGAACCAGTCCTGGAGCCGGTTCTTAAACTAAGTAGCCAAGTAGATCAGGACTAATAGTTGATGCATGCACGTTCTGTTGGCCGGGTTATGAGGCCGTTGTGAGGACGTTGCGCATGGGCCAAGCATTGGCGTGCATGCAGTTAGTGGGTGCATGGGTTAGTGGCGTTAGTTGCCGAGTATGGTGGCTGGGCTGTGTGTGTGCGTTTCCTATTTAACTTGTAATCATGTTTGCTTTCTGTGAAGAGAAATAGAGGCAAAGAGAAAAGGTTGGGCTGTGAGAGTCCGACGCCAAACACCTGTGTCTCCATTTTCTTGAGTTGGTTGTGTGAGGCAGCCGTGAGGGAGAAGAGGGGCTGAGAGAGTCAGCTCCAACATTTGGTATCAGCGCTAGGTGATGACGAAGACGATGCCGCGTGACTCTTCAGCGAGTGGAGCGTTGGTGCCGAGCGACTCGGCGGCGATGGCGGCTGCCGCGACGGCGACGACGGCGGTGACGGGGAAGCTCCCATTCCCGCTGCTCACGAGGACGAACTACGCGGCGTGGGCGATGAGGATGAAGTACCTCTTGCGCGCCAACGGCGCGTGGGGTGCCGTTGATCGCGAGGCCTCATCGGAGGTCGACAAGGGCAAGGAGGAGATGGCCATGACGATCATCTCCCAGTCCATCGACGACTCGACGCTGCTGCGAGTTGCGGAGAAGGAGACCGCAGCCGATGTGTGGGCGGCGCTACGCTCCATGCATGTGGGCGTCGAGCGCGTCCGAGAGGCGAGGGTTCAATCCTTGTGCTCGGAATTTGATGGCCTCAAGATGGGTGATGCGGAGTCCGTGGATGATTTTGCGGCGAGGTTCACGACGCTCGTGGGGCGCATCCGTGAGCTTGGTGATGCGATGGAGGAGAAATATGTCGTGAAGAAGCTTCTCCGAGCCGTCTCCAACAAGTTCATCCACGTTGCGTCATCGATTGCATTGTTCGGCGACACCAACAAGATGGCCATGGAGGAGGCCATTGGTTCACTCAAGGCGCACGAGGAGCTCGTCAAGGGGCGGGAGACGACACATAAAGAAGAGCAGCTCCTCATGGCGAGAGGGCATGACTCATCGCGAGGACGCGGCCGCGGTGGCCGTGGCCGTGGCCGTGGACATGGCCGCAGTGGAGGGCGCAGAGACAAGAGCGAGGTACAATGCTATAACTGTGATGAGTTTGGGCATTTTGCTTGGGAGTGTCCGGAGAAGAAGAAGGACAACAAGGACAAGGCACTGCTCGGCGTCGAGGACGAGCCGGCTCTTCTCTGAAGCTGTTTCACAAGTGAAGGATCAAGATTAAGGAGGAGATTGTTAGCTTTTTAATCTTGATCATGTATCTGCATGTTTATTTCGTTCATGCATGTAGTTCGGATTGTCTAGGGCATTGTAGGCAGGTGAACCTTTCCGGAGCGTACACGAGGCGAGATGCCCGAGCTGGTCGTGCGACGCGGCCGGAGTGCAAGGCGTGAAGCCATGCAACAACAACAGTACACGAGGTGGAGGACAACCTGTGTGAACCAGTCCTGGAGCCGGTTCTTAAACTAAGTAGCCAAGTAGATCAGGACTAATAGTTGATGCATGCACGTTCTGTTGGCCGGGTTATGAGGCCGTTGTGAGGACGTTGCGCATGGGCCAAGCATTGGCGTGCATGCAGTTAGTGGGTGCATGGGTTAGTGGCGTTAGTTGCCGAGTATGGTGGCTGGGCTGTGTGTGTGCGTTTCCTATTTAACTTGTAATCATGTTTGCTTTCTGTGAAGAGAAATAGAGGCAAAGAGAAAAGGTTGGGCTGTGAGAGTCCGACGCCAAACACCTGTGTCTCCATTTTCTTGAGTTGGTTGTGTGAGGCAGCCGTGAGGGAGAAGAGGGGCTGAGAGAGTCAGCTCCAACATACTTACGTGCCAGTGACGGTCTGACAAGCAAACTAAAGAGAGATTGGAGATCTACTCCCTAACAGACCTTAAATCATTGCCCTAGTAGTATCATCGAGCGACCCACCGGCGGCAAAAGCAACTGCACCCAATCCAGCACCGAAAGTTACTATAGGTTCTTGGCTTCTTGCCGTGTCGCGCACTCAATGGCACAGTACTATCTGGACCCGAGTCCTTTTTTATGCAGAACGTGTGCTTGCTTGCATGCGAGCTATGGTCGAGTCCTTTTTTAGGAGAACATATATGCTTTGCTTACATGTGATGTGAATGTGATGCGAGCTTCGCTGTTCCCCCATGACATCCATATATACCCTTTCCACGCGAGCCAAGCAAGCTCTAGCTAGCAAAACCGGTCGAGAAGAAGAGAGACCAGTCGACGGTTTCACTAGCAAACCGATCGAAGAGATCCACATCCACCACGCACTACCACACCACGGAGGAGAATGTCCTCTACCGGAGTAGAGCGGAGCGGCGACGGAGCACCTAGAAGCCGGAATGCGAAGCGGCAGCAGCGGGGCTCGGGAGATGAGCTTGATGCTTTCTCGGAGGAGCTTCGACAGCGGCCAGAAGTAAGCAGCATCAACAAGATTGCGGTCGTCATGGCGTACATCCTAATGGGCTTGAAAGGTGTGAGCGCCCTTGCGCTTTTGTGGGCCACCGTCGTCCTCCTCGGCGGCTTCGTCTCCGATCTGACCAAGACTGATTTTTGGTACCTCACCATCATCGGATTCGTGCAGGCTGCCGGGTTAGTGCTTGCATTCCAACTCTCCCTTACTGTCGATGTTAAGCGTGGCATAAATTTCTTTCACGATTCCTGAAATATGTCCCTTCAAAATAAAAAGGAAATTTCCTGAAATAAGTAGTGTACTAGTGTAAGTTATCTATCAGCGCACACAATTTCCAAATATGTTCTATCGAAAAATTAAAAGGTAGTCATACTAGCGACTCGGGAGACACACAAGCCCTAGCCTCCGGTACCCGTCGCTCCTCCCTTCCTTCCCTCTGTCGCCGCTAGAGAAAGCCGCGGGGCTAAGCCCAGGCGGCCGGCGACAGTGGTGGGGACTCACCTCCCTCTCGTGGCGGTCGGGTGGCATGGGGAACCAGGCTCATGGGAGCGCGTCCCCGGTCTGATCCACGATGGCATGGTGACTGCTGCCGATGGCGGCGTAGGTCGGCCATTTGGAAATGATAGGTGGGTGCCGCAGCGTGGATGTGGAGAAGTAGAGGGCTGGGTAGCAAAAACATATTGTGGAGCATAGGCTCATGGGCACCCCCTTATCTAGCCATCCAATTCTGCATCGCGATTCGTGCAAGAAATTTTCTCTTTTTTGTTTCTCTCATATAGTTCAACATATGAACTTCAAACTTTTCAGCGCAATAAAACATTCTAATAAGAATGTGGGAAAAAAAATTCAGATTTTTTCATGCATCATAAATACTAAAAATAGGATTTCTAGTTAAAAAAATCTCATTTTCAATATTTTTGTTGGACCAAAAAATCTGAAAGTTTTATCCCACATTCTAGTAAGAATGTTTTGTTGTCCTGGGAAGTTTGAAGTTCATATGTTGTTTTGTTTTGAAGAAACAAAAAAAAGAAAGTTTCATGTACTAAGTTAGTTGTGTAGTACGGATCTTAAAGCAACAATGGAGGGTAAAGATAAGAGGTGTCCAAGAACCCGAGCTCAAAAAATCGACGTCCGGTACCTCAGTGATGCATAGGGATGTCCGTGTGCGGGCCGGTCTCCATCCTGATTCGATCGGATGTGTGGTCGGGGGTCGGTGTGCTTCGTGCTCTATGCTGGATGTGGACCATGACGTTCAGGTGATGGCCTTCCACGCGTGGGTGGTTGACCGGCGGCACTACGGTCCACGTCTTTGTGGTGGTGATGCAGATCCAATCGGTTGGATGGTGGTGACTGCAAACTTTACTGCACCGACTTCCTATGGCTTCATGATGGTGGTGGTCATCGAAAGGTTTTCGGGAGGGTTCATATCTCCTGACCCGGTGGTTGACTACGACGTGAGATAAAAATTATGGATGAGGGATGGTTGTGCTATCATGGTGGTCGCATCGCATGTAGCTGTCGGGATTGTGGAAAGGTGATGGCGACAACACATAAGTGACTTCGCTGGTGGTGCTACTTGAGCACCCGGTCTTGAGCTCTCGGGCGAAAGCCTAGGCCAGCTCAAGTGGTTATATCTGGCAATGACGATGTTTTGCTTACATCGTTCACTTGTTGAAGGCATTGCTTGAATATGCTCGGGCAGATTCATCAAGGTGAAAACCTAGATTCTGGCCTTTTGGTTGGATTCGGTGACGGTGGAGCTTGAGTTTTGCTCCTTTCCTGAACGTGTTGTTGTTGAAGAACCTCATTGTCCATGTGGTGTCATGATATGGTTGGTGCGGATAAGATCATTTTTATAGTTTGCCTATCACGGATTTGGTCGGGTTTTTTTTTCTTCTCGTGTACACATGGTTTTAGTCCTATACAATCTTGCTTGTTGCGGCATGTTTTCGCGCATGTGTGTGACTTAGTGTTGGTTGCATGGAACCTAGCTGTATAGAGACCGGGTGTGTGTTCATTGTGTTATGTATCTTATTGATCCTCAATTTTGAGCCAACAAAATTCACCTTTTGTCAAAAAAAAAAGATTGACGCAGTAAAAAATATCGATTACTGATGTCCTGCAAGTGCACAATTCTAGTTGAAGCACACTTTTGTGGAAGTATTATTACACACTCGACGTGTCACTAATCTCGAGTGATTTTTTTTGCGGGTAGTCTCAAGTGAATTGACTAGTATGGCATCTTTAAGACTTGAAGTGACAAGTTTCGAAGCATAGTTGTGATGGAAACTATAGTTATGAAATAATAAGGAGCTGTAAGTAAACTACGTAGAAGTGAATAACTGAAAGGACGAATCGGTGTTTCTTGTGGATCTGGCTTGCCTGCTCCCTCCCCATGCTTCAATTCATGTTCCCACTTCATCCTATGGCTGTCTTTTTCCCTTTTTCCTTTCTAATCTAATCATCTCCCTCCTGATTTTAAGGGGGTGGGGGCGGGTCTTATTTTGTTCCAATCAAATCAAGCCACGTACACGGGAGTACGGATGGGCGCATGCGCGGGGAGCAGGCAAGTCTCGTCCGTTTCTTGTAATGGAGAGGTTAGGTGGGTAGAGGTTCAGTTCATGGTGAACAGAAAATGTCTTGTGCAATGATAATGTGGTGTTACCTTCCTACTAAGTGCTCAGTAGGGGAGCCACTCTTTAATGGTCAAACTCCTTCTGCTAGGATTTTCTGACTCAGTATGGGAGTCACTCTTTAATGTGTGTAGTTGCTAATTTTGAGAGGCGTTGGAATTTCCCCCAAGAGAAAGGGTGAAGTAGTATAGTAGCAAAAAGTATTTCCCTCGGTAAAGAACCAAGGTTTATCAAACAAATAAAAGGTCCACGCAAACGATCTTTAGCGGTACCTACACACACAAGAGCAAATGCTTGCATCCAACGCATGCAAGAGGGTTGTCAATCCCCTGTACTTGTTAATTGTAAGGATTAAATCTGATAGTAGGATATATATAAATTGCAAAATAAAATAAAAGTAAATAAATTGCGGCAAGGTATTTAGGGTTTTAGTAATATGATTTAAATAGACCCGGGGGCCATAGCTTTCACTAGAGGCATCTCTTTGAAGAACATAGCAAACGATGGATACACAAATTACTGTTGGGTAGTTAATAGAAAAGCGCATAGTTATGACATTATTCATGACATGATCAGTACACAGGCATTACGTCTGAGAAAAGTAACCGAAACGATTCTGCATCTACTACTGTTACTCCACTTCGAGAGCGCTTCTACGCTTGCCTATTTAGGTATTAAGTTCTTGACAAACAGAGTAATGCTTTGAGCATGATGACATAATATAGAGAGAATAAAACCAAGTAATATGATCAAACCCCGTCATTTTACCCTTAGTAGCAATAATACAATTACGTGCCTTGCTACCCCTCCTGTCATAGAGTGAGCACACCGTAAGATTGAACCTACCACAAAGCACCTCCCCCACTGAAGATAAATCAATCTAGTTGGTCAAACCAAACGAATAGATCGGAGAGAAATACAAAGCTATAACAATCACACGTAATGAAGTTCAGAAATAACTCAATTACTTTCAACGAAAAATCTAATCATAAACCCATAATTCATCGGATCCCAATAAATGCACTGCAACAGATTACATCGAATCGATCTCTGAAGAGAACATTGTATTGAAGATCAGAGAGAGAGAGAGAGAGAGAGAGAGATAGAGAGGGAGTCATCTAGCTACTACTATGGACGCATAGGTCATGTGGAGAACTACTCACACATCATCGGAGAAGCCCTCTGCGATCAATTCCCCCTCCGGCAGAGACCGACAAAGGCCTCCGGATTGGATTGCAGAAGCACAGATACTTGCGGTGGCGAAAAAATTGTTTTGGTGGTGCCTTTGGGGTTTTGGCAATATTTGAGAGTTTATAGCACTTTAGTTAGGTCGGACGGAGCCATAAGGGGCCCACAAGACATCAGGGTG
>LT934114.1:759324387-759357879 GCA_900231445.1 Triticum turgidum subsp. durum
GAAAAAATGTCAAAAAGTTTCGTCGTGTTTGGACTCCGTTTGATATGGATTTTCTGTAAAACCAAAAACATGCAGAAAACAATAACTGACACTAGGTACTTGGTTAATAGGTTAGTCCCCAAAAATGATAGAAAATTGCATATAAAGAATACGAGATTGATAATATAATAGCATGAAACAATCGAAAATTATAGATATGTCGGAGACGTGTCAATAGTCAACCTTGTTTACAATCATCAAGATAACCACACAATTATATAATTAAGTATTGGGCACAAACATATCTCACCAATCCCATACATCTCCCATGACCAGGGGGTTACTCACACTTAAGAGAAGGTTCACAATCAAACATGTAGATCAAGTAAAGGGAACTCATATTGATATTACCATAGTTCGTCACAATAAGAGGAATGATTATCCAGATCACGATATTCGTGTCAAGGTAGTAATAGATTATACAAACCCTAGCCTTAAAATGTCTGTCTAATGACCAGTGGAATGGAGGATCTCGGTGCAAAGGAGTCCAGAACGAAACTAAGTGAAGAAATTCTCCTCCAAATATCTCTTCCCTTGCTCTGACATATGGTTCTTCATCCTTCATTGCTTTGCTGGTCTGTCATCCTTCACGAAAGTTTTTGGGGTAGATGATAGGAAGGCGGTGGAACTTGATACGACTACTGGTATGAGCACTCGCGCTCATACCGTTGTTTGTATTGTCTTCTATCAACACCAAATGAAAAGTTGTCTCTTTTCTTGCTTGTATACTGAAATATTGCCTTATATCCTACCAAAAGTTTTGGATCCTAAAATCAAAGCAAGAGTACAATGATCCTCTATTTTCGACAAATATTTGTTACTAGAAAGGTGAAACCCATAAAACCCTAAGTCAAACCACGAATAAAACTCTAAAAACTATAAAATAGAGCCAACAAACTCCCTCAAGCTTAGATTGTTGCTTGTCGAGTAACTAGATGATAGAAATGAACGGCTGGAAACTTGAAATTTAAATAAAAAGTCTTACCATCCGAGAAAATATATTGTCGTCGTGTTTGCGATTCCTGCAACCTTAAACAAGATTATACTAATATTTGAAAGGTTACCTAGCCTCACTACCTAACCACATAGATTCTTCTAACAAATACTTCGAGTTCTTTTCCCAAGTGTTAAGAGTTAGTTAGGTTGTGAAAACAAGTCGAAAGTGCCTCTCTTTTGGGAGTGAACACGTTTTTAGCACACGAGGCACTTTAACAAATTATTACGTCGATGAAAAGTACAAACAAGTAGCTACTTTCCTCATGTAAGGTTTTGTTATCAAATCGCCCTACCTTGATCAAACCGCAGACTTAATAAGTAGACAATGCTTGGTGTTTTCAGTATCCAAGTTTTGGGGCCGTTATCTTGCTTGGGATAGAAATTACCACTACACCCATGTTGCCACTCTTAAACGAGATGTAAGTGATTAGAGAGTTGAGTTCACGTCATAGTTTTTCCACTACAACCGTACCCTATTCGTGGCCAAAATCCGGGATTAACCCTGGTGGATCAACCATTGGTAGGCCAAATAAGTTACCAACTCTCCAAGAAGCACTCATGGTGGCGTGGATCGATAGGAGGGTGGTGTGGGGGCTGCTGGCTTCAGCCTAATAATTGTGGTTTGGACCTAGCACTCTTGTTCCACCAAATCTTCTTTCTGCCATATGTCGACCTCTTAGATCTGGCCGCTCACAAGTTCTGGTCGTCCCCGTAGGAGATCTATACAGATTGGCGTATGTCACCTTTAGATGTCTAAATCGAAAAGGCTTCGATTGCGTGCGCTCATATTATTAGCCAGCATGCCCTAAGAGGACGCGACGCAAAGCTTCGATTTCTTATCGGTGTCATGGGACATGTCTAAGTCAAGATTCCCAAGGCATTTATAGGGGTGGAGAAAGTCATGACAGTTGTGATTGGAGGTCTTGAAGCTTTGGTGTAAGGGTGTATTGGATGGGATGAAGATTGTGTGCCAGGTGTTTGATGACCTCCAACAGTGGCCTCGGCATGCGAGGGTGGCATCACTTGAGTGCATTTTTGGTGGTGCTCCTCGAGTACCGAGTCTCGATTCCTAGGGTGAAAACCAAGGTCTGGCTTTTATTGGTTGTACCTAGCAATGACCTTGTTGAAGGATTTTTTTTGGGTGAACTCGGACTTTCTCTAGGGTGAAAACCCAAGATCTTCGATCAGGCAATAACAATGTTTGTGCATGGTTTCCTTCTTGGAGGCATTGCTTTTGGAGAACCTCTTTTATAGTCCGGGTGTTGTCTTCAGTGGTGGTTAGAATGCTGTTGATAAAGGGATTGATCATCGTGTCGGTGTCTTCTTTTTTCTTCTGTTCTTTCCATTTTCTTTTTTGGCTATGTGTATCCTTGATGCCTCTAGACATCTTGTTTGTATAGAGGCTAGGTGTAACTGATACCTTCATGATATTAATATATTCCCTTTGTCAAAAAAGAATCACTCATGGTAAATCAGCTCATTGGTCATTGGAGTGGAGACCAAATACATTAAGAGAATAAGAGTGAGAGAGGTTTAGAGCATATTTTCAAGTGAAAAATTATTCAATTAAACCACCAGGCGTGTTGATAAATTAATTATGCGCTTTTTCACAAGATTGTAGTCTGATCATCAAAGTCAACAGTGTATGGATCGTTGCAGCCGTATATAACAAAGACGAATGTGGACCTCTTTTAGCTCCTATCTTTCTCATTTATAAAAACTTTCTCTTAGTTTTTATTTTCTTTTCAAACTTAAGACATAACTTGTCAATCATAACTAAACTAGCAAGGCTGTCGAGAAGAACAAGAACTATTTATTTTTTGGACTATGTTCGGAGCATGAGTTAAGTGCAACCAAACAAATAATAATATGATAAAGTTCAAACATGCAAGACAGGTGAAGATTAAAATAGTATACCTTATCGCACTGGTTTGGTTTTGTAATTAAGTCACATTCCCGTCATTCTTCTCATCTCCGAACTTCTAGAACCAAGTAATGCTGGGAAGCATAGTAGAAAACAAAAAAAAAATCGCACCTACGATCACCCAAGAACAATATGAAGATGCATAACGGTTGAAATCAACTATTGTTACCTACTCCGGAGTGCAGCGGAAGTAGACGAGTCAGTGTAGATCATACTTGGAGTCCCTCGAACATTGATGACAATCCCGCAAACCGCCCTCAAACGTAAGACCGAAAGCAGGGCCTCTCTACTTGGTAGCAAGCGTACGGTCTTCACGATCCGGTAGCGCTTCACCGTCCAGAGCTAATCATCGCCGGAGTATTAGAGGGAGGAGATTAGAACCACACTGTACTTCTAATTATGAGGATTAGAGGTGGCTAGGGCTAGCTCTGATTAGTCAACTAGGACCAACTAGAACTAGTACTAGATGATCTAGAGGAGGCTCCAACACGTGTGTTCTAGTAGGGTGGAAATACTCTAGTATATATAAGTGAGAAGGGGAGAGGAGGGGCGCCAAAAGGGGAGGAAAAGTCCCTCCCCTTTGACCAATATGGCCCCCTTCCTTAGGGAAGGGAGGCACTTCCCACTTGGACCTTTTTGGAACAAATTTCCTTCCACCTCTTGGCCTTATTAGGCCCATTGATACTAAATTAAATATATATTTGTTCTATACATTTTTAGAGCATCAAATATATAATTTAACATCCCCATGAACATTTTCCACCTATATATATTAATCTGTAATACCCGGTATTACCCGATACTCACAGAAACCCTTCCGGTAACCCCGAAACGCTTCCAGAACCTCTCAGAACTATTCCGATATTAATGAAACAATTTAACAAATATATTCTCATCATTCCCACACCACTAACACTCAGCAGACCGTGATTACCTTAAGATTGTGACACTTTAGGTTCGGTAAATCATAGACATGAACGAAACCCCTTCGTTCAATGACCGATAGCGGAACCGTGGACATCCATATTGGTCCCTATATGATTATACAAAGGATATTCGAGTGAAGCTTTGGTCATCATGTGATTTTACCTTTGGGTCACAATACTTTGACAAAATCCGGTGTGCATCGGTATCCTCTTGAGTCATCACCATGCTCAATATACCGTTGCTCCCATTACCAGTTTTGTTCTTATTTCTCGTTAACATGTTTCGGCATCCCCGTGACATAATCACTAGTATTTGGCCAGACGATGATGGATGTTGTTACACTGAGAGGGCCCTAAGAATATATCTCCATCGTCGGAGGAGCAACTCCCACTATCGAGCTGTTCGGTCACTTGTCAAACTTTTTGGTGAGCCTGAAAGTTTTCACTATGATCACCTTGTTACATATGACGTCTGAGCAACCCCAAAGCCCACCGTCTGGTAGAAAGTGAGCGAGACACTCTCATGGTCTAAGGAACTAAAACACATGCTAACACTCT
The DNA here is from genome assembly GCA_900231445.1 of Triticum turgidum subsp. durum. Classification (NCBI taxonomy): domain Eukaryota; kingdom Viridiplantae; phylum Streptophyta; class Magnoliopsida; order Poales; family Poaceae; genus Triticum; species Triticum turgidum. The sequence continues at coordinate 759,328,831 of LT934114.1, forward strand.
ATGTTATTACAATTGAATATAGACAATATTAACTCAATTCATAACAAACAAGTTTGGGTCGATTCAATATGGTCGTTCTTCCAACATCATAATCTCAATGTTATTTTAGGATCATCGTTACACTTAACGATATCCTAAGATCCAGAAAAGATGATCACCAACAACACTTGATCTAGTCTTAGAGGCGAGACTAGGAACCTTCATTTTATCCGTTTATCATTTCACACGTGCATATGAGTTTTCCACTGAATCGCACATTCCAGGATCATAGTAGTTATAAACACTTAATTATGAATACAGAAATATAATAATACACATATTATTGCCTCTAGGGCATATTTCCAATAGCCTCCCACTTGCACTAGAGTCAATAATCTAGTTAGCACTTTTAAACACCAATGACAATCTGGTATCAGGCCATGCTTTGCATGTGGTATAGACTTCATCCTATCAGATCTTGACAACTCCAGATCTGTGTGTATCATTTGCATTTCAATGCCTCTGTCATACTTTCAAATAAATTCATAATCTCTATGAAACTGGCTTTGTATGTATTGAATCACTAGCATGACCTTTCGTTCCTCGGATTGAGCTATAGAACCACTATTGAGAACAGTGTTCTATTTGCACAATCATCTAGAAACCAATACAAGTTCATAAATGAAATGCTGATTCATCACCCTCTTTTGTTGCTTCTAAAGCAACAATATACTCAGCCTTCTGTTATAGAATTCACCGCAGTAACTCTCTTGGACCAATTTACTGTGCCACCCTAAATAATTGATTTTTTCGCTTGGAGCACTGAATGAAGGTATTTGTCGATGTACTACGTACGTAAAACATGTATTGATGTAACTCTTTACAACAATCTTTTCATTTTCTCTGTATGTGAAAACATCACGTCATTGGTACTTAAACGATATTTTACTGTTGTCCTATGATCAACAATTTGACCATTATGGTAACTTTACTCACAACTTGCTTGGAGTGATTGGACATATCTGGTTATTTACATACCATGTAATTAACACAAGTATGATTGAAATCATGTATTTCACTCATTAGTATTTCAAGATACTGATTCATGCTAAGAACTCCTTCCATGTGACTTTGACAAAAACACTTCTTGGCAATTTTCATACTAATCTGCTTTAGTATTTCGTCAATATGTATTCTGGACAAGACTTGATTAGACACTACAATATCCATAGATTATAATGCCAAACACAAGAACTATATTGCCTTGCTTTACTAAAAACTAGTTTCAATAAAGTCTTAGTCTGTGTCAAGAAATTTATATAATTTCCAATCAACAATGTGTCATGCACACATAGTGTTTAGAAATATTATCATGCTCCCACTTACTTTTTCTTGTAAATACAAGCATCTTTGTTTCTATCGATGAAATCATATTATTCGACTAATTCATCAAAACAAAGATTCCAACTCCACTAAGCTTGCTTCAGATCTTTATAGGATCTCTTGAAGTCACTTACTAGCATCCTCTGGATCCACGAAATTATCCTGGACCATATCAAATATACGACCATGGTTCTATTTCCATCTCATGGGAATCATTTAACATCCATCAGTTATATCTCATAACTAAACTATTTAGTAATTGCTAGTTTAATCCAAATTGACTTTAAGTATTATTATGATGAGACAATCTCGTCAGAATCAATTCCTTGATCTTGTCATAAACTATTTTTAACAAGTCAATAATCATAAAACATTTTTATCTTTGTCAGTTAATAGATCCATTTTAGACTCTAAGTCCTTCAGAGGGTTCATCAAGTTCTAAAATTGAATTATGTGTATGGATACTATCACGGATTATTTTGGCGTACAACCAATTCCAGAGTCAGGGCCCATCAACGCTTCTCTGTGTATTATAGGTTCATTGTTTTTTCAACAATATTTCGTCTGCGCACCACAAAGGTTTGCACGAATTCCCCAAACCTATATAGTTCAGCTGCAAGTTCGATCGAAGTCTCTATATCTCATGTACAGGCTTTCAAATTAGTCGCTGTAAGAAATTCTAGAATCACTTCTATCATTTCTTTTCTTACCTGATCATGCAGATTCCGCAATCTTGTCGAATTTGCACTGTCCTCCCACTTAGTATTTTGCAGAACACATTCCCTTCAAAATTCCGCACTCTGTGGCAAAACAATTTGCTTTGGCGTTGTGATAGAGGAATACCCAACAAGTTGGGATAACCTACAAAGTAGCACTTATCTTATAGATTTGATGGCGATCCTGTTTCAGTGTAAAAGCCATAGTCTCTAAAGCATCACATTAAGAGTATATTGGCAAATTTGATTAATATCATCTTTGATCTCACTATTCGATTACATCTACTCAAAATACTCTACTCTTAGTAATGTCTCTGGCAGGTGTAAGCTATAAAACATTCTATAGCTCATTAGACATTCGCTAAATTTGTAACTCAAATATTCTTTTCTGCAATCCAACTGTAGAAACATAATTTTCTTGTTACAATGATTTCTACTTCTTTCTGAAAATCTTACCATTTCCAAAGATCTAGAATCATTTCTCAATTAGTACATATAAATATCTACTTGAGTCATCCTTGAAGATAGATAAATCCACTACTTGCAACAACATTTATTGGACTACACACATCAATATGCATGTTCCAATTATTTTGTTGCTCATTCTTTATGGCTTGTGAACGGTATCTTAGTTTATTTCACAATTTGGATGAAAGTTGCAAGTGCCTGATGATTCGTAATCATATGACTCCAAAATCCATCACTATGGAATTTCTCCATGCGGGTTTCACCAATGTGACTAAATGCAGAGCCACCCATATGCAGTATACTTTTAGTCTTGCGACATTTAGTGCCAGTGTTATAGATGTTCAATTCTATCATCAATATTCATAACTTTCATCCTATTCACAATAGGAGTATGGCCCTTTTGTTCATTACATCGACCAACTATTATTCTCTTATGAACAACCTCATTAATTTCTATGCAATGGGCTAGAGTGTACAAAACTCTAAAATGAATTATGACAATAAATTTAGAGGTAATATGTTGATGAAAAAGTATCATAACTTTTACAAAAATTTCAACACAAACTTTAACCTCATTAATTTGTTGGTCATTTGGCCATAGTAATTCTTGCGTCGATTCGCAACCTCATGCAATCGAGTCGGTATCCTTGTGATGAAATTTTAATCACAATTCCTGAGGAATTTTAGTGTTTAACAATTTAACCACAATTCTCAAGAATCACACTTTAATTGTCTGACTTCCGCTACATCTTATAACTTGTATGGCATTCATACCTGAGCTGGACACTCCAATCTTCTTTTCTTTCTGCCTCTAAACTTCTTATAGTTTACTTTCAATATTTCTCCCACTCAACAGAAGAATCATCTAACTTTTAAGAGTGGCATGAGCCCCAAACTTCCCTAGGCATGTAAGTCTCATTGCATCCTTTGGTTTTGTTCCTTTTCTTTAAGTTTTTGCCATCAACTCATGACTAGCGGTCTTCCGGATCTTACGCATTTCAGCCTTAGACACAGTTCAACACTTCACTAGACTTGCAAAAAAACTTCTTTAGATATCTCATAGCTTTTAATCTTTGTTTGTTTCTGAAAACAATTTTCTGGTCCAAGAATATCACATAACTATCCCAAACATTTTGAAGTTTGGGTTTCTCGGAAGCAAGCGGACTGTAATGTAATATTAACTTTTGGATCGAAGGACATAAGTCTCGTCATCCATAGCATATAGCAGGAGAACATTGCAAGCATGCAGTAGGACAAAAATCCTTCTTGGGACTTTTAGAGGACGATCCCCTCAATCATAAAGATTCAACCAGATAAATAACAGTCAATCAATTTCAATAACAAAGGTGGAACTGTGAGCCATAATTCTACAATTATAATGCAAACTACACATGGACATTATTCGTAATTAATTTTCACTAGTGATTAAACTAAATTAATACATAATTGTGCTCCCACTCAAATCAATATCTCTTATAATTGATTTAAGTGATTCAAGATCCAAGTCTAGTTCTCAGCCATTGATGTCTACATCACTGATGACAAGAATTTTGACCGGTGGGCAAGCTTTTGCCGATCATATCTCCATATGACTCTTGTTCATCTTTTGATGCTTTCTGCTCTGAGCTTAGAACTATTTTGCTAGAACTTCAAGACAATTGAGTGCTATCTGCATGCATGGTCTAACCATCCCCTCCTTACACCTCACGATCCGTTTGTACTCATGTGTACATGACGTACTCCGGAACGCTACATGTTATAGACGGTTGAAACACTAGGAAGAGCACGTTATAACTTGATATTTACTGTGAGAGATCACCCTAATAATTGACTACTACACAATCAAAGGGTGCAAATAACAAAGGGATAAACATCCCAGGCAATTCATAATAGCATGATATAGTATAGCCCTGGGCGTTGGGAGTCCTCCATGATCATCTTCAATCTCCTGTTGAAGCAATGTGAAGGCCAATATTTCGTTAGCGAGGCAACTGTTTCAAAAACATTGTTGTGGCGGCAATCTCAGAAAATGTTGTCGTGGCGACCATTTCAGAAAACGTTATTGTGGCACCAAAATCTGAAATTCCATCATGGTACGAAATTGTAGCTCCTTGTCCCACGCCAGGTACACCTTCTCCTCGTTGGGGTCCTCTGTGTACGTCTTACCACCATCACGTGTAACCACTCTCTACGATATTTACATTAAGGTGGAAATCACGTGGCTCCAACCATCATGTCATGACACGCAGGCCACTTAACAATACAACATATAACCATCTCATACATAAACTCATTATCATGACAAAGGCTATACCACATCATATGCAAACCCGACAAAACCAAGTTAGACGTCCTCTAATCGGTTTTAGCAAAATTTTATTTACGTCACTATTAAGGAAAAGCCTAGCACTAGCATAGGTCAAATGCTTAGCAGTAGTGCGGGTAGCCGCGCTACTGCTACGGTGCTACAGCTAACTTTTAGTAGTAGCATGTGTTGCACCGCGCTACTGCTATCTAGGGGTACCAGTAGCGTTTGTTACACAAACGTGTTGCTGCTAATAGTTGTAGCGCCCTAGTTTAGAAAGCACTACTGCTAAGAATGTGTTGCTGCTAAAGTCATACCCCGCGCTTCTGTTATTAGTTTCTGGAAAAAAAATCCGCTGCATATTTTCCTTTGTATTTGTACAAGTTTTATACAATAGTCTGTAGCATATCATACACATACAAATCTAATCATATCATACACATACAAATAGTCTCATCAAATCGATCATGTCATCATCATAATCATTATTCAACACAAAATGATATCTCTCGTCATCATATTGAAATAGTGATACAAGTTATGACATGTCTCGAATACTTGCAACTACATCATCATCCATCTAAACAATGATATAGAAGAGAAGAGCTAGCACTATGAGTGAGAGCGGAACTATGCACTACATGAGGTGGTGGTTCTGATTCCTCTCTCGCGCTAGCGTGAACCTCAAGTAACTAGTTTCTGCTTCTTATCTACTTTTGAACCCTTTAAGGCTGGCACCCGAGAACCGCTCCACTTGCGCTTGACACTCGGGCCACTCATCGTACACTTCCAGAGCCTTCCCTATGTACAGGACATAGCACTTCGCCATCAAGGATCTAGGTACCTGTTAGAGATGCATCTTCATCAAGAGCATCTACAATAATATGCAACAAAATATACTTGAGCAACACGAAAAGAAAGGGTTAGCAAATAGATGCAACATATAGTAAACATAAATAATCAACATAGTTTCATCTTACGCAAACTAATTAACTAGAGGTGCGCATGTCATCATACCCAAACTAACAACGTAGCTTTAGGCAAGTTCGGCAGGGACCATGGACATCACAAAGTTTCATCGCTACAAAAAGTATACAAGTTCAACTGACACGTCATCATCATCATCGGCATCGTCAATCACTAGAAGTTCCATCCATCCATATCATCGATGATGCACCCTAGATTCTTGAACGACGCCAGGTCCTAAGGTTGCATGCCTATGCGAGTTCGGACATCAACTCACGATATAGGGCCGTGGTGGAGCAACCCCTTCTCTTCGACGACTTCTTTCATGATGATCGTTGCAATGTCCCTCTGGATGCGAAAGAAGTCGTTTCTAAGTTTATAATCCACTTCTCCTTGGGATTCTACCCATTTACGGATATGATCATCATTTCTGGTTGTCATGCAAAGCTGTTGGTGATCCCTTCTGAACTCCATCACGATATGGAGGAGGTAGAATCCATCGTTCCTGCTTGGTTTCGGTTGATGGATGCCACAGAAGTTAATTTATTGTTTCCTAATCTATGGGTGGCCACCCCTCAAGTGGAAGTTGTGGAGAGCATCATCTAGTATATTCATTATGTGGAGACTCACGGGTAAAGAACGATAAGGATGGCGCGCCCGTTGCTGCGGGAAAAAACACCTCAAATTATTCTCCATATGAGTGAGAAGGAATGGTTGAAATGTATGGAAGGGTTGTCCGGCACTGACTTACTTTGGATGATAAGGCAGGAGGACCGTTTCCTTGACCTTATTCCTTATCATGAAGTTTTCGATGTACTCCCTAGCAGTTTTACGCTCAAAGTCGCCGAGACTCAAGAAGGACTCGTGCATGTAGTATGGATCCACCACACAGATTTGCTAGATTTGTTATCTCGTGATGACGGAGTTCATATGTAGCGCAAAAAGGCGGACGATTGTAAAATCGAGCCGCCTTGTCAGAAACATCTCGAAGATGTGCTCAAACCGCAGGAAGAACACCTCCGCGGGCCGTGTGGCGACGTACCACTTCCCCTTAGGCACACGAACCACGTATAGCGGATATCCTGGATCCTTCAAGGCTAGTAGAATTTTCTCAGTCGACAGCACATGGTCGTGCAGATATGCCCTCCAGCAGTTTTGGCGATAGGATTAGCTCGCCCGTGACATGGAACATGGCCGCACCTTTGACGGTTATAAGCTCTGCAAAATCCGTCGTCTAGCTGCTATGTGCTCTGGCTTGTTTGTAGGTAGCAGAGCCTTTCTTCAGCGGTCTCTTCCTCTCCTTTTTCTTGGGTTGACCTTCCAGACCCTTCCTTAACCCCTCCACCAGTGTTGTCGAGCTAAGCACTGTACGACCCTCGGCTAGTTGAGCCTACGTTGAGGTGGCATCTTCAGGCGTGTCTTGTGAGAATTACATGAAGAGACACTTCTTGCAATCAACACTAGGACGTTCCTGCCCGGGCACATCATCCATCTCCTCATCAGCATGCTAATAGCCCGAGTCATCATATGGATGACTCATCATTTCTACGTCGTCATCATAGGCTCCTATATTGAGGAACCAAAGAGGGTCATCCTCGTCCATCTCATCATCCAATCTTTGTTCTACGGGGGCGATTACATCATCCACTATTCGAGCCCCTTCCTCGCGTCGTCTGGCACTCTCACCCAGCACTACAGGCGCTGGTAATTGCGTAGGAGGGGTGGTGGTGTTCATACCTGCTTGCTGATGTGTGGTTATTGGTGTGCTCCCGGCCACCTCCAAACGAAGAAGATTATTCGGGCATAGCAACATCCAACCCTTGCAGTTTCCAAGCCACATCGGGGTCTTGTCCTCCTCTCCCCCGAGCCATACTGGAGGAGGCAAATCCTCGTGCCCCGATTTCACACTCGACAAATTAACCCTGAAGTGGCCAACGGGGATCGGCTGGCCGTGGAACGTGAGTTCCAAGGGCTTCGTTATCACTACCTTTCCCACGTCCACCTTCTGGCCTTTGATCACGTAGAGTACGATGCACAGGGTTTCGTCGGCCTGCAAAGACATGTCTGCGGCTTAAAACATCTGAAAGTCAACGAAAACAGAATATTCTAGATATATGTTGGTGCGACGTGTAATTACTGTGAGGGCGTCGAGATTAGCAAAAGACGAAGGCCCACCTAGCATGCAGACGCAGAGGATGGGCTGCTATGTGTGGGTGCGGGTGTGGGAGTAGGCGCGGTTGTGTGAGCAGGTGATGGTGCGGTTGTGATGTTCACCGAATTGCTCCCGACGAAGCTGGGCATGGGAAAATCATGTGCCATCTTGTCTAGATTTTCCTTCGTCCAGTTGATGACAGCCGGGATCAAGTTAGTAGCGAAATCATTTCTGCAGGCAACTAAAGCTACAACGACTGCCTACTGTACAAACTCATTTTTTTCATGAGATGCTTTTTTTGTGTCCTTAGCTGCTTTTTTGTCGAACGCAAGCTTCACCTTCTCATCGATGTCCGCCTGACTGAACTTCCTTTTCTGCTTCTTGGCCTCCGGGCCCTCGTTGTGATAGACCTTCCACGTGGCGCCGTCTCCAGTGTCGTGCACACGTCCATATTACGGCCGCTAGTCCAAAGGGAGTCCCTTCAGTTCGTTCAAGGCCCGGTTGAGAGGGGTGTCCCACTTGGGCCTTATGAACCAAGAATTACTTTCAGCTGCAAGCCTGTGTTGCTTCTCATGCAAAAGGAACGTGAACCGTTTACGAATGTGTAGTCGACTTGATCAGAACCTAAATGTAAGGTGGTAAAAGTATAATTACTAGTATTCTAATCAATTTCCTCGTGATCGGGTCCGTGTAAATAATCTTCTTTTCCCTATCCCACTTGTACCGGGCCCTGATGAAGTCACGCTCAAAGGGATCGGTGAACTTCACGAAGGGGTCTGGGATCCCCGCGGCTTCACGTTCCACGTCCTCCTTATCCCATATGGGCCTTTGGCCAAGGTAGCCACGACTTCCGAGGCGTTAGTTCTCTGTGTTCCTTTGTTGAAGCCCCTTTAATTTCTTAGCCTTAGCCTTGGCTACGTCGATAGCGCAAGTCTCCTTGAACTTTTGGAACTCCTCTTCTGTAAGTATCGGATTTTCCTCCAGAATCTTGGACAGGGGTTCATTAGCATCAATAGCTTGTTTCACACTCCCTTTCCAGGAGACCAAATCATTGTTGAACATGCCCATGGCATGATTGTTAAACTTTTTCATGGCAGGATCATCCCACGGCTCTTCTATGCGCTCATCCTGGTCGGGAACTAGAATCTCCTGTGTGGCTTCATTAGGAGCAAGTGCTTCAATTTTCCTTTACCCCTTCAGTTTATGCCATTGATGCTCGCGGTTTCCCATAGGATGCATCCGAGTTGGTTCCCGTAGCCCTTGCAAGCTTCATCCGGCTCTAATAGATCCAACTTGCCAGGTTTAATTTTCTTTGTGATCCTCTGCTTCTTCTACTACTTCTTTTCATTAGCGGCTTTGGCGCCGGTAACCTTCCCCGCCAGTCTTGGCGCCGCCATCGGTGCCGATGCCATTGGTGTCGATGTCGGCGTAAGTACCATCATCAAGGCCGCCCTGCAAACCTTAAATGTGCTTACTAGACAAAAAGTTGAGCCACTTATGTTCACCCTCATAATCCATCTCGTCTGCACCGTGGTTAGAAGGCACAGTTTCTCCGTTGTTAGACATGTTTCCTATGATTAGGTCTCCTCGTTTAATTCTTAAACTATAATAAAATTAGTAATGCCATAAAAAAGTTCTATGGTTTGCCCAAATGCATTTCATTCCCGTCGTAGCACATCCCGACACTCGATATGCCTACTTTCTAGCACAAGTCATGCCAAAATTCACGGGAATTTTTGGCATGACCTTCGCTAAAAGGTGGACATATCGAGCACCTGAAATTCACCGGAATGGAAATGAATCAGCATTCCCGCGAAACATAGGCCACTTGAATCATTTACCCTGTACATAACCATCATTTTCCAAATATCACATGTCCAAATCACATGTCCGCATATCACATGTCCACTTCAAATTTGCATATAACGGGAAGAAAAATATAGAACTTGAAGAAAAATGCAAGCTAGCTAGTGGAGTGCAAGAAGTCCTTTTTTCTTAACAATATATGAAACTAAATTCAGCACTTGTCAAATTTGATTGTAAATTCAACGCTTGTCAAATTTCATATAGGGTTAATCCTAACTAGGGTGCATAATAATTAACTAGGGTTCATACTACCTAATCTGTCCTAGGGTTCATACTAATTAACCTAGGGTTCATACTACCTAATCTGTCCTAGGGTTCATACTAATTAACCTAGGGTTCATACTACCTAATTTGCAACCTAGCTAGGGTTCATACAAACTAGTGTTAATCAATTCTGTTTTTCTTTAAATAGCAACAATTGCTTTAACTAAAAAAATACGTAGAATTCTGCTAACTACACCTAAAATACATAGAATTCATTTTACAGAAACACCTAAACCCTAGAATTAACATAACTAAACACCTAAAAAACTAACCCTAGAATTAAGTTAAGTAAACACTTAAAATACCCAACCCTAGAATTCAGTTAACTACCTAGGGTTCATACTACTGAATTTCTGCACATTCATATATATATTTGCATTCATTCATCAGTTAACTACTAATTAGTTTAAATTGAGTTAACTACACCTAAAACACCTAAATTCTGTTAACTACACCTAAAACACCTAAATTGCCTACTAGAACTTCCACCGAGGCAGACAGAGAGGAAAGAATAGAGAAGGAGGGGCGGAGGACTTACAAGGGGCTAGGGGAGACATCGGCGGCGATGTGGAGCTCGGGGGATACGGGTGCAGGTGGAGGAGCGGGCACCAATGATACGGGCGGCGGTGGACGGGGCGCAGGCGGCGACGGAGCGCGGCTAAGGGCGACGGAGGGCGATGGAGGGTGATGGAGGGCAATGGCGCTGCATCGAAGGAGAGGGAATGGGGAATGGGATGGAGGAAGAAGAGGAGGAAGCCCGCGCGGGAGTTATGTCAAAATAGCAGCAGCGCGGTTCTGTAACCGGCGCTATAGCTAGGATTGCTATGCTACTTCTTGAGCTTGCGTTGGTTTTTCCCTTGAAGAGGAAAGGGTGATGCAGCAAAGTAGAGATAAGTATTGCTCTCGGGTTGAGAACCAAGGTATCAATCCAGTAGGAGACAACGCACAAATCACCTAATACATGCACAAACAATCAAACAACTTGCACCCAACGCGATAAAGGGGTTGTCAATCCCTTCACGGTTACTTGCAAAGTGAGCTCTGATAGAGATAAATAAATGGTAAAGTAAAATTTTTGGTATTTTTGGTTTATAGATCGGAAAATAACAGATTGCAAAAATAGTAGATCGGAAATTAATACGATGGAAAATAGATCCGGGGGCCATAGGTTTCACTAGAGGCTTCTCTCAAGCTAGCAAATAATACGGTGGGTGAACAAATTACTGCCGAGCAACTGATAGAAAAGCGCAAAGTTATGACGATATCTAAAGCAATGATCATGAATATAGGCATCACGTCCGAGTCAACAAGACTGAAACGATTCCGCATCTACTACTATTACTCCACACATCGACCGACTCCTGCCTGCATCTAGAGTAGTAAGTTCATGAAGAACAGAGTAACGCATTAAGTAAGATGACATGATGTAGAGTAATTAGCTCAAGCAATATGATGAAAACCCCAACTTTTTATCCTCGATGGCAACAATAGAATACGTGCCTTGCTGCCCCTACTGTCACTGGGAAAGGACACTGCAAGATTGAACCCAAAGCTAAGCACTTCTCCCATTGCAAGAAAAACCAATCTAGTCGGCCAAACCAAACCGATAGTTCGAAGAGAATTACAAAGATATGAAATCATGCATAAAAGAATTTAGAGAAGATTCAAACAATATTCATAGATAAGCTGATCATAAATCCACAACTCATCGGATCTCGGCAAACACACCGCAAAAAAGTATTACATCAAATAAATCTCCAAGAACATCGAGGAGAACATGGTATTGAGAATCAAAGAGAGAGAAGAAGCCATCTAGCTACTAGCTATGGATCCGTAGGTCTGTGGTAAACTGCTCACGCTTCATCGGAAGGGCAATAGAGTTGATGTAGAAACACTCTGTGATCAAATCCCCCTCCGGCAGGGTGCCGAAAAAGGTCCCTAGATGGGATCTCGCGGGAACAGAAGGTTGCGGCGGTGGAAAAGTGTTTTCATGGATTTCTCTGGTGGTTTTGGGATATTTGGGAATATGTAGGCGATAGAATTAGGTCAGGAGGGTCACGGGGGGCCCACAAGGGTGGGGGCGCGCCCTCCGTCCTTGTGGCCGCCTGATGGTTCCTCCTACTTCATCTCCAAGTCTCCTGGTTGTCTTCTAGTCCAAGAAAAATCATCACGATTTCGTTTGGACTCTGTTTGGTAGTCCTTTTCTGCGAAACTCAAAAACAAGAAAAAAAAATAGAAACTGGCACTGAGCTCTAGGTTAATAGGTTAGTCCCAAAAATAATATAAAATAGCATATTAATGCATATAAAACATCCAAAACAGATAATATAATAGCATGGAACAATCGAAAATTATAGATACGTTGGAGACGTATCAAGCATCCCCAATCTTAATTCTTGCTCGTCCTCGAGTAGGTAAATGATAAAAAGAATTTTTTTTATGTGGAATGCTACCCAACATATTTATCCGTGTAATTTTCTTTATTGTGGCATGAATGTTCAGATCCATAAGATTTAAAACAAAAGTTTAATATTGACATAAAAACATTAATACTTCAAGCATACTAACAAGGCAATTATGTCTTCTCAAAATAACATGGCCAAAGAAAGCTTATCCCTACAAAATTATATAGTCTGGCTATGCTCCATCTTCATCACACAAAAATATTTAAATCATGCACAACCCCGGTGACAAGCCAAGCAATTGTTTCATACTTTTGGTGTTTTCAAACTTTTTCAATTTTCACGCAATACATGAGCGTGAGCCATTGACATAACACTATAGGTGGAATAGAATATGGTGGTTGTGGAGAAGACAAAAAGAGGAAGATAGTCTCACATCAACTAGGCGTATCAACGGGCTATGGAGATGCCCATCAATAGGTTTATCAGCGTCGACGTTTTCGTTTTTGAGTGAGCTTCTTTCCCTTCTTGTTCGTTGACGAATAATTGAGCCCCTCATTGTGACTTCTCCTTTTCCACGGAGTATGATCTTTCTTAGGTAATGTAGTATTGATTCTTCTTTTGACGTATGCTTCATCGTCATCGTCATCTTCCCTCATCGGGTTGTCGTACTGGTCGTAGTCTTCCTCGTTGGTGACTCCATCCATTCCAATGATGTTCCTTTTGCCTCTCCTCATGACAACACGACTGGGATTCCTCGGGTCGGTTATGAAGAAGCATTGTGTCACGTGCTTAGCGTGTACCCACGGCTCGTTATTTTTGTGATGGCGTTCATGGTAGCTCTCTTGGCGTCGGGTATAGACATGGTACGTGAAATACCAGTTTTCTCTTTCGATATTTTTAGCATATCTGACACGGAACATCATCGCACTGTGCAGTCCAGAATAGTCAAGCTCCCAAATCTCCTCGACCCTTCCATAGAATCTCTCAATTGTGGCGTTGTCATGGTCATGCATTCCATCATCACCCCTAAGTTCTAAAAATCACTGTTTATATCTTTGGCCTCCATGTAGAACGTGTATCCATTGATATCGTATGCCTGATAGGTCGCGAGGTTGGCCGCGGGGCCATGTGCTAAGGCGTATATGAGCAATCCGCCCGTAGAGCCCTCTTCCGGGGGATTATCAAGAATATGCTCTTTGAACCAATGTAGGAAAGTGGAGTTGTGTTCTCTAATAACTTCGGCGTTCATCTTGCATAGCCCCCGGTCACGATACTTTTTTGCGATGGTTTCTTTGTGCAGTGTCACGAAAGGATCTAACACGTCTCCGCCACAGGCCGGTCTCCGCCATATAGATAATTCTCGCAGAAACATATGCACTCTTGTGTCAGATAGCCCTGGACGATGCTTCCATCCGGATGGGACATGTTACGAACGAATACTTTGATGACCCCATTCATCCTCTCGAACGACATCATGCTGTGCAGGAATGTCAGCCCCAGGTCTATTATGCCGTCCACAATGTGGACACATAGATGCACCATGACGTCAAAGAACGCAGGTGGGAAGTACATCTCAAGCTCATTTAGTATCACAACGATCTCTTCCTGTAGCCTTCGGAGCTGCTTCACATTGATCGACTTTCGAGAGATGACGTCGAAAAAGTTGCAGAGACCAATAAGCGTGTCACGGACGTGCTTGTCCATTATCCCTCTAAGGGTAACAGATAGTATCCGCGTCATCATCGCATGACAGTCATGGGACTTCATCCCGCTGGACCTTTTCTTCTTCGTGTCTAGAAATCTTCTTATCTTCCCACAGTAACCGGAACTAACTTTGATTCCTATAAGGCACTTGAAGAACCGATCGATCTCAGCCGGACTTAAGGTGAAGCAAGAAGGGGGGAAATAATCATCTTCCTTCTTGTTCACTTTTTTGCCCTTCTTCTCCCACGCCTCCGTCTCCATCTTTGTCTCTTTTGACTTTTTACGGGGCGACATGTGCATATCTGCCCTGATTTTCAAATCTTGCAAGTCTCTTCTTTCTTTCGGCCCATCCTTGGTCTTATCAGACATGTTCATCAGTGTCGCAAGCAAGCTCTCAAGGACATTCTTCGTGATATGCATTTGATCAAGGCAATGAGGCATGTCAAGTTTGGGCCAGTACTCCAAGTCCCAGAAAATAGACCTCGTCTTCCATACCTTCAGCAGCGGCTCCGGCGCCTTTTCAATTGTCTTTCTTGGCGCGGGGCACTGTTCCCAGTTTTCAACAGCTCATCGATTTTGGCGCCACTCCACTTATGTGGAGGTCCTCGATGCTCAGCCTCACCATTGAATAGATCTCCACAAATTGTCCACGGGTCGTCCTTCTCAAGCCATCTTCAATGGCCCATGTACATGATTTTCCCAGACCGGCCATCTTTCGTTAGCTGTTGAGACGTCGTATCATCCATGCACCGTGTGCATCTGCAATATCCGTGGCACACCTGGCCTGCGACATATATGTAACCGAGATAGTCGTGCACCGTCATGATCGGTGTGACTCTCATATAAAAACACTCCTTTGCCGGCATCCCATGTCTTGGCTGGTGTCTTCCATAACGTGTCTAACTCCTCTTGAAGTAGCCCCAGATATAGATTAATATTAGTTCCAGGTTGTTTCAGCCCTTGAATCAGCATGCTCATGTGTATGTACTTCGACTTCATGCACAACTAGGGGGAAGTTGTACATCCATACAAACATGGTCCATGTGCTATGGTTGGTGTTCTGGTTGCCAAACGGATTCATGACATCGGTACACACGCTAAGCATGATGTTCCTTGCATCACCTGTGAAATATCGATATTCTCCGTTGAACACTCTCCACTGGCTTGCATCCGTGAGGTGTCTCAGCTTCGGATCATCTCCATCGTCGGGCTTTTTCCTCTCCGCGTGCCAACGCATGAGCTTTGCTTCCTTGGGATCTATGAAATAACATTGTAGGCGGGGAGTGATCGGTAAGTACCATACAACATTCTGGGGAGATTTCTTTCTGGCCTTCTTGTATCGAGAAGCATTGCACACCGGACAGATGGTTTTTTCCGCGTGCTCCTTTCGATAAATGATGCAATTGTTGATGCATGCATGGTATCTAATGTGCGGCAGATCAAGAGGAAACACGATCTTCTTGGCCTCATCCACACTAGCAGGACATAGATTCCCCGCGGGAAGAACCTTCTTTAGGTACTTGAGAAGCTCATCAAGGCTACTGTCGGTCCATTTGTTTCTAGCCTTCATCTTCAGAAGTTCTAGCATGAAAATCAAGCAGGTCACCTCAGGATCGCAACCATCATACAATGGAGTGTTCGACTCTACCTCCAGTTGCGCCAGCTTGGCCTCCTCTCTAGTAGCAGCTCTGTCGGTACTCGTCTCCTTGTGAAGTAGGTCTCGAACATCAGGGTACCGCACGATTGAACTTAGTAGCGACGAAGTCTGCGGCGTGTCCATGTTTTCTCCGTCGCCTTGTTCGGCCTCTTCCCTGCCCCCATGTTCGGCCTCGTCTCCGCCGTCATGTCCGACCTCTTACCTGCTGCCATGTTCGGCCCCTTCTCCGTCGCCATTATCGGTCATCTCTTTGTCTGGCCTCGTGTCATCATTGGATGCCCCGTCGGTGTCCTCGTCATCATCATCTTCAATTATACACCGAGTATAGCAATCCATGAAACCAGTCATGAGCAGGTGTGCCATCAAACGACTAGGGGTCGAGCCAAACTCTTCCTTTGCATCTTCGACACAGACATAAAATCTATGTCCGGTTATTTTCATTCATGTCCTACACGGTCGATCGCAGCCACCTTTCCACCATCGTTCCACAGACCATCATGAACGCCTGCGCAGTAATAATAAACAAATTGATTATAATAGGCATGCATCAAAGTCATACAAAAATTTGGCATGACCTTCCCTCAAAATAGGACATATAGAGTTTGCCAGAAATTCGCCGAAACAAAAATAAATCTACATTTCGGCAAAATATAGGCAACTCAAACACAATTTGGCGGCAACTCATGCCAGAAATGCCCCTTCTCCGTCGCCATTATCGGTCATCTCTTTGTCTGGCCCCGTGTCATCATTGGCTGCCCCGTCGGTGTCCTCGTCATCATCATCTTCAATTATCCACCGAGTATAGCAATCCATGAAACCAGTCATGAGCAGGTGCGCCATCAAACGACCATCCTTATAGGGGTCGAGCCAAACTCCTCCTTTGCATCTTCGACACGGACATAAAATCGCTGTCCGGTTATTTTCATTCATGTCCTACACGTCCGATCGCAACCACCTTTCCATCATCGTTCCACTGACCATCATGAACGCCTGTGCGGTAATAATAAACAAATTGATTATAATAGGCATGCATCAAAGTCATACAAAAATTCGGCATGACCTTCCCTCGAAATAGGACATATAGAGTTTGCCCGAAATTCGCCGAAACGAAAATAAATCTACATTTCGGCAAAATATAGGCAACTCAAACACAATTTGGCGGCAACTTATGCCACACACACAATTTCCATCATATCACCCGATTAGGTCATATCGCACACATACACATATTTTCATTCTTGCAAAAGCACAAAAGTTTAATCACCTATCTCGACATCGAGCACGGCGATGACGATGTCGATCAGTGCCGCCACACACCTAGGGAGTGATCAAAAGCTTACTTCTTGACATGGCTAGATCTAGTTAGGTACATAGGTCACTTCATTAAATGGGTAAATCTACCTAGCTAGTTGGGGAAGGAGATGACTCTAACTAGTGGAGGGGATGAAAATGTGAGGGAAAAGATTAAGGAATTGCATTAATGGAGGTGGTGTCGCTCGCTAGGAGCATTAAAGAGAGAGAAAGAGAGGTAGAAGAAAGAGAGGAATGGGGGGAAGTAGTGAGGAAGAAGCAAAGTGAGGGAGAGAGGAGGTGGGGCTAGGGGAAAGTGAAAGGAAGAGAGGATGGGGGATGGGGAGGGGTAGGAAAAGGTGGCTAGAGCTACTGCGCCTTAGCAGCAGCGAGGGCAGGGAAAACGCACTGCTGCTAAAAAAGTAGCAGTAGCGCGCTCCTGCAAGCCACACACTACTGCTAAGTGGGGCTGCCATGTGGCACAGTTCAAACTTAGTAGAAGCACTGTCCACTGAAAACGCGCTGCTACTATTTCCTTAGCAGTAGCGCGTGTTCTAGAACGACGCTGCTACTATACCTAGTCTGTCGGCAACGGTGTGGCAAAAATAGTAGTAGCGCATTTTTATGGAGCCGCGCTACTGCTATGTAGATAGCAGTAGCACCCTTGGTGACCACATGCTACTGTTAATTAGCAATAGCGCTTCTTTTTAACTAGCGCTACTGATAAGCCTCCATGTATAAGGTTTTTCCTAGTAGTGCGTGGTTAACCAGTTTTATTAATAAGACTAGCTACCTACACAAGCACAACAAAGAGATGTTCTTGATGCTAGATTAAGTTTAGGGGTGTGTGAAAGAGAGACTTAATTCAAAGTCTCGTCCCCCACACTAAACTTAATCAATACCCCCCTAGAAGATCATCCATCTTTGGCACCCTCTTGTGTACGGGACGGTTCACTATTTCTGACTATGATGTAGTCCAAGGAATTGTTAGCAGATCATCAACAGCAGAGCCGATCGATTGTCAGAACCTTGTAGAAAACTACATCATTCTGCCGATGAAATGAACCGAAGCAACACTCATGGGAAGCATACCAAGAAGCATAGTAGAGAGGGAGTAGATCACAACCTGCATCTACTCATAAACCTTCTCATGATGCCACTGTTGGGAAACATAGTAGGAAACAAAAAAATCGCACCTACGATCACCCAACAACAATATGAAGATGCATAAGGTTGGGATCAACGGTCGTTAGTGACTCTGGAGTGCAGCGGAAGTAGACGAGTCGGTGTAGATCGTACTTGGAGTCCCTCGAATGTTGATGACGATCTCGTGAACCACCCTCGAACGATCCATCGAACGTAAGACCAAAAGCATGGCCTCTCTACTTGGTAGCAAGCATACGGTCTTCACGATCCGGCAGCGCTTCGCTGTTCAGAGCTAATCATCGCCGGCGAATTAGAGGGAGGAGATTAGAACCACATTGGGCTTCTAATTTTGAGGATTAGAGGTGGCTAGGGCTAGCTCTAATTAGTCAACTAGGACCAACTAGAACTAGTACTAGATGATCTAGAGGAGGCTCCAAAACTTGTGTTCTAATAGGGTGGAAATTCTCTAGTATATATAGGTTAGGAGGGGAGCCACAAGTTCCCTCCCCTTTAGCCAGCCAAGGGAGGAGGAGTTGGACTCCTTCCCCTCTCCAATTCAGCCCCCTTCCTTACGGAAGGGAGGCACTTTCCCACTTGGGCCTTTTTGCCCAAGTTTCCTTCCACCTCTTGGCCTTATTAGGCCCATTGATATTAAATTAAATATATATTTGTTATAAACATTTTTGGAGCATTATATATATATAATACACGGTATTACCCAATATTCATCAAAACCCTTTCGGTGACCCCTAAACACTTCCGAAACCTCTCGAAACTATTCCAGATATTAATGAAACAATTTCACAAATATATTCTCATCACTCCCACACCACTAACACTCAGCAGACCTTGATTACCTTAAGCTTGTGACCCCGTAGGTTTGGTAAATCATAGACATGAACGAAACCCCTTCATTCAATGACCGATAGCGGAACTTTGGACATCCATATCGGTCCCTATGATTACATGAATGATATTCGAGTGAACCTTTGGTTATCATATGATGTTCCCTTTGCTTTGCAACACTTCTACAAAACCCGATGTGCATCGGTATCCTCTTGAGTCATCACCATGCTCACTATACCATTGCTCCCGTTACCGGTTTTGTTCTTCTTTCTCGTTAACGTGTTTCGTCATCCCCGTGATGTAATCAACTGTGTCTGGCCAGACGATGATGGATGCTGTTACACCGAGAGGTCCCTAAGAATATCTCTCCATCGTCAGAGGAACAAATCCCACTCTCGAGTTGTCTGGTCACTTGTCAAACTTTCTGGTGAGCCTGAAAGTTGTCATTATGATCACCTTGTTACAGATGACGTTTGAGCAACCCCAAAGCCCACCGTCTGATAGAAAGTGACCGAGACACTCTCATGGTCTGAGGAACTAAAAACATGCTAACACTCCGTGTTATTACAATTGAATACAGACGATATTAACTCAATTCGTAACAAACAAGTTTGGGTCCATTCGGTATGGTCGTTGTTCCAACGTCATAATCTCAATGTTGATTTAGGATCATCATTACACTTAACGATATTCTTAGATTCAGAAAACGTGATCACGAACAACACTTGAGTTAGTCTTAGAGGCGAGACTAGGAACCTTCATTTTACCCGTTTATCATTTTACACGTGCATATGAGTTTTTCACTGAATCACACATTCCAGGATCATAGCAGTTATAGCATGAAATATAAACTCCTAATTATGAATACAGAAATATAATAATCAAATATTATTGCCTCTAGGGCATATTTCCAACAAGTAACCCAAAAATTCCGTAAGTAATAACAACCCGAAGAGAGCTCCAACATACTTTTAGCTACAAGAGTCCACGCATGTTTTTAAAAACTAAAACAAGAGAAGAATAAGATTAAGCCAAGAGAGCTCCACAAGTTTTTAAAAACTAAAACTAAAAATAGATATTAAACCAAAAATTATGAACGTAATAGAAGAATAAAATGATAAAAAAAATTAACAATAAAACAAGAGAAAACCAGCATAAAACACTGAAGAAGAAGAAACTGAGAAAATGTACTGGGTGTTGGCTAGATGGACCGGCCCATTATAATCCGTGGCCAGGAGTGTGTGCGCACTAAGCGAGACGAGAGGGATCTCTTACTGAACGTTTTCTCTCTTCCTGCGTCATATTCAGCCGGTCCACTTGCGTACGCATAACGATTATAAATAGGACAGGAAATGGGACAAGTAGGGATTGACCCCTCGTCTCTAGGCAAACCATGGGTGCGGCTTGCCACCCCGCCAAGTTGCCTGCCATGGTATTATTTTTCTACATTTTTTTCATTCTTTCTTGCATTTTGTTTCTTCCTTTTTTTTATTTTCATGTTTATTTTACTTCCCTTTTGATTTTGTTTGTTCATTTGGTTATTATCTTACAATTTTTTGTACATGCCAACAACATTTTTCTAATACACGTCTACTATTTTTTTAATAGAAATTAAAAAAAATGTAATACATTCTCAACATTTTCTATACACATTTTTCAAAAACATGATTAACATGTTTTTAATACATGGTCAATATTTTTAAATATATTTTTAAATGCTTGATTAACATTTTTCAAATAAAAAATATTTAAAAAGTTAAATTCGTGGTCAAACATTTTTCAAACACTTGATTGACATTTTTCAAACACTTGTTCAATAGTATTTTTTAAAATGCTTCATTAACATTTTTATATACATGATCAAAAAATATCCTCATTTTCTTAATACATGGTCAACATTTTTTCTATACACATTTAATATTTTCCGAATACTTGTACGACATTTTTAAATACTTGGTCAATATTTTTCAAATATTTGTTCAACATTTTTTCAAATTCTTAATTGACATTTTTTATATACATGTTAAAAAATTCTTCGTTTTCTAATACATGGTCAACATTTTTTATACACATTTAACATTTTCCAAATACTTGTTCGACATTTTTAAATAGTTGGTCAATATTTTTCAATATTTGTTCAAGATTTTTTCAAATGCTTACTAACATTTTTATATACATGTAAAACAAATTCATCGTCTTTTAATACATGGTCAACATTTTTCCTATGCACATTTAACATTTCCCAAATGCTTGATTAACATTTTTTTAAATACGTGTTCAACATTGTTTTCATAATGCTTGATTAACATCTTTATATACATGATCAAAAGAATTCATCATTTTTTAATACATGATCAACAATTTTTCTATACACATTCAACATTTTCCCGAATGGTTATTCAATACTTTTCAAATACTTTTTCAACATATTTCAAATGTGTTTTGTATAGTGTTTTTTTAATATATATGTGTAGAATATTTTAAAGTATAAAGAGAATTAAAAATAAACAAAAAACAAGAACAAAAAACCCCAAAAAAGAGGTCGTGGCCTGCGGCGCCTGTGGGCTGGACTATCTCGCTCCCCGTTCGGTGAGTCAGAAGCTGGACTCGCTGAAGACGAGATGTAGGGCGCCCCTGTGTACCAATTGTACTGTATTTGGCGCTATAAGCGCCAAATAGCATATTCCACAACTTTAGGTATTGGGTTACTTTGAAATAAAGGCAACTATTTGACAGAAGAGCTAGGCACCGAAAACCAGCAGAGGACACAATTCTACCACGCTAACCAAAAATCGTGAAGCAAAAGGAGCACTAAGCAACAACAATATGGAGAAACTCTAGTGGTGCAGGCAACGGCGACTAATTCATCCTCCAGGACGTCGTCATTATGATTAACCAAAGCTAGCTTCTTGCGCGTGAAATTCCAGACAATTAACTTGGGCGCCTTGATTGCTTTTCGAATTAGATAAATGCCACTCCAATTATGGTGATTCACAAAAATGCCATTGCAATTTCTAAACTTTGAAAAATGTCACTGCAATTTTTGCAAACTTTGAAAAACGTCACTCCAGACTTCTAAAAATGCCACTGAAAATGGCATGAAATGGCATTTTTCAAAGTTTGGAAATTGCAGTGGCATTTCTCGGAATCGCCAGATTTGAAGTGGCATTTATAAAAATAACCCTTTCAAATGAGGTGTGACCTTCATAAGCACCAGTGCACCACCCAATATTGGATATCTTGTTCTTTTTGTGTGACGACATTCTTAACTTTCATACTGACCTTGCGTCCTGCTCTATTTGGAATAAACACAGGCTATCTGACGCGATGGGAGATGCTCGCATGGTGTCCTTTCGGGTTTGGATATCAAGTATTTTCTATGACATCATACGTACAGAAAGAAAGCATCATGATGTACGTACTCAGTTGCCCAGGGAACAACGGCGGACGAGAGAAGCATCAACAATAGTGGATCTCATTCTAGAATCAACAATAGTGGATCGCATTCTGTTTGGGATATTTATACCCGTGGTGTACTTGGCACTGTCTGGGCCATTCTTGTGTGCTATGCTATCGGTGCTTCGTTTAGCAAAGCAAGACTATGGCATCGCCGACGGAGACACAAGTAAAGCAAACTTGAAGCCAGCACTCAACTTATTCTATTGTGTATCTCTTGCTCAGGGCACAATGTTCTTATCGTGTACGGTGCTTGGCGCCGTTATTAATAGAAAGGCATTGTCTAGTATTGCTCAAAACCATGGTCTCAGTCCTACGGTACTTCGTGCATATTCGCGCAAGACCAGTGAGATGTGCCAAAACAACCCAGAGTCCAGAGTGAGTTGGAATTTGATCACCTATGGTGCCGACTTGCTGGATTCCCAATGCCCGGAGGACTATGCGTCTGGAGGAAGGGCACTAGTTATGCTGATTGATCAGAGTACACCATTACAGATAAGACGGTTGTTGATGAGGTCACCGAGACAAAGAATTCAGAAGCTGATTAGAACCCTTGCCTGGAGAAGCCCACAAGACCAAGAGATGAGATGGCTTGCAGCAAGGCTTGTGGAGCATCTCGCTGCTGACCTCAACCTAGCTCACTTTCCAGGAGCACTGGAATGTGTATCCTCCCTCTTCGATGAAGATACACTCCTTTTAACATTTGTACCTGGGCAGAGGGAGAATGGTGAAGAAATTGATCGGGATCTGGTTTTGCCAGGGTTGAGAATTCTAGAGAACCTGGCCCACGACAGGCATAACTGCACACTGATATACAACACCAAGGATCTTCTTTCAAAAATTGTTGCGCCTATCAGCTCCAACGAATTAATAGAAGACATCAAGAGCAGCACTGCATGGACCAAGGTATTACACATGTCACTAAAAGTGGTGAGCCGGCTCATGGGTTCTACAGGAACCACCGGAGAAGAGATGCGCAACCTAATCGCAAATGATAGCAATGCAGTTAGTAATTTGGAGGCCATTCTTGACATGGATACCAAGAGCGGCAGCGGTGTCATAGAGCTACATGTGCAAGCTATAGAGGTTCTTACACAATTAGCCTTGCATCATCCAACAAGTTCTGCTACTAGGGGAAGAGAAAGACTTATCAAGCAGGCGCTACACATCTTTGTTACTGCGGATTGGATGAGAGATTATTTGGAAGATGAGAAAAAGAAGATCGACCAACCAACTCAACGTTCAATGCTAGCACAGGGGAAAAAGAAGATGAAAGAAGCTCAGGAAACTGCAAGCCGGCTTAAAGAAAAGGCTGGTGAAGCATTGGCCATGTTGTCATGTGATTCAGAGGCCATCAAGAGCTTCACAGCATGCAAAGATGACGAAGTCTGTCGTCTTACTGAATTGCTCGACTCCAATATCAAGACCATCAAATGCAAAATAAGTGCAACAGATACTATGGAAATAGAGATCAAAATTGGTTGTCGTATTAGCGCAACAGTCATCTTAAAGCATTTGAGCAACTACATCAAGGCACCAACCTTACGGAAGGTATATATGCCTGAATGCACCTACTGTATGCCACAAGTTTTCAACAATAAAGCTTTGGGAAAATGAAATGTACATGCAATGGTGGGCGCTTGAGTTTAGGTTTTATTCAATTATGCATCCCAGAAAATGTTTAGAATGCATCATGTAATAACATGAGAATCTATA
Source organism: Triticum turgidum subsp. durum (assembly GCA_900231445.1). Taxonomy (NCBI): domain Eukaryota; kingdom Viridiplantae; phylum Streptophyta; class Magnoliopsida; order Poales; family Poaceae; genus Triticum; species Triticum turgidum. The sequence continues at coordinate 759,353,150 of LT934114.1, forward strand.
AATTTCATGCAGAAAAAAAAGATCATGTTTGTTTGTTAGAAATAAAGACAAGTGTTTGCTATTACACTTTTTTTCAAGTTTTCACTGTTTCTTTGTGCAAGGTATATTTGATCATATTTTTGCATGATCTTTTATAGGTGCTCATGTTATAACTTGAGGCACATCTATGAACTTTTTGAGGAAGTTTTAAGATAGATAATTAGGTACACATACATGTACAATCCACTCTCTCAACTTTTTTGAGCTAAAATAATACGTATGAATATCATTGCAGGTACTCACAGAGTTGCTTCCTGTAAAACAAGCGGAAGCGAGAGGTACACACAGAATCCGGTGTTGGGAGCGTGTCACCCATTACAATTCAGGAAGTAGAAGTGACATAGAAAATCCAAGTGACGGTGGGGAAGGCAAGCCTTCCGCTTTACGGAGCCGCAACCAGCAATGTGACGGGAGGAGGCTACAAGCAGAGCTGTTATCACTCATCACAAAGATTCGTGCAAGCAACAATCTTAATTTTACAGAAATCTTACTTTCTCAGACGCCGCCGAATACCCTGGAAGACTTTGTGGTGATGCTCAAGAAGATGGTGGAGGACAACATCTATGCCACCCCTACATGCCTGGCGATACAGAAGCTCACCTGCGAGATGGTTGAAGAATTCCTCCAAGATGATGGAAACGTCGAAGTGATTGACAAGCACGATATCATTGGTACGTTACTGAAGGCTTCAAAAACAATGGACCGGCTCGAGAGCAGCATGCATTTCACCGGCGTCTGTCATGACTGTCATGGGGTTCCTCTGAAGCCTCTCTCATCCGTCCTCGCTAAACGGGCAGGAGATCTTTTGACACGGAGGAAGCGCACTCTGGGTATCAACATTGCGCCTGCCGGTGTACCACTTCCCTGATTGCTATATCACGGACTACATTTGTATGCTAAAATATATATTAAAACATGTATTGAATTCTTGGTGTGTTGTATGGTTGTTGTTTCTTACTTTTATTTCATTCACGAATTTGCGGGGATTTAATTTGTAATAATGGATTGTCTGCACCTTCAGGTCCAGAGACCAGCACTGTAATCCCTTCATTATCTAAGAAAACTGAAATCTAACATGCATTAAGATTTGAATCCATGTTCTGCATCATGAGGTCTCTCTCTCTCTCTCTCTCTACAAACCTCAAGAGGTCAATTTTTCTCTTCCTTTTAGACAAAATGCGGCTTTCATTTATGAAGAGGTAAAAGACACCAGCCTACATAGAACAGAGCCGAAACTGTATAGAAAAAAAAACAGAGCCGAAGCTGTACAAAGGGAGGAGTGCTTGTTCTGTTTCACAGTTTTCTGTTTCATGTGTAGAATAATACTCCTATGTTATCAAGTAGAGTAGGCAGGAGATTTGATATGTTTCATGGTCCATATTTCAGTATCTGTGTAAGTGCAACTAGTGCCCCTTAGTAATTTTGATGTATTGAAGACTTATAAGTTGAGGGACTAATGTATTTATGAGTGTACACAGGCCATATGAGTTTCTGAGGAGTTTGATACATCCGATGAATGTCGACCCCTAAAAATGAATGACTTCAGATGAAGATTTTGGTTTTCTTGAAGACTTTAAAAATGAAGAAATTGGTGTGACCTTGAAGATATCACTACCAGGGAAAAGCCTATCAGTAGCGCGGGTTTTTGGCCTATCAGTAGCGCGGGTAACCGCGCTGCGCGGGTAACCGCGCTACTGCTACGGGGCTACAGCTAAAGGTTAGACGTAGCGTTTGTTAACACGCGCTACTGCTATATCTACTTAGTAGTAGCGCGTCTCACTGCCCGCGCTACTACTATTATTCTGTATTCTATTTCTTTTTTATTTTATGTCGTATTCATACATCTTTATACAAGTTTTCATCCAGTAGCAATTTAGAGATTGTTTTTATATTATAATGAGTTATTAAATCACTAGGTGAAAGAACCGCGAATTAGTTTCAAATGGATGGATCCTTAGGATCCATCCACTTGAAACTACCACGGTTCTTTCACCCAATGATATAATAACTCATCATCATCATCATCATCATATTAATATAAAAACTCTTGCATCATATCATCACCAACAACACTAGCTAATAATCATCATAGTCATTACCACCAACACTATTTAATCATCATAGTCATAGTATAGCTATCTAATCACGAGTGTGGCGTTTCTGCTCCCGGGCTCAGCTGCACCCGTGTTGACGAAAAACATCAAAACAAATACTAGAAAAATTCAAAAAAATCCAAATATTTTTTGTGTGCTAGATAATTCGATGTGTGAGGTTTGTTGCAAATTTCAATTCATTTGGACATTTGAGCAGCTCTCTGCAAAAAAGACAAAATCGAGGTCTGTAAAAGAGTTTATTGTTCACGCACTGTTTTGACCCGATTTTTCTTTTTTGCCGAGAGCTGCTCAGATATCCAAATGAGTTCAAATTTCGAGCGGACCTCGTGCATCAAATTATCTACCACGCAATAAAAATTGGATTTTTTTTAAAAAAATTCTAGTATTTATTTTGAATTTTTTTCTGACAGGGAGCAGATGAGCCTGGGCACCGATTTGGATTTTCGTCTAATCACCACCAACACTAGCTAATAATAATCATCATAGTCATCACCACCAACACTCATTTTAGCTAGCTAATCACTCTTGCTGCTCTCTCTCAGGTAAAATAGCATAGAACATGTGTAGCATTCCTGATTCATCATATTGGAGCATGCAGATGAACCTGTCTCCAAATTGTGGGTTGCGCTTCTGACTGCTGTCCCCTAGTACTTCTCTGCGATTCTTCACAATTTTGCTCCAGTCTTTGACTACTAAGACTTGCTTGCTTTTAGAAATCGTGAATGCACTCATGTGCAATGTAGGATGTCTTGGCCGTAAGCTAACCATTTTCATGCGACCTTTAGCCTTGATCCAATGAGCCACAACTATCATCAGGAGTTCCATTGAAAGAACATCGTAGTAACATACTTAGCAATGAAGTTTAGCTTAAAAATAATGTATGCAAAAGATGCACTAAAGATAGTAAAAATCTTACCATCTTTCCTGAATAGATGTGACCATAGTTCAATACGCATGCTAGTGGTCGCACGTTTTGAGTACTAAGATTTTCAAGTCTAGGAAAATAATTTGTCTTGACAGTATGAAGATCCTCAAGCCATGAAACATAATGACTTATCTCCTTGCAGTTTAGTTCAGTCTCGGGACAGTAGTAGGTCATATCTACCAAGCGCCGGACATGTTTGCTTGAATGGAAATAAGCTGTCAATAAAAAATAGTTGTCAACTATTTTTGAATAAACAATATCCAAGACATAAATATGGTTGAGAAACTCACATAATGGTAGAACTGGAGGCGTCTGCACATCGACCCAGATGTCAACATTACCTTCAATATCATCTTCCGGACGAATATCAAAGGTGATGAGCATAGCAGACTCAAATGCATAAGCCTTGCATAGTGCTCTCCAATTTTTGCATTCAAAATAGATGTAGGTGTCTCCATCGCATAATTTTGCGGTAAAAGTATAACCATGCTCAGTCCTCAATTGAACTCTCTTAACCTCCATAGTTTCTATAGTACTGAAACCAATCTTATCCAAGACAAAAATTCTCTCATGGCAGGGGATACGCTAGTAGAATAGTAAAAAATTAAAATTATAAGTTAAAGCAAAAGAAGAAGAAGTCATGCTTAATTACGAAAAAAGACTTGTCGTTGTGACTTACTATATCCACTTCGAAGGTCTCATCCAGCTTGATGCTGAAGCGTCTACCATCAACTAAGAAATTTCTGTCGCACAGGCCGCGCTCGTCTTCGCGGTATTCGCACATACCGAAATCCTTTTCATCGTCAGACATTTCCTATGTTCATAGTTGAAACATTAATTAAAAATCGATCGAAGGCAACTACCAGGAAACTCCGGGGCACTCGACATTTTCCACATATTCTAACACAAGTCATGCTTAAATTCACGGAAAAATTCGGCATGACCTTTGCTAAAATAGGACATATCGAGTGCCTAAAATTTGCCGGAACAGAAATGAATCAACACTTCGAAAAAACATAGCCACTCGGATTTTCCCTGCGATACAAAGATGTTCATACACATACAATGATGCTTAAACATGCAATTCCACCCGGATCAATTATCATAAGCATTCGCACATGAGCTCACCAACTAAATACCCTAGTTCTATTCTATTCAACACACCGAGGAGTGGAGAAGGAGGAGGTGGACTTTTAACTCACTGACTTAGATGTAGAGGAAGTAGAGGTAGCTCGGATGACGATCACTCCAAGGAGACACGACTCTACAAAGCCTGCATATTCCACCGAGTAAAATTTTAGATCATCAAATCTCATAGAGCATTCTTTGATGACAAAGTGATAATGACATAAAAATAATTAAATTTCCTTACTTAATTTTTTTTACTAAAAATTAAACTAGTTCTATTAATTCAACTAGTTCAACTAAGCACTTACTATAAATAAAAATAATTAATTTTCTTACTAATTCAACTAACTCTGTTAAACACTTACTATAAATAAACTAGTTCTATTAACCACTTAAATTCTATGTACATTCTACAAAATTCTACCTATCTATACTATTGAAAAAATCTACATTCTACCTATTTATACTATCAACTAAAACTAAGGAGGGAGGAGGGGCTGTGGATGGGGGAGGGGGGGAGTAGG
>LT934114.1:759358261-759395255 GCA_900231445.1 Triticum turgidum subsp. durum
GTGCTATTGATGGAGGGGCGGCTAGAGGAGGGAGGATCAGGGGGAGGGACGAGGGGAGGAGGAGAGGCAGCTAGAGGAGGGAGGAGTGGGGCGAAGGTGGGAGGAGGGTCAGCTAGAGGAGGGAGGAGGGAGGAGGAAGAGGAGGAGGAGGAGGCTTACCGAAGGCGGCGGCAATGGACGACGGGGGCGATGGCAGGAGGAGGAGGACGGCCGCGACAATGAGACAGAGGAGAGTGAGGAACAGGCGGGTGCGCAGGAGGATAAGACTAGATTAGCAGTAGCGGGGTTTAGAAGAAAGCGCTACTGCTAAACTACCAAGCAGTAGCGTGTTTCATGGGAGAGTGCTACTACTACACTTAGCCTGGCGGCAACGTTGGGGTAATTTCAGTAGTAGCGCTCTTCTACCTGGCCGCGCTACTGCTATGTACATAGCAGTAGCGCCTTCTGTTTCACCGCCCCTTTTTAACCAGCGTACTGCAAAAGTTCTGTGTATAATGTTTTCCCTAGTAGTGTATTGATATTGATGCGAGGAGTATGAAGCGTGAAGACTTTTGTTTCCGTAGTTTCATTTTCCTTTCTCGAGCCATAGAAAACATCGTACTGTTAAAGGGGGTCGAGGTAAAACTAAGGAAAAGTTTCCAAGTGATGCTCATCTCAAAGCCTATACACATACCCAATTTCATTTCCTCACTTACTTGTTGTTGTACTTGATCATTACTGTTTGAAGACTTTGACTGAAGACTATCTCAATTTCCTCAACCCAAATTCTTCAGTCATCTTGTCTTCCGCCTGCTTATCCCGTTTTCACGCTACCTGTACTCTGTGTATGATTCATTTTATCATGATGACTATGTTACTGTCTTGTTATGCATGCACCTGAGTATTTTATCCCCTGCTTCTATTTCATCACTTAGCAAATTCCTCAAGAAGTATTTTCTCGGTGACGAATTTGTAAAAATCGCCTATTCACCCGCCTCTAGTCGATATAACGCACTTCCAGTTTGTAATGGTATTGCCATCACAACTATGTGCACTGATTAAATTCTACTGTGCAGAGGTCTGAAACAATGAAAATACAAGAAACACATCAACTTCAGTTCGTCAGTTAATCTCACTCAATTCTGTATTTTTGAAGAAAGCAAATAATTCATGGAAAGAAGCACATGCCTGATAATTCAGCTGACTGCGTCGAATTATGAGTGAATACCATCTTATACATCATTACATCACGCCAAATAATAAAACGAGTCACTTACACTCCTGATACTTGGCTTCCTCTTCATCAAGTCACGAAATTCGACCCTTAGTTAGCAGCACCAAAACTAGAGCAGGCCCAAGACAAGCAAGAACAGTCATGTCACAAATCAAACAAGTAAAAGCTTCTTTACAAAAAGGATCAACTCAATCTATTTCTCCACCGAGCTAGCAGCCTGCCACATCCTAGACGCCTTCGGTACTACTCCCTTCGTCCGGAAATACTTGTCGGAAAAATTGATGTATCTAAACGTATTTTAATTCTAGATACATCAATTTCTATCCATTTATGTGACAAGCGTTTCTGGACTGAGGGAGTGCTACTCTGGGACCCCCTCTCCACCCTTGCACCATCCACAGGTCCAGCCCCAGCAGCAGCGACTCCTCCTCGCCCCACCACTACCCGTCCTGGCATTGCTGACATTGACGAACAAGAGTTTGGAGCTCGGGCGACCGCTGCGAGGACAGGTTCTTGCCCGCCTACAGGGTCAGCTTCTCGTAGTCCAGACACCGGCACATTGTGCCTTGCTCCCTGGACGACGTTGGTATGGGGTGTGCATGCAATGCACAAGGTCACACCATTAAAATGGAGCTGCTGCTAATTTTCAGTTTTCACATTTTGACATCAATGCACCGTAATTTTATGTTTCGTAAATTTTCTCTTATTTCATACTCCCTCCATTCCTAGATATAGGGTGTATAGTTTTTGGCACGGAAATTAAAGAACGCACATGGAGAAAAAATTTCATAAGTTTTGGGTGAGATTGCACCTGACTAATTGACATGAGTAAATAGAGGAGCTTGCCTCATATAAGCCAGCGTGGGCTATGCCTTTATGCATGCATGCATGAATTCATAAGAAAGAAAAGGACATGGTGCATTGTCTTTCATATATGCATGCATCACATGCATTGCGTTGCATGCTTGCCATGATGGAGTCTCTATCAACTTGCGCCCCAGCTTCCGGTGACAAGCGACGATGATGACGAAACAACACTGATGCAATCCAGAAGTGCTTTTACACTGAGATACACAACAGTGCAAAGCTAGCCTACCGTTTGCCGATCAATCCTCCTGGAACTAACGTCACTAGCAAAAACTAGCTAACTTCGTATAGATCATACACACACGTACACAACAACTATGGCCTGAATGATTCTCGCCACCGGCCGTAGACTGGAACAGAACACTGGATTGGGTTGATGGTTACTTGCACGTATTGTACCAGTTGTTATACTTATTTGATCTCAATGATACAATGTTTACAAGGGGTGTACAATCATATACTATATAAAATCTCTCTACCCCACATCTGCCCTAGATAGTTTTCTTGTACCCCTTAAATTTCAAGTCTATAAAAACAAAAGGGTCAATCAAATCCTCCTCACTGTCGCCATCACATAGTATGGGCCTCGCTGAAATGGGATTGTATGCGATGAGTACTTGGAGATTGCCTCGGCCACGACTTCATGGTCAGGGACGATGAAGGTCAACCTTGCTTCCATAGACCACAATGAGGACGAGGAGAACGCAATGCCCGAGAATTCCTAGGAGGGGACCTTGTAGTGCGGTTCCAGTGTCTTCCACGATGAGGAGATGACCCAACGAAGGAGAATGCCTCGGCACCTAGAATTCTAATGTTCCAGTGCCTTACATGATGAGGACACGACATTGCTTCAATTGCACATGAGGAGGACGAGGAAAATTCGTCTGCTGAGAATTCTTGGGCAGGGATATTCAGGTATGGATCCAACACGTTACATGAGGAGGAGACAACAAACTCAACAACCATAGCAGGAGCCGACAGAGTTTTAATAGATAAAGGACTCACATGGAGTGGATCTCATTTAATCTAAATCAACTCTTTTTTCTTGTAACTTCACTTTTGAAGGGCGTGCTGTAAATTTTGAAGCTCATAGTTTAGCTAAGTTTTCTACTACTCTAGTTCAGGGGCGTCAAGTATGGCTTTTGGCCAGCCGCATGACCCAATTTGTATCCCACCTTCGGTGGATTTTTGATCAATAAAGTGGCTTTTCCCCTCAAAAGAAAAATATGACAAAACATTCATATAGGTATAGTGACCTTGTATGAGAAAGCTAACCAAAGTTGTTATATGTATGTAGGAGAAAAACACTTTGTATTGTATCCGAACGGAAACTCATTCATTTTTTGGTCGACGGTCGATGGCCCAGTCGGGGCGAGAAGAGAATACAACCATCAATCAAAACTACTCGTGTTTTGTTGCTTCAGGGTCGTCGTTGCGGTGGTGACTCAACTGCTCCTGCTCCTGCTCCGTCTCCGACGGCGGCGGAGACAGCCGCAGCGAGGAGATGGGCAGAAGGTGGGGCAGCGGCAACGGTGCGGCAGAGGACGACGAGGCTTGAGAAGGTGAGCTCGTCGTCGTCGTCTCGCCGTGGCAGCCGGCTCCGTCGATGTCATCCTCACCGAGCGCGATCTCGAGGTGCCGCTTCCTGGGCTCCATCTGGTTCCTAGCACACACAACATGTCAAGAGGAAAGAAACAAGGGAATTATATGCCCCGCCGGCCGTTTCTTGCAGAGATTGAGATGCTTGCTACCGGCCAAGAATAACGTACTTGAAGGCAAGGAAGACGAGGCACTGCGCCCTCATCTGCCTCAGCTGCGGCTGCGTGTAGGCCGCCGCGGCACCTGCAGGGCGAGCCGTCGAAGGAAGCATCTCTGCTCAGCCGTTCTCGGTGTTGATGTGTTGAGTTCAGTATCTGCTTGCCTTGCCTTCCTATCCTTCTTGGATCGATCGCTGAATGAAGCAGCACGATTTGCCGGGACGGTGACATGAGAATGCAGCCAAGAGAAAAGGCCAAGAGATAAGCACCGAGTGCCGAGTGCTGACAGAACAGCAGGATATGGTTCATTACATAATCAACCAACAGATAAGAACCAAGTTAGTTGACGGCCTCCAACAAGCCATCAGTCCATATATAGAAAATATTATGAGAGATCGATCGAATCTCTCCCTAATAATAAAGCACGGATTGGGTCTCCGGATTCACCATCACAATGCGATTTCTTCTCATCTCATAATACGCTTTTACAATTTGTATGGACAAAATTTTGTAATATAAACGAGATGGTACTAATAAAGCACGCATTGGTCGGGTTCACCGTCATCGAAATTACCCTTCAAGTGAAAAAAAAAAACACCTTTCGTAAAGATACTAGCGTCGGTCACGTGACCGTCTCTCGATTTTCCTAAAAAAATAGATCAAACGAAAAGAACTATTAGAAGACAGACTGGAACAACACGTCCCTCCTCTCCGCCAGAACGTGTGTGTTCGTCTCTCATCTTCCGCCCCGCAAGAAAAAAAGCCGACCTTCGCTGATCCATCGCCCGCCATCGCACCAAGATACGGCGAGGTAGCGGTCATCCTGGACATGGGCGACCTTCCGGCGGCACACGGATCTGCCGATGAAAAGGCTCAGTGTCATGGAGCGAGGTCCAGGTCCACTTCATCGGCCACGTTCTCGACTTGCGCTTGTCGAGGAGGACGTTACGTTGTGCGAGTTGCTGCGGCGCCGTATGCAGCTCCAGCGCCAAAGATAGATGGTATCCCACAGGATTGGCCTTTGCCGTCGACGCGCTGCTGTCAGAGTGCGCGGCCGTGATGGAGTAGCTCTATAGGGCGGCCGCACGGAGAGCTGCAGAAGCTTGTGAAGCCATACCTGTGATCGATAGCGGCGATTGCAACCTGGAATTCTTCTCATATCTCGCTTTGACTTGCTGGAGGCTAGATGTGGGTCAATGAGTCAATCAGACCAGGATTCAACGAGGAAGAGTGGAAAACCACTATACTTTTTTAGTATTGGATGGCATCGTGCACTATGTATCCATGAAGTATCCAAAGAAACTGGTGGTGATGGAATCCGTGCGTGTGACTGAGCCCCTGCCCGCTCGACGATTTTTTGGGTTCCAGCGTGACTGTAAGGTAAGAGGCTCTTGGTCCTGTTCTGAATTCTAATGATGTTGATCAGCTGGGAGAGAGATCGGCAGAGGGATGGAAGGCATGGCGGCAGAGTTCAAGATGTATATTCGAATGGAATAACACTGAAATATCTTGCTGTTGCTCCCTGTCAGAGTGCATAATCATGATGTAAATTACTCGGCACCGCGTGTTATTTTCCAAGTCGCCATATAGCCTCAACTTGCTGAATTGCCAAACTGGACAGTTGCTTAAACCTTCTGTGGACAAGATACACAAACATACAATTGCATGATAAGTTAACAACTTCTGGTGGATTTTGTTTGCCATCTTTAACAAGAAGAATATAACTATTTGCTAATGTTAATTGCTTATAGTTTATCAAAGGTAAACTGTCCGCTACATGCCAAGTATGTGAATTGATTTCACGTGGACTAACTTAGATGGTTTTATATATTTCTGAAAGCTTCACTCAAATAGTTCTCCTAAGATTTTTGGGTAATTCTTCTCTTCCAATAGTTGTTAGTTTTTTTCGTTATTACAAACAATTGATCAGTCTGAAAAAGAAATCTTGTGATAGTTTTTTTGTTATTCCGAAAGAATGGAAAAAAATTATCCGTTAGTTTAAATTGTTTCCATCCAATACTTCATAAAAGTTCATTTGCGTGTCAGACTGAAAGAATTGGCTGTTGATGCAATCCTGGCATGAGATTATTAAGAGTGAGGACATGCATAGGGTTGCTTTCCACTGGTACATAACTCCGTAATGAAAACAATAGCATCATATGTTTTATCCAACTATTGTTCTCCAAAACTAATCACATTATTTGCTTTCAACAGGTATAATGTCGAGTATCAAAGATGTCATCTTCAAGAAAGTAGCAAAGGGCAGATATATTTACTCGGAATCATACCCCATGTCATGAGCTGATGTCGTGATCCTCAAAAGATACATGTTTTCTTTTCTCATGAGCGACCGCCCATGCCACAATTTGTCGACTCAGCCTGCCATGGTTCATAGGAATTAACTGAATTTATTGTTCAATAAATCGTATTGAAAGGGTTGTCCATCCAAAAATCTTTTAAATATACATTGAGACTTTTCAGAAGCTCTTAAGGGAATTTACTTCAGCATTCTTTTTTCGAATGCATTTTTCGAGGTTTTAAATTCTCCCCATTTTACATGCGCAGATGTTTGATTTTGAATTTTTATGTCATTTTATTTGGTGGCAAATCCTTATATTTATGGATTGCAAAATTTTGGAACAAATCTAAACATGTGGATTTCAGGGATAGAGATGATGCAATCAATGCATCTATAAAGTGAGAGTTACTAGAAGGAGAAGGAATAAAAGATGGACATGATTAAAGAAGATTGGACCGAGGAGGCATCGGTGGTAGGGCCCAGGATGGACGAGGAAGCTATCAGAAGAGGTCAGAAACAACTATCAAGGCGAATACATTAGTCGGGATAGCCAGATATCAGGTGGTTGTTCCTATGAGATTGAGCCAGCAGCTAGGTTTATGTACGGCCTCCACTATTATTTTCCACCTGCTTCCACGGGACATTTTCCTCACCGGTGTCCTGACGTACACGGCCCTCACGCACCTGTAGGGGTCTCGAGCAATGCTTATTGTGCTAGGGGCAATATTATTATTTTTCTCCCGTTGCAACGCACGGGCTCTTTTGCTAGTATTATTATAAAGCATCATAACAGCTGTCAGAATGGTAATCGGAACTTGACCAAGGTTTGGTAGCATGAAGGAGCATAAGTTATAGGAACAATTAATAAGTTGGATATATATGAAAAAACATGCTTCCTGGGCCATGTCAGCACCTGCATTCATCAGACGTAAAAGCTCTGCATGCATCTTTCGTATCCCTTGCAATCTGCTCTGCTTTGCCACCAAAGCACTCAAGTTTCATCAAGTAATGCATGCTTTTGGGACTCTATACTCGGTACCAACTCCTTCAACTCGTCCAAGTTTCGAGCAATTTCATCAGACTTTGCTGCAGCATCAGATCTGTTTCCCTCTAAATGGTGCAGCGATCATTCAATTGAAAGCCAGAATTCAGAAATGAGAAAAAATGCATGAAAGGGATTCATTTGTGATCATTCATGCATTTTCTGCAGCGGGTCAACTTTGTTGGTGCTGATCCACATGCTAGATCAAACAGGATGCCAGGTTTTTAGCCCCTGACTGCTACAACAACACATGGGGATCAACAAGAATCAAGTGGCATTTGAGAGTACTGTGTTCATCCTTGGATGGAAAAATTCTCTAGATCCCTAGAAGGTAACTCAAAGAAATCAGATCAATATGCAGCAGGCAAATAGTATAAACCTTACAAAAAGGATCGAGCCACTCCATGTCTCCATCTAGCTAGCTGCTAGCACATCCTAGGCAAGCCCCTCCCACCCAAGGTCTTGGCCACAGCCGTCCTGGACAACACCTTGATCTGGGCCCTCATCCGCCCCCGGGCCCTTATCCACCACGGCTCAAGCCTCAGCCTCCTTCTCCCCGTCCATCGCGACCCGCCTCCACGGGTTTTGGAGCCTGAGCAGACGCTGCGACAACGGCGCTTGCACGGCGGTCCCTCGACGAGGTCTGTCGGTTCTTGACCAGTAGGTCCTTCCACGCCTCCAGGGTCAGATTCTCGTGGTTCTGGTGCCAGCACAGAGTCGTCCACTCGGTGGTCAGCGTGGCATGGGACTGCATGCACAAGATTACACTGTTACATTGAAGACTAAGTGACTTTGGGATGAGAATGGTTGGATGTTGATTGAAAAGCTTTGTAATGTGATTGACATTTGTGAAAATGCAGGCAACTTACGAATGGATAACCAAAGATCAAATTCAGCAATTAAGTACTCACAAAATTCAACAAAGTTCTGCAAACAACACTTTTGTTAATGATACTTGTAAAGTTAAGCCTGGTCATGCAGCAACCAGGGCAACTGTGTCGTGCTCTATAGTATGTGTGTTGCCCTGCTTCAAAGGAAGGGCATGGAAGAGAAGGAAGCACAGACATAAAGGAGAGGAAGGTGATTAAAGAATTAAAATAGCATTGGCGTATAGAGAGCACCAACAGCGATCTGCCAGAGGCTCCTATGTTGTAGGTTCAATTGCACCAGTAGACTAAACAAAGGCTTATTGTAAAATTATCGGAGTTCAGTACCAAAGTGCACTTCAAACAGGGAGAAAAGTAAAAGGTTGTGTCTACATGCAGCCAAACAAAGTTGGACTTTCGACAGGCATGGCAGAAGAAAGTAATGCTGTAAATCAGTATAGGTGAATCTGTTTTCCTGGGTGGAAATTTAGTAACTTACTATAGGAGATAGAAGTCATGCAAGGAGAATAGGAGATAGATATAGGTGTGAACTGAAAACAATTAGGTATTTGGGAAAAACAAAAAAATGGTGCGCAGAAAAAATGCCAAAATTCAGACCATAGCCAGTAATTCTCTGAGATAAGAGCATAAGTTCCGCAGATTGGATGGATTGACTTGACGGTCGCAAGTTGGATGGATTGACTTGATGGCTTTGAAAGGGCTTCACTTATGCAGGACTGGATAACAGGATTGTGGCGGGGATAGAGCAGAAAAGTGCAGTGTGGCCAAGTGAAGGGGTTTTCAGATGTAATGGACCAAAAGAGAACAATGCATATCACAACAAGTGTTAAAAGCATGGCAGAAGATAATGTTCCATATGTACCGTAATAACACAAAGTACTACACAACCCATCCATCTGTCTATAATTACCATCCTATTATAGTATTAGCAACATCTATTTAGTTTCTCTGGAAAAGCCTTCATTAAAAATATATAATTGAAAGAAGTAGTACTATAGATTTTTCATGAATAATATTTAATTTTCGCTAATATAATCATATAAGAATCAACTATTACAGCCACTTTGGTATAAGTAAGAGGATTCAGTCTAAAGCAGGTTTTGTTGGTTGGTAAATAGTGCTCATCAGGTAATTTGAACTGTAGGCGTTGGATTGCCTCCAAGCATTCCAGATGAAGAGAGGTGACACGAAGCAATAATTGGAAGTCAGGGACGAGTTCACTTAATGACTCAAGCCCTTAGATCTCCAGTGGATGGCTAGATGTGCAGAATACCGTGTCGGGGTCCGACATATGTTTTAGGAAGACACAACGAAAGGATTAGACAGGGATTAAGCAAACGACTATAGTGTGGCCTTGTATAGTTGCAAATTGTAATTTTGATAGTGGCCTTGTATATAAAAATGGAGGGAGTATAAGTCTTGTTAGAGATTCCACTACAAACTACATACGGATGTATATAAACATATTTTAGAGTGTAGATTCACTTATTTTGCTCCGTATGTAGTCCATAGTAAAATCTCTTAAAAGACTTATATTTAGAAATTGAGGGAGTATAACCTAGACACGGTGTTGTTTATGTACATTGCACTACTATACCAGGCACACTTATCAACATTGCATATGTGCATTCCATGGAAGCCACATTATATGAAGCACTACGCTGTCGGGCGTCGTGGTGGCGTCGATGGCAGAGAGACCTGACACGGTACATGCAACAGTACAGCTCTGAAGATGGATTGGTGGCAGGTGGCTGCGGCGGCCTCATACCCGGCAGGCGTCCTGGTTGAGGAGTGTGCCGGACTGGTAGGTGCCCCATACCCGGCAGACGTCCTGGTTGGGACCTCAGGTCTTAGATATTTAGGTTTGGATGCGATATATGTTTGGTATTAGGCCTAGACTATCTGCGCCCCTTCATCAATTGGATAGGTGTAGCAACAGTTGTTATTGAGACGGTGGCTTTAGCCTTACTGTTGTTGTATGGCTTTGTAAGGTCTTGTTTGAATAATTAATAAATCCTCCTTTTCTAAAAAAAAACTTTGGAAGTAAAAGAAGAGTAAATTTACTATAACTGGCCCAAGCAATACAAAGTAGCTCGGATCTTTTGGGATCCATCTCTCGGATGAACTGGTTCATCAATGGAAGTTGCGCCGGCTTGTAGAGCACCTTCCATTTGCAAGCCATTCCAATCACCTTGTCACATATACCCTCAATGCTTCACCGGTATTTTCACTTGAAACGAAGAGAGTTGAGGAATTTCCATAGGGCCCACAAAACTGAGTTGGATAGCATATTATGAGCATAATATTATTTGGACTAATCCAGCAACCACTCATAGATTGAAAGCCATGGCCCATCTGAATGGCAGAGAAGAGCCTCCAAATCTGTCACACAATATAAAAAAGGTGATGTACGAACTCTGTATCAATAATGAAGATGCATGTTAAATCATCCACATGTCTAGGTTTAGCTAGATTATCACGGGTTAAGAATTTGTTATTAGCAAGAAGCCATCTCTTCCAAGTTTTAAATTGGGATGGACAGAGGGTTAGAATAAATAATAATATTTCTTTTTAAACATCATAAACTTTATTCCTCAAACAATTGACATATCGTTTACAATGTGGGGAAGAATAAAGTCAGGCATAGTAAAGTCCCAGAGCTCAGACGAACTAGAAATAAAAGAAAAATTGGCTAAGCTATCAACAACCACATTAGTTTCTCTGCAACAATAACTGTAGTTAATACTGGCAAAAACCATAGCGGGTTGAATACATTCTGATATTACTGCTACATCAGGACCCATATAATCATTTGTTTGTGTAACAGCCTCCACCGTAGGTATGTTATCGAATTCGATGTATGCCTTCTTGCATCCAATTCTCCCTGCTAGGTATAGGCCATTCCGAATAGCACTAGCCTCCACCGCAAGTTTGCTATCTGAATTGATGTATACCTCATTGCATCCAATTCTCCCTGCTAGGTATAGGCCATTTCGAATAGCACTCAGCTCTGCTGATTCTGCACTGCGAACATGTAGAAATAAAATTTCCTTTATGGTGTCTCGCCACCACTCCACTCGAGCCAGAGAGTGTTTCCTCGGTCCTGCAAGATAATTCAGAGTGTTTTGAAATTTGCTCGGGACCCCTCAAGGGACACAATACTATCGTCCGCAAATAGAAGGTGAGTAACCGTGGGGCCAGTGCTCCCAAAGAAAACCTCTTTTATATCCTTGGTCCTCTAAGCGCTCCTAAGTAGGGCTGAAAACCCTTCCATACAGAACAAAAAAGATAAGGAGACAGAGGATCCCCCTGTCGCAACTCTTTGGACGGAACAAAGCTGTGGGAGAGGCCACCATTCATCTTAACAGAGAACATCGCCGAAGTGACACACCCCCTAACCATCTCTGTCCAGTGACCGGAGAAACCAAACCTTGCCATCATCTACTCCAGTAAGACCCACTCAACTATGTCGTATGCCTTTATCATGTCAAGCTCCCACTCAACTCTGCCGTACGCCTTTATCATGTCAAGATTTACCGTGCACAATGGTTTCTTTCTCTTTCTCATTCTAATAGCATGGACACATGGAACATTTTGTTTGATCAATTCGATCGTTTCCACGAACAATTCATTCTTGCCTCAATAGAAAAAAAAAGGAATGATTCATTTGATTTGGAAGCTATCCAGATTGAACGTCAGCATTATATATGGTTCCTTCATAAAATTATCAATGGACAGCGCAACGACGCTCCATCATGATTTAGTAATGCTTTAGAAGTCCTTATATACAAGAAAAATGTTTTGCAATATTGATCCTAGCAAACACGCTGAGATGAGGTTCTTGAATCCGAAGACGAAATTCTCAACAACAAAAAAAACTGAAGACGACAAGCATATACACGTGAGGTACGTAGCACGGTACCAGTCCGACGTGCGCACGCCCCCACTCCAAAACCAGAAACCAACCAACCCGCGGCGGGTCTCCGATCCGATCGCATGGAGGACGTCTCTCGCGTTGCCCCGCGGAGGAGGAAGAGGCAGAAGAAGAAGGCGAGGGCAGCAGCCGCCGCGGCCACGCTCCCGGATGACGCCCTCCTCGAGATCCTGGCACGCGTGGCGGACGACGCCGCCGCGCTCTTCCGCTGCGCCGTGTCGTGCAAGCGGTGGCGAGCCCTTGTGGCCGACCCCTCGTTCCTCCGCCGCCGCTGGCCGGAGGGTGCAGGCGACCCGGGCAATCTCCTCGGCTTCTTTCATGACCCGTTGGTATACAGATCGACGGCCTTCATCCCGGTGCCCGGATCGCCGCTCGGCCCTAGGCGCCGCTCGCTTGGCTCCTTCTTTCCCAACGCAGATGGTTTATTCAGCGACGCTGTTCCGCTCGCCTCGCGGTCTGGCCTCCTTCTCGTCCGCCTCCGCTCACGCCGCCACCACCATAGGACCGAACGGGTACTCGTCCGTCTGGCCGTGTGCAACCCGCTCGCCGGCACGTGGAATGAACTGCCTCCGCTGCACTGCGCATCCTCTATGTTATGCGAGGACAAGTGCGCCATTGTAACCGAAGCAGACCACCCTCGCAAGGGACGACGACCGCAAAAACCATCGCCAAGCCACACAACATTGTTGTTCAAAGTGATCATCATCATGGCGGGGTATGATTGGCGACCATACAATATGTACACTTTCTCGTCCGCGGAGTCGAGGTGGGGCACACCTAGAAGGTGCTTTCAACGTCTGGACTATGATTTCGTCCAGTACGGCAATCCCGTCGTGTCTCCGGGCAAGGCACGCTGGCTCATCCAGGACGACTCGCCCAACATTTGCACCCTTGAATTCTGCATTGAGACTGGCCATGTCTCCATAACACAGTTTCCGATCCCACGGGGCTTCTTTGAAACCCCATGGTTAGAAATGAGCTCTAACCATGCACCGATACTTAGCGTCGGAATTGATGGCAACTTATCATTGATTTGCCTGCATCAAGATTTCCTCCGGCTACAGATCTGTACTACACGTCAGGGTGAAGAAGGGTGTGTCAATAGCCTTGCTGACGTGCAACATACCAAGGTCATCGAGCTCAAACACAAACTGCCCCAGACCACCATACCACTCTCCATGTATGTGGGCGGGAAGGGCGCGACACTGTTTGTCACAGACCGACGAGGGTTCACGTGCACTGTCAATCTCAAAACAGGAACAATTAATGAGGTTGCGGGCATGTCGGGCAACTATGAATTACAGACTGTCGTGCCTTTCGAGATCGATTGGCCAGCCTTCCTCATGTCTTGCTTGGACGCCCATTGAAGACTCCTATATTGTTTAATGAGTATATATGCTGCTTAAAGTTGAGTTTGTACGAGCATCTCCAATAGGTGATGTAAAATATCCATCACCAAAAACATGATTTTTACATCACGGAAAGTGTCCAACTCCAACAGGTGATGTATTTTTACATCACTCTAACTTCTTCTTCTTCGTTGATCTCCGCATCGACTCCTCCTCCTCCACGGCTGGCGATGGGAAGGGTGCGCCGGCGGCGACGAGAAGAAAGCGGCGGCGACGACGATGGGAAGAAGCGGCGGCAGCGATATGACAGGCAGGAAGCGGCGGCGGCGACGCGCGTGCGTGGTGAAGGACCTGGAAGTTGGTGGTTACACTCGTGCGAGCTGCATGCATTTTACACCACCGCCCCAAGTGATGTATATTTACATAAGGAGAGGCAAAATATACATCATGATGTATTTTTTTCCCCTTTTTTACATCACGGGCTGCTGTTGGAGAGACTTTTTTGGTCCCTGGTGATGTAAAAAAAAATAAGTTTTCTATTAATTTAGGGCACCTATTGGAGATGCTCTAAGCTACTAATATATTCCTATTCGTATCCCTTTATTCGTATTTTCCGTCTAGGAAAAGTTGTGGCTACACCCAAGTTAGTGCACCCATAATAAACAGTCAATTGTAACAATGGCCAAACATCAAATAAAATACAAGTGTGCTCAAACAATACACATAATTTAGAGCACAATTTTTTTTTCTGTATAGATCTCCTCGGATGTCATTTGGACACCAAATTTGCAAGCATCTAGAATATTTGGTCATATTTGAAGGCACAAAGTTTTCACATTAGTTTGATCTTCAAGCACCTAGAATATTTTTAGGGACTTATTTATTTATTTATTTTTCAAGCTTATATATATATATATTATTTGATTTAGTTATTTTTTAGCAGCTATTTATGCCTTTTTTAATAAAGTTACCGCACCAACGCGCGGGGTATCATCTAGTTAAATAAGAACTCCTTACCTTGAGATCTCCGCTCGTTGCGTCATATAGGGGAAGCTCCTATTTGTCGCTCACTGTTGGACAAACACACATGCGTCCCAATTGGCCCACCCGCTGGCGCACGAGCGAAGCGGATGTGTATGGAGGAGCAATAGGGCACTGTAGAAAATATAATTCACAAAAAAAAATGTTGTGCCCTATAGATAAAAAACGAGACCTCCGGCTATGGATTGTCCTGCTATGATAATGAGGACTAATGTGACTACTCCTACATCCCATAATAAGTATCGCTGACTTAGTATAATTTTTACTCTTATTTTTGGAACAGAGGGAGTACATAGCAGCATGAGTTATAAGAACCAGACACATCATAGATCAAAACTTCTCTTTTTTCTTTTTTCTTTTTCTTTTTCCTTTGTTTCTTTGTTTCTTTTTTGTGTTTATGAAATTTTGTACCGATTTCCAAAAAATGTTCTGGATACTGAAATTGTTAACAAATTCAAAAACTGAAAGTGTTTCCAAATTTGATTTGCAAATTAAATAATGTTCATTTTTTCTTTCTGTGCTTTTCAAAATTGTTCAAAAACTTCATAAATTATTTTCCTTTC
This sequence comes from Triticum turgidum subsp. durum, assembly GCA_900231445.1. Taxonomy (NCBI): domain Eukaryota; kingdom Viridiplantae; phylum Streptophyta; class Magnoliopsida; order Poales; family Poaceae; genus Triticum; species Triticum turgidum. Next base: position 759,373,214 of record LT934114.1, read on the forward strand.
CAAAAAATGTCCAGGATTTCAAAAATCATTCATGTTTATTGAAGAATCATATTTTCGCAACAAAATGAATGTTTCAAGAAACACGGACAATTTTCAAATTTTGTGGAGAAACTTTGAAAAAACTCCAAAAATATCCTAAAAATGCAAGCATTTTCTGGAAATCGCTTCTCCTCCCCAATTAAGAAAAAAATGGAGATTTTTCACGTCAGGAAAAAGAATAAATGGAGATTTTCACCGAATCATGCACACGACCTTGATTGTGGGTTCTATTGGAAACTAATCAAGAGTAATGCTTTATTTTTTGCGGGGAATCAAGGGTGATGTTGTACCGGCACACACGGGCCGGGGCGCAGGGGGTTGCGTTTTAGGTTTTCAAAATCGAGAGATGTTCAAAACCGCCGCCACAGCACACGCCCCTGATCCAGCATCTCCGTAAGAAGGACCAGATGTGCTGCCAAGATGAGCAAGCGAATCCGGCATCTCGATCAATCCTGCGGCGGCAGCCATAGTCCGCCGTCAAGCCGATGCGCCCGTCGTCCCTCTCCCTCGCGACACGAAGAGGAATGGTCAGTTCGATTGCCTTCTCGTCTTCTTCTATCCCACGCAGCTAACGTCTCCTTTCTCGTTTTTAAATTTCTAATGGCGGTCGATCGAGCAGGGGAGACTGGGCCAACCTGCCGCGCGAGCTCGTCGAGGACATCGCCGGTCGTCTGCTCCTCTACGACGTGGCCGAGTACATCCGCCTCCGGACCCCGTGCACGGAGTGGAGGAAGTGCACCGCTGACCCGCGCGAGCGCCCCCTGGACCGCCGCTTCCGACCGCCGCTTCCGGCCCCGCCGCTGGGTCTTGATGTCCAACCGCACCGACGGCGACGCCGGTTCCTCAACCTCGGCACCGGCTCCTGCGTCCGCGTCGACCTGCCGGAGCTCTCCCGCCACCACCTCGAGGCCAGTGCCGAGGGCCTGCTGCTGCTGTGCGACAAGGCGACCCACGCCGTGCGCCTGCTCAACCCGCTCACCAGGGCCCTCACCTACCTCCCGCCCATCACCAGCGGTGCCCGCATTGTCTGGACGGAGCCGTTCGAGTCCGCGCCCCGCATCGTCCACGCCGGCATCTCCGACGAGACCTCCCCGGCGTCGCTCGTGCTCGTCATGACAGACCATGCGGTCCGTTCGTGTTCCGTCGCCTACGCCGCCAAGCCGGGCGACGGGCGGTGGGCGGTCATTGACGACTGGGCCAGGAGATCCTGGCACTCCTTGGTGTTCGCGCTGGGACGGCGCATGCCGCGCGGGCACTGGTACTCCTCGGTGGCGACGCTGCAACGGCGCGTCTACTTGTGCACGCCGGAGGGGAACATACTCAAGGTGGCGCTTCGTCCCAAGCCCCGGCTGGTGCCAGTGGTGGTCAACCAGCCCGTGAACCAGTGCAACAACGTCGTCTCCTACCTGGTCCCTCCTCCCGACGACGAGGACGACGACGGAGGCATGCTCATGGTGCGCTACTACAGTCATCTCAGGCACCTCGGCGCCGACCAGGAGAGGAAGATGAAGCGCAGGAGGGACGTGATCAAGGTTCCGACTCGGTGGTCACCGAGGCGCTACGACTGGCAGCTCATCCAGGTGTTCGAGCTGGACGATCTGGCCACCGGGGGCACGCGGCTCGTCCCGGTGGAGGACGTCGGCCGCGACCGCGTCGTGTTCGTCGGGGAGGTGGCGTGCTTCTCTGTCTCCGCCAGGACCTTCCCGTGCGTGGCTGGAAACACCGTGTACCCTGGGGCGGCGGGAGTGTTGCCGTAATCTTCAGTTTCGACAGTAGTCTTTCAGTTTCAGTTTCGTCAGAGATAAACCGAGCTGCGCCTCGGAGTAACTAGCTAGTTTTGCGGCGCCTTGACCCGATCATGGGATGGCACGACTGCACGGTCACGGCGCCATGACGGGCGACGAGCGGGGAGTGCTGGGATGGCGGCACTCGCTACCTGATCGCGTCCGATTCTCTCGTTTCTGTTAGATCGCGTGAGACTGAATAAAAGGCAAAAACGGAAAATCTGCAGATAGTTAAGCAGCGCAAAAACTACTCTCTCTCTCGCACCCACACTAGCGTTAGGCTCCGGTGATCGCCGGAGTGGAAGCCGTCGAGGTCTGTCTGACAATTGGTATCAGAGCCCCGTTGCTCGATCACCTGTGGAGATGACAGGACCTGACAGCCCGGGCAAGAGCGTGGTGGATTCAGGGAACAGCGGCGGCGGCGCCGTGGTCATTCATCAGCGTGTCGTCCGCGACACCGGCGGGGCCTGGCCCATGCTGACACGCACCAACTACGCAGATTGGGCCCTCCTGATGCAAGTCATGCTGGAGGCGCGCCAGCTCTGGGTCGCCGTCAACGACGGGACTCTGGAGCGCGAGACAGATCGCACGGCAATGGAGTGCCTGCTACGATCGGTGCCGCCGGAGATGACGTCCACGCTCGCCGTCAAGCCCACGGCGAAGGACGCCTGGGGCACGATTAAGACGATGCGGCTCGGCGTGGCGCGTGTTCGTGAGGCCAAGGCGATGTCTCTACGCCGCCAGTACGAGGCGATCAAGTTCAACGACGGCGAGAGCATCGACGACTTCAGTATGCGCCTGTCCTCTCTGGTCACTCAACTTGAGTTGCTAGGTGACAAGATCGGTGAGCCCGCCGTCGTCCGCAAGTTCCTCTCGGTCGTCCCCAAGGCGTACTCGCAGATGGCGTGCGCGATCGAGACCCTGGTCGACCTCAACACACTGGCGCTTGAGGAGTTGATCGGGCGGCTCAAGGCCGCCGAGGGGAGATACGAACTGGACACGGCGCCTGGCGCCGGGGACAGCAACGGCAGACTGCTCCTCACAGAGGAGGAGTGGTTTGCGCGCCTCAAGCTGCGAGAAGGCGATGGCTCGTCAGGCAGCAACGGGCGCGGGCGCGGGCGCGGCAGAGGACGCGGCCGCGGACGCGGTGGCCATGGCCAGAGCGCGGGACGCGGCACCAGCAGCGGAGATAGATCCAAGGATATCTGCCGCTACTGCAAGCAGGTTGGGCACTGGGCGCGTGAGTGCAAGAACCGCGTTAAGGAGCAGTCCAATCTCGCGCAGACAGGCGCGGAGGATGAAGAACCTGGGCTGCTGATGGCCCAGGTCTGTGGCCTGTTCGAGAGCGGCGGCAACGACGTGCACGCGGCGCCAGTCCACCTCGTCGAAAACTCGGTACAAGTCAACCTCGGGGCCGAGGACGGCACCCGCGGCGGGCGGTGGTACCTGGACACGGGCGCCTCCAACCATATGACAGGCGATCGCTCGACATTCTCCGAGCTCGACACGGGCGTTCATGGGAGCGTCAAGTTCGGCGACGGCTCCGTCGTCAGCATCTGCGGTCATGGAACGATCCTCCTGGTGTGCAAGACCGACGAGCATCTCGCGATCACGGGGGTGTACTTCATTCCCCGCCTCCGCACGCACATCATCAGCCTGGGCCAGCTCGATGAGAGCGGCTGCCAGGTACTGATCCAGGGAGGTGTACTGCGCGTGCGCGACCGGCAACGCCGTCTGCTCGTCAAGGTAACCAGGGCACCAAATCGTCTGTATACTATAGATCTCCAGATCGCACATCCTGTGTGTCTTGCAGCCTAGAGTGGATCAGATGAGGCGTGGACGTGGCACGCTCGCTACGGACACCTGAACTTCGATGCCTTGCGCAAACTGGCGCGGCAAGGCATGGTGCGCGGGATGCCTCTGATCGAGCAGGCGGATCAGTTGTGCGACGCGTGCCTGGCCGGCAAGCAATGACGGGCATCGTTCGCGCAGCAAGCGAAGTATCGTGCCGTGGAACGGCTCGAGCTGGTGCACGGCGACCTCTGCGGGCCGATCTCGCCGGCGACTCCAAGCGGGAAGAAATACTTCCTCCTCCTGGTGGACGACGCGACGCGCTACATGTGGCTCGTGTTGCTCGCATCCAAGGACGAGGCGGCCGCGGCAATCCAACGCATCCAGGCGAGCGCGGAGTCAGAGTCCGGACGCAAGCTGAAGACGCTGCGAACAAACCGGGGCGGCGAGTTCACATCGGGCTCATTCACGGCCTACTGTGCTGAACTTGGCGTGGCACGGCACCTCACTGCGCCATACTCACCGCAACAAAACGGCGTGGTTGAGCGGCGCAATGGCATGGTGGTGGGCATGGCCCAGAGCTTGCTGAAGGCAAGGAGCGTGCCTGGCGAGTTCTGGGGCGAGGCGGTCCCCACGGCGGTTTTCCTCCTGAACCGGTCGCCGACGAAGAGTCTGGATGGGCAGTTCGAGGCGTGGCACGGGCGCAAACCGAGTGTGCATTTCCTACGCACTTTCGGATGCGTGGTGCACGTCAGGGACACGCGCCCTGGCCTGAAGAAACTTGATGACCGCAGCCGGCCCATGATCTTCGTCGGCTACGAGCAAGGCACAAAGGGCTACCGAGCCTACGACCCTACATCGAGGCGCGTGCACGTCACCCGCGACGCTGTCTTCGACGAGGGGGCTCGGTGGAACTGGACTGCAGAAGGGGATGCCGTGAACTCGTTCAGCGGCGCCGACACGTTCGTGATTGAACACCTTGCTGTTGGGGAACGTAGTAATTTCAAAAATTTCCTACGCACACGCAAGATCATGGTGATGGCATAGCAACGAGAGGGGAGAGTATTGTCCACGTACCCTCATAGACCGTAAGCGGAAGCGTTAGCACAACGCGGTTGATGTAGTCGTACGTCTTCACGATTCGTCCGATCCAAGCACCGAACGTACGGCACCTCCGAGTTCAGCACACGTTCAGCTCGATGACGATCCCCGGGCTCCGATCCAGCAAAGCTTCGGGGATGAGTTCCGTCAGCACGACGGCGTGGTGACGATGATGATGTTCTACCGGCGCAGGGCTTCGCCTAAACTCCGCGACGATATGACCGAGGTGGAATATGGTGGAGGGGGGCACCGCACATGGCTAAGGAACGATCCGTAGATCAACTTGTGTGTCATGGGGTGCCCCCCTGCCCCCGTATATAAAGGAGCCAAGGGGGAGGGGGCGGCCGGCCAAGGAGGGCGCGCCAAGGAGGAGTCCTACTCCCACCGGGAGTAGGATTCCCCCCCTTCCAAGTAGTAGGAGTAGGAGTCAAGGAAAGGGGGAAGAGAAGAGAAGGAAGGAGGGGGCGCAGCCCCTCCCCCTAGTCCAATTCGGACTAGGCCTTGGGGGGCGCCCAACCTTTCCTCTATCTTTCCCCTAAAGCCCAATAAGGCCCATATACTCCCCGACGAATTCCCGTAACTCTCCGGTACTCCGAAAAATACCCGAATCACTCGGAACCTTTCAGAACTCCGAACATAGTCGTCCAATATATCGATCTTTACGTCTCGATCATTTCGAGACTCCTCGTCATGTCCCCAATCTCATCCGGGACTCCGAACTCCTTCGGTACATCAAAACTCATAAACTCATAATATAACTGTCATTGAAACCTTAAGCATGCGGACCCTACGGGTTCGAGAACTATGTAGACATGACCTAGAACTATTCTTGGTCAATAACCAATAGCGGAACCTGGATGCCCATATTGGCTCCTACATATTCTACGAAGATCTTTATCGGTCAAAGCGCATAACAACATACTTTGTTCCCTTTGTCATCGATGTTACTTGCTCGAGATTCGATCGTCGGTATCTAATACCTAGTTCAATCTCGTTACCGGCAAGTCTCTTTACTCGTTACGTAATGCATCATTCCGTAACTAACTCATTAGCTACATTGCTTGCAAGGCTTATAGTGATGTGCATTACCGAGAGGACCCAGAGATACCTCTCCGACAATCGGAGTGACAAAACCTAATCTCGAAATACGCCAACCCAACATGTACCTTTGGAGACACCTGTAGTACTCCTTTATAATCACCCAGTTACGTTGTGACGTTTGGTAGCACCCAAAGTGTTCCTCCGGTAAACGGGAGTTGCATAATCTCATAGTTACAGGAACATGTATAAGTCATGAAGAAAGCAATAGCAACATACTTAACGATCAAGTGCTAGGCTAACGGAATGGGTCATGTCAATCACATCATTCTCCTAATGATGTGATCCCGTTAATCAAATGACAACTCTTTTATCCATGGCTAGGAAACTTAACCATCTTTGATTCAACGAGCTAGTCAAGTAGAGGCATACTAGTGACACTATGTTTGTCTATGTATTCACACATGTATTATGTTTCTGGTTAATACAATTCTAGCATGAATAATAAACATCTATCGTGATATAAGGAAATAAATAATAACTTTATTATTGCCTCTAGGGCATATTTCCTTCAGCCTCCCACTTGCACTAGAGTCAATAATCTAGTTCACATCGCCATGTGATTTAACACTAATATTCACATCTGTATGTGATTAATACCCATAGTTCACATCGTCATGTGATCAACACCCAAAGGGTTTACTAGAGTAAAATAATCTAGTTCACATCGTTATTTGATTAACACCCAAAGAGTACTAAGGTATGATCATGTTTTGCTTGTGAGAGAAGCTTAATCAACGGGTCTGTCACATTCAGAGCCGTATGTATTTTGCAAACATTCTCTGTCTTCAATGCTCTGCATGGAGCTACTCTAGCTTAATTGCTCTCACTTTCAATATGTATCCAGATTCAGACTTAGAGTCATCTGGATCAGTGTAAAAGTTTGCACCGATGTAACTTTTTACAACAAACTCTTTTATCACCTCCATAATCGAGAAACATCTCCTTAGTCCTCACTAAGGATATTCTTGACCCATGTCCAGTGATCTACTTATTAGATCAAAATTGTATTCCTTTACCAAACACAGAGCAAGGTATACAATAGGTCTGGTTCATAGCATAGCATACTTTATAGAACCTATGAATGAGGCATAGGGAATGACTTTTCATTCTCTTTCTATTTTCTGCAATGGTCGGGTCTTGAGTCTTACTCAACTTCACACCTTGTAACACAGGTAAGAACTCCTTCTTTGACTGTTCCATTTTGAACTATTTCAAAAATTTATCAAGGTATGTACTTATTGAAAAATCTTATCAAGCGTCTTGATCTATCTATATAGATCTTGATGCTCAATGTGTAAGCAGCTTCACCGAGGTCTTGCTTTGAAAAACTCTTATTCAAGTATCCTTTCATGCTATCCAGAATTTCGATATCATTTCCAATATACAATATGTCATGCACATATAATATTAGAAATTCTACAGAGCTCCCACTCACTTTCTTGTAAATACAGGCTTCTTCAAAAGTCTGTATAAAACCATATGCTTTGATCAACTCATCAAAGCGTATATTCCAACTCCGAGATGCTTGCACCAGTCCATAGATGGATCGCTGGAGCTTGCACACTTTGTTAGCATCTTTAGGATTGACAAAAACTTTCTGGTTGCATCATATACAACTCTTCTTTAATAAATCTATTAAGGAATGCAGTTTTGACATCCATTTGCCAGATTTCATAAAATGTGTCAATTGCTAACATGATTCAGACAGACTTAAGCTTCGATACGAGTGAGAAAATCTCATCGTATTCAACACCTTGAACTTGTTAAAAACCTTTCGCAACAAGTCGAGCTTAGTAGATAGTAACACTATCAGCGTCCGTCTTCCTCTTGAAGATCCATTTAATCTCAATGTCTCGCCGATCATTGGGCAAGTCAATCAAAGTCCATACTTCGTTTTCATACATGGATCTTATCTTAGATCTCATGGCCTCAAGCCATTTTGCGGAATCTGGGCTCATCATCGCTTCCTCATAGTTCGTAGGTTCATCATGGTCTAGTAACATGACTTCTAGAACGGGATTACAGTACCACTTTGGTGCGGATCTTATTCTGGAAGACCTACGAGGTTCGGTAGTAACTTGATCTGAAGCTTCATGATCATCATCATTAACTTCCTCACTAATCGGTGTAGGCATCACTGGAACTGATTTCTGTGATGAACTACTTTCCAATTTGGGAGAAGGTACGATTACCTTATCAAGTTCTACTTTCTTCCCACTCACTTCTTTCGAGAGAAACTCCTTCTCTAGAAAGGATCCATCTTAGCAATGAATAACTTGCCTTTGGATCTGTGATAGAAGGAGCACCCAATAGTTACTTTTGGGTATTCTATGAAGACGTACTTCTCCGATTTGGGTTCGAGCTTATTAGGTTGAAACTTTTTCACATAAGCATCGCAGCCCCAAACTTTAAGAAACGACAACTTTGGTTTCTTGCTTAAACCATAGTTCATAAGGCGTCGTCTCAACGGATGTTGATGTTGCCCTATTTAAAGTGAATGCAGTTGTCTCTAATGCATAACCCCAAAACGATAGTGGTAAACCGATAAGAGACATCATAGATCGCACCATATCCAATAAAGTGCGGTTACGACGTTCGGACACACCATTAAGCTGTGGTGTTCCAGGTGGCATGAGTTTGTGAAACTATTCCACATTGTTTTAATTGAAGACCAAACTCGTAACTCAAATATTTGTCTCCGCGATCAAATTGCAGAAACTTTATTTTCTTGTTACGATGATTTTCCACTTCACTCTGAAATCCTTTGAACCTTTTCAACTATTTCAGACTTATGTTTCATCAAGTAGATATACCCATATCTGCTCAAATCATCTGTGAAGGTCAGAAAATAATGATACTTGCCACGAGCCTTAATACTCATTGGATCGCATACATCGGTATGTATTATTTCCAATAAGTTAGTAGCTCGTTCCATTGTTCCGGAGAACGGAGTTTTAGTCATCTTGCCCAAAAGGCACGGTTCGCAAGCATCAAATGATTCATAACCAAGTGATTCCAAAAATCCATCTTTATGGAGTTTCTTCATTCGCTTTACACCGATATGACCTAAACGGCAGTGCCATATATAAGTTGCACTATCATTATTAACTTTGCATCTTTTGGCATCAATATTATGAATATGTGTATCACTACGATCGAGATCCAACAAACTATTTTCATTGGGTGTATGACCATCGAAGGTTTTATTCATGTAAACAGAACAACAATTATTCTTTGACTTTAAATGAATAACCGTATCGCAATAAACATGATCAAATCATATTCATGTTCATCGCAAATGCCAAATAACATTTATTTAGGTTTAACACTAATCCCGAAAGTATAGGGAGTGTGCGATGATGATCATATCAGTCTTGGAACCACTTCCAACACACATCGTCACTTCACCCTCAACTAGTTTCTGTTTATTCTGTAACTCCTGTTTCGAGTTACTAATCTTAGCAACCGAACAAGTATCAAATACTCAGGGGTTACTATAAACACTAGTAAGGTACACATCAATAACCTGCATATCAAATATACCCTTGTTCAGTTTGCCATCCTTCTTATCAACCAAATATTCAGGGTATTTCCGTTTCCAGTGACCATTTCCTTTGCAGTGTAAGCACTCAGTTTCAGGCTTTGGTTCAGCTTTGGGCTTCTTCGTGGGAGTGACAACTTGCTTGCCATTCTGCTTGAAGTTCCCTTTCTTTCCCTTTGCCCTTTTCTTGAAACTAGTGATCTTGTCAACCATCAACACTTGATGCTCTTTCTTGATTTCTACCTTCGTCGATTTCAACATCACGAAGAGCTCGGGAATCGTTTTCGTCATCCCTTGCATACTGTAGTTCATCACAAAGTTCTACTAACTTGGTGATGGTGACTAGAGAACTCTATCAATCACTATCTTATCTGGAAGATTAACTCCCACTTGATGCAAGCGATTGTAGTACCCAGACAATCTGAGCACATCCTCACTAGTTGAGCGATTCTCCTCCATCTTCTAGCTATAGAACTTGTTGGAGACTTCATATCTCTCAACTCGGGTATTTGCTTGAAATATTAACTTCAACTCCTGGAACATCTCATATGGTCCATGACGTTCAAAACGTCTTCGAAGTCCCGATTCTAAGCTGTTAAGTATGGTGCACTAAACTATCAAGTAGTCATCATATTGAGCTAGCCAAACGTTCATAACGTCTGCATTTGCTCCTGCAATAGGTCTATCACCTAGCGGTGCATTAAGGACATAATTCTTCTGTGCAGCAATGAGGATAAACCTCAGATCACGGATCCAATCCGCATCATTGCTACTAACATTTTTCAACACAATTTTCTGTAGGAACATATCAAAATAAACATATGAAAGCAACAACGCAAGCTATTGATCAACAACACAATTTGCAAAATACTACCAGGACTAAGTTCATGATAAATTTAAGAACTCCCACTTAGACAGACATCTCTCTAGTCATCTAAGTGATCACGTGACCCAAATCAACTAAACCATGTCCGATCATCACGTGATGTGGAGTAGTTTTCAATGGTGAACATCACTATGTTGATCATATCTACTATATGATTCATGCTCGACCTTTTGGTCTCCGTGTTCTGAGGCCATATTTGTATATGCTAGGCTCGTCAAGTATGACCTGAGTATTCCGCGTGTGCAACTGTTTTGCACCCGTTGTATTTGAACGTAGAGCCTATCACACTCGATCATCACGTGGTGTCTCAGCACGAAGAACTTTCGCAACGGTTCATACTCAGGGAGAACACTTCTTGATTATTAGTGAGAGATCATCTTAAAATGCTACCGTCAATCAAAGCAAGATAAGATGCATAAAGGATAAACATCACATGCAATCAATATAAGTGATATGATATGGCCATCATCATCTTGTGCTTGTGATCTCCATCTTCGAAGCACCATCGTGATCACCATCGTCACCGGCGCGACACCTTGATCTCCATCGTAGAATCATTGTTGTTACGCCATCTATTGCTTCTACGACTATCGCTACCGCTTAGTGATAAAGTAAAGCAATTACAGGGCGTTTGCATTTCATACAATAAAGCGACAACCATATGGCTCCTGCCAGTTGCCGATAACTTCGGTTACAAAACATGATCATCTCATACAATAAAATATAGCATCACGTCTTGACCATATCACATCACAACATGCCCTGCAAAAACAAGTTAGACGTCCTCTACTTTGTTGTTGCAAATTTTACGTGGCTGCTACGGGCTTAGCAAGAACCGTTCTTACCTACGCATCAAAACCACAACGATAGTTCGTCAAGTTGGTGCTGTTTTAACCTTCGCAAGGACCGGGCGTAGCCACACTCGATTCAGCTAAAGTGAGATAGACAGACACCCGCCAGCCACCTTTAAGCACGAGTGCTCGCAATGGTGAAACCAGTCTCGCGTAAGCGTACGCGTAATGTCGGTCCGGGCCGCTTCATCTCACAATACCGCCGAACCAAAGTATGAAATGCTGGTAAGCAGTATGACTTGTATCGCCCACAACTCACTTGTGTTCTACTCGTGCATATAACATCAACGCATAAAACCTAGGCTCGAATGCCACTGTTGGGGAACATAGTAATTTCAAAAAATTTCTACGCACACGCAAGATCATGGTGATGGCATAGCAACGAGAGGGGAGAGTGTTGTCCATGTACCCTCGTAGACCGTAAGCGGAAGCGTTAGCACAACGCGGTTGATGTAGTCGTACGCCTTCACGATTCGACCGATCCAAGCACCGAACGTACGGCACCTCCGAGTTCAGCACACGTTCAGCTCGATGACGATCCCCGGGCTCCGATCCAGCAAAGCCTCGGGATGAGTTCCGTTAGCACGACGGCGTGGTGACGATGATGATGTTCTACCGGCGCAGGGCTTCGCCTAAACTCCGCGACGATATGACCGAGGTGGAATATGGTGGAGGGGGGCACCGCACACGGCTAAGGAACGATCCGTAGATCAACTTGTGTGTCATGGGGTGTCCCCCTGCCCCCGTATATAAAGGAGCCAAGGGGGAGGGGGCGACCGGCCAAGGAGGGTGCGCCAAGGAGGAGTCCTACTCCCACCGGGAGTAGGATTCCCCCCTTCCAAGTAGTAGGAGTAGGAGTCAAGGAAAGGGGGAAGAGAAGAGAAGGAAGGAGGGGGCGCAGCCCCTCCCCCTAGTCCAATTCGGACTAGGCCTTGGGGGGCGCCCAACCTTTCCTCTTTCTTTCCCATAAAGCCCAATAAGGCCCATATACTCCCCGACGAATTCCTGTGACTCTCCGGTACTCCGAAAAATACCCGAATCACTCGGAACCTTTCAGAACTCCGAACATAGTCGTCCAATATATCGATCTTTACGTCTTGACCATTTCGAGACTCATCGTCATGTCCCCAATCTCATCCGGGACTCCGAACTCCTTCGGTACATCAAAACTCATAAACTCATAATATAACTGTCATCGAAACCTTAAGCGTGCGGACCCTACGGGTTCGAGAACTATGTAGACATGACCTAGAACTATTCTTGGTCAATGACCAATAGCGGAACCTGGATGCCCATATTGGCTCCTACATATTCTACGAAGATCTTTATCGGTCAAACCGCATAACAACATACTTTGTTCCCTTTGTCATCGATGTTACTTGCTCGAGATTCGATCGTCGGTATCTAATACCTAGTTCAATCTCGTTACCGGCAAGTCTCTTTACTCGTTACGTAATGCATCATTCCGTAACTAACTCATTAGCTACATTGCTTGCAAGGCTTATAGTGATGTGCATTACCGAGAGGGCCCAGAGATACCTCTCCGACAATCGGAGTGACAAAACCTAATCTCGAAATACGCCAACCCAACATGTACCTTTGGAGACACCTGTAGTACTCCTTTATAATCACCCAGTTAAGTTGTGACGTTTGGTAGCACCCAAAGTGTTCCTCCGGTAAACGGGAGTTGCATAATCTCATAGTTACAAGAACATGTATAAGTCATGAAGAAAGCAATAGCAACATACTTAACGATCAAGTGCTAGGCTAACGGAATGGGTCATGTCAATCACATCATTCTCCTAATGATGTGATCCCGTTAATCAAATGACAACTCTTTTGTCCATGGCTAGGAAACTTAACCATCTTTGATTCAACGAGCTAGTCAAGTAGAGGCATACTAGTGACACTATGTTTGTCTATGTATTCACACATGTATTATGTTTCCGGTTAATAAAATTCTAGCATGAATAATAAACATCTATCATGATATAAGGAAATAAATAATAACTTTATTATTGCCTCTAGGGCATATTTCCTTCACTTGCGAGCAGAGCTCCAGGAGCGACGGAAGAAGATGCAGAAGCCACCTCGCCTCCGTCCACTCCACCAACGTCCCCAGCAACGTCGTCTGCAGCATCGTCTTCCAGAGGGCAAGCTACTCCAGCACCGGTCAGTCCAGAAGGGGTGGAACTGGTGTCGCCACCAACTTCGTTCAGCGACAACGTTCTCGATGCAGCTGACGACATAGAGCGCGAGCACCGATTCTGCACCCTGCAGAACGTGCTGGATTTCGGCCCGGCGGATGACCCCGATGAGGAGCTACACTTCCTCGCAGCAGAGGAGCCTGCCTCATTCTCAGAAGCAGAGCAAGAGGCGAACTGGCGGCGAGCCATGATCGAGGAGATGGCCTCGATCAAGGACAATCAGACCTGGCATCTCACCACACTCCCGCCGGGGCACCGCGTGATCGGTTTGAAGTGGGTGTTCAAAGTGAAAAAGGACGCCCAAGGAGAAGTACTCAAGCATAAAGCACGTCTGGTGGCAAAGGGCTATGTCCAGCAGCACGGCATCGACTACGACGAGGTGTTTGCGCCGGTGGCTCGCCTTGAGTCCGTGCGGATGCTGCTGGCGCTCGCGGCGAACGCGGGCTAGGCGGTTCACCACATGGACGTCAAGTCCGCTTTCCTGAACGGAGAGCTCGAGGAGGAGGTGTACGTGCAACAGCCGCCCGACTTCGAAGTCGCTGGCAAGGAGCACCTGGTGTTGCGCCTGAACAAGGCATTGTACGGGCTCAAGCAGGCACCCAGGGCCTGGAACACCAAGCTCGACACGTGCCTGGCTGAGCTGGGCTTCACGCGGTGCCCGTCAGAGCACGCGGTGTACGCCCGGGGCACAGCGACCTCGCGCCTTGTCGTTGGCGTGTACGTGGACGACCTGGTGATCACCGGGTCAGACACCAAGGAGATCAACAAGTTCAAGGGTGAGATGCGAAATCTATTCAAGATGTCTGACCTTGGATTGCTTAGTTTCTACCTGGGAATTGAGGTGAAGCAGAGCGTGCACAGCATCGTCATCAGTCAGAGCGCGTACGCTCGGAAGCTACTTGAGAAGAGCGGCATGGCAGGATGCAAGGTGTGCCACACGCCCATGGAGCCGCGGTTCAAGCTGTCCAAGCAGAGCACGGCACCGGCAGTTGATGCAACAGAGTATCGGAGCATCGTGGGCAGCCTGCGCTATTTGGTACACACGCGCCCTGACCTGACTTTCTCTGTCGGATATGTCTCGCGCTTCATGGAGGCACCAACAGAAGAGCATCGCACCGCCGTCAAACACATTCTGAGGTACATCGCCGGCACGCTACAGCTGGGGTGCATGTATGCCAGAGGGAAAGATGCGGCACAACTTGTTGGTTACAGTGACAGTGATCTGGGGGGTGACATTGACGATCGGAAGAGCACCTCTAGAACGCTGTTTCTTCTTGGAGGGGGCGCAGTAACTTGGCAGTCTCAGAAGCAGAAGATCGTCGCTCTCTCGAGCTGTGAGTCCGAGTATGTCGCCGCGACCACGGCGGCCTGTCAAGGCATCTGGCTGTCGCGGCTGCTCGGTGAGTTCAGAGAATCAGAGATTGGTGCGGTGAAGCTCAAGGTGGATAACAAGTCCGCGATCTCCCTGGCAAAGAATCCTGCCATGCATGATAGATCGAAGCACATTGAAATCCGGTACCATTTCATTAGAGACTGTGTGGAGAAGAAGAAGATCGAGCTCGAGTTCGTGGCAACAGAACATCAGCTCGTAGACATGTTCACCAAGCCACTCGGACGGGTCCGACTACAGCAGCTACGCTCGAGCATCGGAATGGTGGAAGCGATCCCCTGAGACTTCAGATTAGGGGGTGATTGTTGCCGTAATCTTCAGTTTTGACAGTAGTCTTTCAGTTTCAGTTTCGTCAGAGATAAACCGAGCTGCGCCTCGGAGTAACTAGCTAGTTTTGCGGCGCCTTGACCCGATCGTGGGATGGCACGACTGCACGGTCACGGCGCCATGACGGGCGACGAGCGGGGAGTGCTGGGATGGCGGCACTCACTACCTGATCGCGTCTGATTCTCTCGTTTCTGTTAGATCACGTGAGACTGAATAAAAGGCAAAAACGGAAAAGCTGCAGATAGTTGAGCAGCACAAAAACTACTCTCTCTCTCTCGCACCCACACTAGCATTAGGCTCCGGTGATCGCCGGAGTGGAAGCCGTCGAGGTCTGTCTGACAGGGCGTCTGCTGTCCTCTGGTCGGCGTGCGCTACCTGGCAGACAAGACCATGGATCCGCCGTTCCAGTTCACCACGGACAACGAGACCCTTCCTCGGGTGTTGATCGAAGGCAAACCACTGAAAGTCTACCGTCGTGGCAGACCGGAGGTGAATCTAGTGCTTGTTGCTCGCCCCTGTACCCTCCAAGAGTACCTCAGCTGTTGCTCGGGCCTTAAGGGTGGCCTCAAAGACTAATTTTCATCCACATCGAACTATTTGAGCATACAGGAAACAGTTTGTCTAACTCATATCTACGTGTTTTCTAAGAGCATCTCCAACAGCCACGTTACGCGCGACGCGTTAAAAATCAGAATACAGCATCAGGTGTGTCAGGTTTTGCACGCGGCACTGCGTTGGGTCCAGCGGCAACCGCAAAATAAAGCGTGCCCGAGTCGCTCCAGCAGGCACGCTATATTTCATTCCTTTTTCCATGAGATGAACTGCGATTCGATACATATTTGGTTCCTAGCATACAAAATAAAACGAAAAACTACTACTATTCGTCATTCTCCGACTCGGACTCTGCCTCGGTGATGTCCTCCTCCGACGTCTAAGCATAGGCGTCAAGGAACCGCTTGTCGCGGGAGTCCCAGGACGACGCATCTCCTAGCGCGATGTTGTATTTAGCGACCGTCTTCCGCGTTCGCCTGTCCTAGCGATAGGCAGCTCGCTCCTTCCTCCTCTCCTTCCTCTCCGCCCTCCTCTCGGCGAAGAACTGTTCCTCGTTGATGTTGTCTTGCGGGAAGCCACTAGTAGAAAAAGGACCTAATATGAGACACATTAGTACCGGTTTGGTTTTGAGCCGGCACTAATGTGTCCAATAGTGCCGGTTCCAACGGCTAGCCGGCCGTTCTCATTAGTATCGGTTCGTGCCACGAACCGGTACTAAAGAGGGTGGTGGCAGGGTGTTGTCAGTCTGGGGCCCGTCCAGCACCTTTAGTACCGGTTCGTGGCACGAACTGATACTAAAGGTCGACGTACATAAACCCTTCGTCCCCCCGAGCCACTCTGTTCTTCCCCTTTCCCCTCACTTCCTCTGTTCTTCCCCCTCTCTCCTCGAGCTCCTCACAAATTTTTCCCAAAATTTGTCAAGATTTGAAGGCCCCCATCCATTCAAATGATCACAAAGGTTAGCAACTTTGTCCTTTCAACTCTCATTGCGAGATTAGCTCTTGCAATGCTTTGTATAGTGATTAATTTGGGAGGAATAATTATATTTGCTAGTATTTGATTTATATGCAATTTGAGCACAAAAATAACACTTAGTTTGCATATGTAGGTGTGGTTTACTTAGTGCCTTCTAAATCTCCGTCGTAACCACCATCGATGGCCCGCACCGTCCCGTCGCCGGCACCACCTTCTGGTGAGGCTCTTGTTCATGAATGTTTTACATTAGCAAATTGATGTTTATGTGATTTGGATATATAGTTACTCGTATAATTATCTTACCCGTATGTTGTTTGTTATACATAGTGCCATGGTTTTGATATCCGTCCCCGTCGGCCCTCGTCCTTGTTATGATTCGGATGTGGTATATTCTCTTTTAAAACTAGTTGTTGCATTTCGTGTTTATGACAAATTATGCCCATCAAGTTGACATAGATATTTTTATCTAGGAGGTATGTGAACCGGAAATTCCAACCGACCCTACTGTCGAGAGGTTAAATTTAGTTGAAAGAGAAAACGAGTATTTGAAAGAAAAATTGAAAAGAATTGAGGAGGAGAAGATGGAATTGGAGTTGCATGTTGCCGATGTCGTCGATGATCACAAGATCAAGATGGAGAAAATGAGGTTGAAGATTAGAAAGATTAGAAAATATGCCATTGATAGTGTGGCTTGGTATCATTATGCTGTTGGATCAATTGTTACCTTAATTGTGATCTTCATCGCATTTGTTGTTGCATTTAAATTCTTTAGCTAGAGAGTTATTTGTATGTTGCATTTAATTAAGTGTTGTATATGAACTTTATGTATGAACTTTATGTATGAACTTGTATTAATTTGGTCTATTCGGTGTTGTGTAATGAAGACGAGCCGACAATGGATGTATGATGACAAATGCTCTCCCGAGTTCATTAATGGCGTGCATACTTTTCTGCTTGCCGCTGAGGCAAACAAGCGGGCGGATGGTTTTATGCCTTGTCCATGTGCTGGCTGTAAGAATGGTCACAGTTACTCTACGTCAAGAACCATTCACGTCCACCTATTTGAGTCCGGTTTCATGCCCCACTATAATGTTTGGACCAAGCACGGAGAAATAGGGGTTATGATGGAAGACAATGAAGAAGAAGAGGACGACGACGGCTATCCTGGCCATGGGTTCCCTGAATACGATGATACAACAATGGGAGAAGAAGCTGAGCCGACAATGCAGAAAGAAGCTGAAGAAGAGGCATCAGATGAGCCCGCTGATGATCTAGGTCGGGCCATTGTCGATGCAAAGAGAAACTGCGCAAGTGATCTGGAGAGGACGAAGTTGCAGCGCATGTTAGAGGATCACAAGAAATTGTTGTACCCGAATTGCGAAGCTGACAAAAAAAGTTGGGCACCACACTTGAATTGCTGCAAAGGAAGGCAGAGAATGGTGTATCTGACAAGGGATTTGGAAAGTTGCTGGTAATGATAAAGAATATGCTTCCAAAGGACAACGAATTGCCCGAGAGTACGTATGAAGCAAAGAAGGTTGTCTGCCCTCTAGGGTTAGAGGTGCAAAAGATACATGCATGCCCTAATGACTGCATCCTCTACCGCGGTGAGTACGAGGATTTGAATGCTTGCCCGGTATGCGGTGCATTGTGTTATAAGATCAGTCGCGATGACCCTGGTGATGTCGAGGGTGAGCGCCCCAGGAAGAAGATTCCTGCCAAGGTGATGTGGTATGCTCCTATAATACCACGGTTGAAACGTTTGTTCCAAAACAAAGAGCATGCAAAGGCGATGCGGTGGCACGCAGAAGACCGTAAGAAATACGGAAAGTTGAGAGTACCCGCTGACGGTTCGCAGTGGAGAAAAATCGAGAGAAAGTACTAGGAGGAGTTTGCAGGTGACCCAAGGAACGTATGGTTTGGTCTAAGCGCAGATGGCATTAATGCTTTTGGGAAGCAGAGCAGCAACCATAGCACGTGACCTGTGACTCTATGTTTGTATAACCTTCCTCCTTGGTTGTGCATGAAGCGGAAGTTCATTATGATGCCAGTGCTCATCCAAGGCCCTAAGCAACCCGACAACGACATTGATGTGTACCTAAGGCCATTAGTTGAAGAACTCTTACAACTGTGGAATAGAATAGGTGTACGTGCATGGGATGAGCACATGGGGGAAGAATTTGACCTAAAGGCGTTGCTGTTCGTGACCATCAATGATTGGCCTACTCTCAGTAACCTTTCAGGACAGACAAACAAGGGATACCGCGGATGCACGCACTGTTTGGATGATACCGACAGTATATATTTGAATAGTTGTAAGAAGAATGTGTACCTGGGACATCGTCGATTTCTTCCGAGCAGGCATCCCGTAAGAAAGAAAGGCAAGCATTTCAAAGGTGAGGCGGATCACCGGACGAAGCCTCGCCACCGTATTGGTGCTGACGTACATGATATGGTCAAGGATTTGAAGGTAATCTTTGGAAAGGGTCCTGGCTGACAACCTGTTCCGAAGGACGCTGACGGACGCGCACCCATGTGGAAGAAGAAATCTATATTTTGGGACATGCCATATTGGAAAGACCTAGAGGTCCGCTCCACAATCGACATGATGCACGTGACGAAGAATCTTTGCGTGACCCTGCTTGGCTTTTTGGGCGTGTATGGGAAGACAAAAGATACACCAGACGCACGGGAGGACCAGCAATGTATGCACGGAAAAGACGACATACATCAGGGTCAGGCCAGCTACGCTCTTACCAAAGAAGAGAAGGAAATCTTCTTCGAATGCCTGCTCAGCATGAAGGTACCGTCTGGCTTCTCGTCGAATATAAAGGGAATAATAAATATGGCAGAGAAAAAGTTCCAGAACCTAAAGTCTCATGACTGCCACGTGATTATGACGCAACTGCTTCCGGTTGCATTGAGGGGGCTTCTACCGGAAAATGTTCGATTGGCCATTGTGAAGCTATGTGCATTCCTCAATGCAATCTCTCAGAAGGTAATCGATCCAAAAATCATACCAAGGTTATAGAATGCTTTGGTGCAATGTCTTGTCAGTTTCGAGTTGGTGTTCCCACCATCCTTCTTCAACATCATGACGCATGTCCTAGTTCACCTTTGCGAAGAGATTAATGTTTTGGGTCCTGTATTTCTACACAATATGTTCCCCTTTGAAAGGTTCATGGGAGTCTTGAAGAAATATGTTCATAACCGTGCTAGGCCATAAGGAAGCATCTCGAACGGCCATGAAAATGAGGAGGTCATTGAGTTTTGTATTGACTTTATTCCTGATCTTAAGCCGATTGGTGTTCCTGAATCGCGGCATAAGGGCAGACTGGAAGGAAAAGGCATGCTAGGAGGGCATCAAATAATATGTATGGACGGGCATTCTCTCACTGAAGCACACTACACAGTTCTACAGAATTCCGCCTTGGTGGCTCCGTATATGGAGGAACACAAGAATTTTCTACAGTCCAAACACCCGGAGAAGTCTGACGACTGGATTACACGCGAACAAACGAGGACTTTCGCCGGTTGGTTACAGAAACGTGCCCTGAATGATGGCGATATTCAAAATGACCTGTACTCGCTGTCCCAGTTACCATCTTCGAATATAATGACTTTCAAAGGGTACCAGATAAATGGGAATACATTTTACACGATCGCCCAAGATAAGAAGAGCACCAACCAAAACAGTGGTGTCTGCTTTGATGCAACAACCAACACGGGAAAGGAAACATATTATGGTTACATAGAGGACATATGGGAACTTAACTATGGATCAGGTGATTTGAAGGTCCCTTTGTTTCGGTGCAAATGGGTCAATATGACACGAGGCGGGGTAACGGAAGACCCGCAGTACGGAATGACAACAGTGGATCTCAACAATCTTGCGTATGCAGACGAACCATTCGTCCTAGCCAATGATGTGGCGTAGGTTTTTTATGTGAAAGACATGTCTACCAGGCCGAGAAAAAGAAAAGATAAGGAAGCGAATGGATCATACGACGAGCCAAAGCGCCACATAGTTCTTTCAGGAAAAAGAAACATCGTGGGAGTGGATGACAAGACAGACATGTCAGAAGATTATGAAAAGTTTGATGAAATTGCTCCATTCACAGTGAATATTGACCCCGAGCATCCAGTTAAATGATGAAGATTTTCCCTGGCTACGGCACAAAGGGAAACATGAGAAGAAAAAGTTTCACACCCAAATATCTGGGATGTGATCGGCTTCACTATCATCACTTTGTTCTGTGTTTCACATCCAGGAGGGAATTAGGGTAGTTAATTATGTGTTTTGGCATTTGAAACGCGAAGAAATTTTATGTGCAAACAAATTCTTTTTCATGCATTTACTGATTTTTTTCCAGCTAAATGACCCTGAAATTGAAAAGCATTTGAAATGAACTCAGAAAAGGTTGAAAGTTCGCATGGTATCATAATTTCATACAAATAGCATGTGCAAAAAAGTAGAGAGGGTTACGGCAAAAACTAGATACACTTCGTGTACAAAATGGACAATCTTTTTCGAAGTATCAGGGTTTCCGACGAAAACTAAAATGTTACAAAGGCATTTCATTTTTAAATAACCTAAGCATTACCAAATTGAATATAATGATAAAACACACTAATATTAAACATAAGAAAAAAGAATCACTGAAAAATCCTTTTCCAAAGTTAAGTTATTCACAAACTAGTGATTCACACAAATTTCAAATAATTCAAAATTTAAACTATTCAAATTTGAAAACTACCGGCACTAACAGATCAAAGTTTGTAAAATTTTGTACCTAAAGAAAAAATATTCACAAAGTAACTCTAAATACAACAAAAATCAACTCAAAAATAAATAAAACAAATAAAAAAGCAAAAAAAATAAGAAAATAAAAAAAAGCCCGCCTACTGGGCCAAAGCGGCCTGCATACGACTAGAAACTCAACCTTTTGTTCGGCCAGGATGCAAGCCCGCAAAGGCCCAGTAGGCCCACATGGCAGCAATGAATTGGTAGGCCCAGTAGGCCTGCTTAGGAGAGGAGCCTGAGAGAGCTACCGCACTAGGGCTTATAAACCAGTGCGGTAGCCCTCCGACTAGCGAGGTGGGACTAAACTTGCCGCACCACACAGCCCCAGCGCACCCCTTTAGTACCGGGTGGTGGCACCAATCGGTACTAAAGGGGGAGCCTTTAGTACCGGTTGGAGCCACCACCCGGTACTAAAGGGGGTGCGCTTCCCGCCACTTGGCCTGGCCAAAACAGACCTTTAGTACCGGTTGGTGGCTCCAACCGGTACTAAAGGTCCATCCTATATATACAACACTTGAAAAAAATCAGTTTCACTCTCTGTTCTTCCCTCTGTTTCCTCCCTCCGTCGCGCCGCCCTGCCCCGACCGTCGTCGCCCCCGCCCCTCATCGCCGACCCCGGCCGTCCGTGCCCCTCGTCGCCGCCCCCGTCGACGTCGCCGCCCCGGCCGTCCCCGTCCCCGTCGTCACCACCCC
>LT934114.1:759407689-759492120 GCA_900231445.1 Triticum turgidum subsp. durum
GGGGGAGACGGCGGCGAGGCGGGGTCGGGGGAGACGGCCGCGAGGCGGGGTCGGTGGAGACGACGGCGAGATGGCGGCGAGGCGGAGGCGATGAGGGGGAGAAGAGAGAGTGGTGAATTGGGGGAGGAAGCAGAGGAGAGGGAATCAGGCCGCGCGGGGGGTTATGTGAGAATAGCTTTAACAGTAGCGTGGGAAGGGAAAACGTGCTGCTGCTAAAATCCATAGTAGTAGCGCCGTTTCTAGAAGGGCGCTACTACTATACCTAGCACGTCGGGAACTGTGTGGCAATTATAGTAGTAGCGCGTTCTGTTCCTGCCGGGCTACTGCTAAGAGGGTAACAGTAGCGCGGTTTTGGCAGACGCGCTACTGCTAATTAGCAGTAACGCCTCATTTTAACACGTGCTACTGGTAAGATTCTGTGTATAAGGTTTTCCCTAGTAGTGGAGGGATCCTATAGCGCTATATGCAGAGACGAGGGCGGGATGTACATGGGATCTTCAGTGATCAGGAGTGTTGGGATTACTGATCCTACAACTCTAGAGACTCTGGCGTATCGTGAAGCAATGGCTCCGGCGTTGGACCTGTCATTAACTCATGTGGAGATTGCTTCAGACTGCAAAAACACTGTTCAGGACATAAACCTTGGCACTGGAGGAATAAATGCGAGCATTGTGAAGGAGATTAGAGAGATCACTACTCTTTTTCAGAGTTGTGCCTTCATCTTTGAAGGCAGAGTATCAAATCAAGAGGCCCATAGCCTTGCTAAGCACGCTTTTGGTCTGGACCCGGGGCGCCATGTGTGGCTCTTAAACCCTCCAGACTTGAATTGTATCCCTATGAACATCATTGATCAATAAAGCGAGTGTGTTTAGACTAAAAAAAGTATGTCTCCTCCGGGCGAGACACATTCGAAAGAAAAAAAACCCGAAGAAAAACAAAACAAAACTAATAATAAAACCGGGCCTGGTTTTTTTGAAGGTATAAAACCGGACCTGGTGTGTGCGACCCATAGAAACGAGCGAGAGGCCGGCTGAGCGAAGCAAATGCATGAATGGGCCAGCCAGCCCATACCTGTGACCTGACCCGACCCCTCACCTCACGCGCCGCCGCACGGAAGCTTCCAGAGCCCGCGACCAAAACCCGAACAACGTGTTTGGCAGCTTGATGGAATGGGCATGGGAGTTTTGGAGGGGGAGTTGGCTGCGGGATTAGACATGGGAAGTGGACTGTTAGTCCCAATCCCATGTTTGGTGTGGGGTGGGAGTTAGTCAGGGGAATTGGACAGAAATTACATTCTGAACATATTTCTGAAGATACAAATAAATTAGTTGAGCCGTACCTCTTGTTCTTTGCTTGAAATCTATGGAAGACAAAGTAAAAAAGAAGTAAGTCAATCCCATTATATGGTACGATCTGGATGAAATTTAGACAAGAAATCCGAATAGCAGAAGAAGAACGGGATTACCTGAGCTCTCTTTGCCCCTGCCGTCGCCTCTGCGGACCGGGAGGTGATTAGGGCTCGTAATTTTGTGAGGGAAACAACGATGCCCCACTAGAGGCTTATTTAGCACGCGATTTCCCGCGCATTAACAAAGATTTTCATGCGTTTTCTGGTTTCCATGGCTTACGGAGCTCAAGCAACGAACATGTCCATAGATTTTTTTTTCTCTCGCTTCCCATTCCCTCACTCAATTACCAGGCCCCCCTTGGGAAGAGATGAGGGGAGTTGGACCCCGTTAACTCCATTTCCCCTTCCCTCTTTAATTCCCCTGCCCCCCAGACAAACGAGAGACTTCAAGTCCCACGCCCCCCTAATTCCCATTCCCTAATACTAACTCCCCTGAAACAAACACACGCTGGAATTCCCCTTCCCCTCTCGCGCGACCACGCCCACGCCCACGGGATTTCCTCCTCTTCTTCTTCAGCGCCCGCCCTCGTCAGATCCATCCGTCCGTCCGTCAGTCCATCCGTTTTTCCATTCCATCCACCTGCCCCGCCTGCCGCCATCCCCTTCTCGCTCGCAGGGTTCCGTTGCAGGCGACTCGATCCGGGTCCATGGCGTCCACGGCTGCGGCGGCGCTCGCGGTGACGGACGAGCTGGCCCTGCCGCTCCGCGCGGTGGGGGACCTGGCGGCGGCCGCCGGGGTCTCGCGGGAGGAGGTCGTCGTCATCACGCAGTGCGCCTCGCTCGGTCGGTAACGCCTCCTCCTCCATCTCGCCCCTTCCTCCCCCCCGTTACCGATTTCGCTCAAGCGTCGCGTCGCCCCGCCCATGCTAGGGTTAGGACCCGCTGCATCTTTATTACAGTAGTAGAAATATAAAATCCGAGGGCACGCTCTCTCTCCAGCGGTGGCTTATAGTCAAATTTGGGATTGCCCCTTGCTCGTTACATTATATTGCCCTCTTGCTCCTTCATACTTACACTTGATGCGTTTAAACTTAAATTCCACTTACGACATAATCTTTGCCAACTTAAAGTGCTACTCTGCACATGCAAACAACACATACATACATACTTACTGTTCCCTCCGTTCACAGATATAGGATGTTCTGACTTTTTATCTAAATTGGATGTATATTGACACGTGTTAGTGTGTTTGTTCACTCATTTCTGTCCGTATGTAGTCCATATTGAAATATCCAAAACATCTTATATTTGTGAACTGAGGGAGTAGTTGAGAAAGTGAAAAAAAAAGCGAGGTCTATATTCTCGCGTCCGTCCGGATAAAAATATGCAGTATCTCACAGAGTAGAACATCTGGTTGTTAGCCTGCCACTCATGGGCTGCTATATGAATCATCTGTTACACGCTATGTTATGTGTCCCGGCGTCTTTCTTCTGGACAAACTATCCAATTGCTGCGTGGTTCACAAATCTGGGAGTAAACATTTCATTAGTGATTTTTGCTGTTGACGACTTCTACTTGGACTTTCAGTTTCAATATGCCACATCCTTGTATAAAACTTAACTCTGTCATGTACCTGTTCACAAAACTTCGTTGTAAACATGGGTCAGGTGGGACCCAAAGCCACGCGTATGCCTATGATAGGGTTAGGACCTGCTGCATGTTTAGAAGAAATATATCTGAGATGATAATATTTCTTGAGGGTTAGATTAGAATCAGATGTGAGGTTGCCCATTGCACACTACCTGTGTGCTGGTTCTAATTTGGTCTTGTGTTGCCACTTTGCTGTGGTTCAATTTTGATCAATCTATGTGCACTCCTGATATGCTTGATTGGATTTACCTTTGCTGTTGTTGTAGTTTCTTATTTGAAGCTTATGCCTCGCATGCTAATTGCCCAGTTCTCAAGTGTAGTGTCAAAAACACTCTTATGTTATGGGACAGAGGGAGTATAAGATAAGAATACACATAAAACACATACTACCAATTGAGAATGGAGAAAAATAGGTTGGTATTATTGCTTTAATCGCGAGAGAAAAGGAGAGAATCATTTTCCCATCAGGCCATCTCTCATGCACTTTAATGTAGTGCTAGTGCAAACTATGTAATTTAGCTAAGGTCTGTTGCGAGGACAGATGTTTTATTTATAAAGCCGGGAGGAGTAAACACATAATCCTGTTCACTTATTATTCTGCTATGCTTCAGATTATACTGTCAGAGCGAATAATGTTTCATATCTAGACTTAATGGGTTTAAACTTATTCTACATATGACAATCTTTGCTAACTTGAGTGTTACTCTACACATGTAAATAATACACAGAAAACACATACATACTTGCTGGTTAAAAAGGTGGTAAAAAAGCGACGCCTATATTCTCCGTTCGGTTGGGAGAAAATTATACTAGTATATCTCACAGAATAGAGCATTTGACTATTAGGCTACCAGCCTACCACTCATGGTCTGCTATATGAATTGCTATTACACTATGTTATTTGTCCCAACGTCTTTCTTATGGACAGGCAATTTAATTGTTGTGTAGTTCACAAATCTGGGAATAGACATTTCGTTGTTTTTGCTCTTGATGACTCTTACAGACTTCACTTTCAATATGCCACATCCTTGTATAAAACTGAAGTCTGTCATGTACCTGTTTGTAGAACTTTGTTGTCAACATGGGTCTCAGGTGGGACCCGAAGCCACACACATGCCTATGCTAGGGTTAGAATCCGCCGCATGTTTAGAATAAATAACATCTGAGGGATAATATTTCTCAAGGGATAGGCTAGAATCAGATTTGAGGTTGCCCATTTCTTATCAGCACACTGCCTGTGTGCTGGTCCTAATTTAGTCTTGTGGTCCAACTTCCTGGCAGTTCAATTTTGAGCAATCTATGTGCACTCAGCACTCCTGATATGATGGATTGGAGTTTACCTTTGCTGCTGCTGCTGTAGTTTCTGACTTGAAGCTCCTCATGCTAATTGCCCAGTTCTTTCAAATATAAGAATACACACAGAACACATACTACCAATTGAGAAAGGGAAAACAAAAAATAGGTTGGTATTCTCTCTTTAATCGCGAAAGAAATTGAGAGATAATATGTTCCCTACGAGGCTATCCATTCATGGACTTCAATGTAGTGCTAATTCACACTATGTAATTTAGCCAGAATCTGTAGTGTCAACAGACCATCCATTGTGTCTCAGAAGCTGGGGAAGTAAACGCTTAGTTTAGTTAGCTGTATTCGGTTCTTATTATGCTATGCTTCAGTATGCCATATCCTTGTATAAAATTCAGTTTGTCATAAATCTGATATATACATTTGTTGTCAACATGGGTCAGGTGGGAAGTTGCCTTTTGATGACGCGTCGGTGGGTGCTGTTCTATCTGTCATAAAAAATGTGGAGAGCTTTGGGGATAAGTTGGTTGCTGAAATTAGTCGAGTGCTGAAAGCTGGTGGAATTGTGCTGGTACAGAGTTTCACACCCTCCACTGATCAGAAGGTAAATTATGTGTCTGTTCTTGCTCACATCCACTGTCTTATAATGTTAATTTAGCACAACCTGATTTTCTATTTTCCTCTGCATCAGCCAAACAATTATATCGAGCGCCAGCTACTCATGGGTGGTTTTGTTGAAGTTCAAGCTTCTGCCACAAGCTCTCAGGATAGCGTGCAATCTGTTACTGTGAGTATGGCACATTGTGTTAAGGGTGCTGCACATGCTTTTCTCTATTGATAAGTGCTTACTCGAATCATTTGCAGATCAAGGCGAAGAAGCCATCCTGGAGTATGGGTTCTTCCTTCCCCCTGAAGAAAGCAGTAAAGGCTCTTCCAAAGATTGAAATTGATGATGATGATGAACTGATTGACGAAGACAGCCTCTTGACTGAGGAGGACTTGAAGAAACCACAGCTTCCAGTTGGTATAGCCAACAAACCCTCAAAACTTTATTTATCTTTGTGGAGATGTTCAATTTTGGTTTAGATGCTAAGAGGTTGGCTGTTGTTTGACCAGTCGGAGATTGTGAAGTGGGTGCCACAAAGAAGGCATGCAAGAACTGCAGTTGTGGTAGGGCCGAGGCTGAGCAGAAGGTGGAGAAGCTGGGTCTGACCGCGGAACAGATCGATAACCCTGTCTCAGCTTGTGGCAGTGTAAGTACAATAGCTTCTTTGTTGACATACAATGCCACTGGTGATTTCCACTAGCCGTTGCATGCATGCACTCAACTGAATATCTCACATTATTCTCTGTGAACCTGCAATTTCAGTGTGGGTTGGGCGACGCGTTCCGATGCAGCACCTGCCCATACAGAGGCCTGGCGCCGTTCAAGTTGGGCGAGAAGGTAATCAATCACTCTGTTCCACTCTATCTAGACTCGCAAAGAGAGCCTCCAAGGCATGTGTTGAGCTTCGTTCGATGCGACATTTTTGCTGACTCCTCCGTTTCCTCTCCAGGTTACCTTGTCTGACAACTTCCTCTCGGCCGACATATGATATGACGACGGACAGCGGCTGCGGATATGGAATGAGCCTTGTTCGATTTGTTGGTTCGTCAGGAAGATATATCTGTGTACGTTTTTTTTCGTGGTAGTGGTGGACTGGTGGTTACAGCAAAAGAAGTGGAGTGCGTTTGGAATAGCAGCTCGTGTTGGCATGTCGTGCGTGTCCTTGCTCTCCCACCTAGGTTGAAATGAGAGTTGGATCGTGTGTGCGCTCTGTATTCGGCAAGAAGATTACATGCATGTAATTTGACGGAGAAACATATGATGGAAAGACTTCGTTCTGCTACATGATTTTTCTTTTGCTCCCATCTGGTTTTATACTACTACTTCCTCCTTTCCTAAATATAAGTCCTTTCAGAGATTTCAATATGAACTACATATAGATGTATGTTGACATATTTTAGAGTGTATATTCACTCATTTTTTGAAATTTGGAATCTCTAAAAAGACTTATATTTAAGAAAGGGGGGAGTAGATCACTATAGCAAATGGGTACAACTAGATACACATCCGTGTGTTATTTAGCCATATGTTATTATCATTTGCACTATGCACTTGGGCTGTTGTGTGTAGTCGTCGGAAGAAACAAAGTGGGATGGATGTTGGGCACGACACATCTGCAGTAGGAGGAAATTTTCGAAGCGTGGATGAAGCTAACTTTCAGACTGCAGGCCTTCTTTGGTTAATAGGTATATTATAGGAATATATAATTATCATAGAAAGTGATTCTTTTTATAGAAATTTGATGCATAAGATAAGAATTTTTTCATTATAGATTTTTTTTTTCATTGAATCCAAGCTAATGTTTTTTTTCTTTGAAACGTGAAGGATTGATTCCTGTCTTACATATAAGTAGAAATTCATTCCTACAAACCAAAGGGCTTTAAAGGAATTTTTCCTACAAAGTTTCTATCCTTTAGAGCAACTCCAATGGGGCGACCCATTTTGTCCGCCGCCGTCCGTTTGGGTCGGCGTACACATAAAAGTCGGCCCAATGCGTTGACCCAAACGGACGCGCGTCCGCTTTCCTCAGCCTGCCGACCCATTTCCAGCCCATTTTTGAGCCGGATTTGCGTCGGCGCGGACATAAGACAGACACGCGCGCTCGCCCTCTCTCCTGCCCGGGCCCACTGGTCTGTGGCGCACACCTCCACCGCCTGCTTCTTCGCCGACGCCGTCGGCCATTGATAGTTCTTGCGTACACAGATAAAAAAAATCAACTACTCGTCGGTTTCCGACTCCGACTCGGTAATGTCCTCCTCCGACGTCTGAATGTATGCGTCGGCAGCCTGCTCGTCCTCGAAGTCCCACCCCCGATGTCTCTCGCGGCTTCAGTCTCAATTGAGCGGCCTGCTTCCGCGCACGCTTGTCCTCTCGATAGGCGGCTCGCTCCGTCCTCCTCGCCTCCCTCTCCGTCCTCCTTTGTTCGCAGAACTGGCGCTCGTCGACGATGTCGTGCGGGAAGCGTTCGCGCCACACCACGAAGGCTTCCACGTCCATCTCGGCGATGGCGAGGCGACGCTGCTGTTGGGGAACGTTGCAGAAAATAAAAAATTTCCTACGGTTTCACCAAGATCCATCTATGAGTTCATCTAGCAACGAGTGATAGTAGTGCATCTACATACCTTTGTAGATCGCGAGTAGAAGCGTTCAAGAGAACGGGATTGAGGTAGTCGTACTCATCGTGATCCAAATCACCGATGACCAAGTGCCGAACGGACAACACCTCCGCGTTCAACACACGTACGGAGCGGATGACGTCTCCTCCTTCTTGATCCAGCAAGGGGGAAGGAGAGGTTGATGAAGATCCAGCAGCACGACGGCGTGGTGGTGGATGCAGCAGGGTTCCGGCAGAGCTTCACCGAGCTTCTGCGAGAGGGAGAGGTGTAGCAGGGGAGAGGGAGGCGCCAAGACTTCAGGGTGCGGCTGCCCTCCCTCCCCCCTCCTTTATATAGGCCCCCAGGGGAAGCGGCCCTGGAGATGAGATCTCCCAAGGGGGCGGCGGCCAGGGGCTGGTGCGCCCCCCAAGGCAAGTGGAGGCGCCCCCCCCCCCCACCCTAGGGTTTCCAACCCTAGGCGCAGGGGGGGCCAAGGGGGGCGCACCAGCCCACCAGGCGCTGGTCCCCTCCCCACTTCAGCCCACGGGGCCCTCCAGGATAGGTGGCCCCACCCGGTGGACCCCCGGGACCCTTCCGGTGGTCCCGGTACAATACCGGTGACCCCCGAAACTCTCCCGATGGCCAAAACTGCACTTTCTATATATAATTCTTTACCTCCGGACTATTCCGGAACTCCTCATGACGTCCGGGATCTCATACGGGACTCCGAACAACTTTCGGTTTGCTGCATACTCATATTCATACAACCCTAGCGTCACCGAACCTTAAATGTGTAGACCCTACGGGTTCGGGAGACATGTAGACATGACCGAGACGACTCTCCGGTCAATAACCAACAGCGGGATCTTGATACCCATGTTGACTCCCACATGCTCCTCGATGATCTCATCGGATGAACCACGATGTCGAGGATTTAAGCAACCCTGTATACAATTCCCTTTGTCAATCGGTATGTTACCTGCCCGAGATTCGATCGTCGGTATCCCAATACCTCGTTCAATCTCGTTACCGGAAAGTCACTTTACTCGTACCGTAATGCATGATCCCATGACCAGACACTTGGTCAGTTTGAGCTCATTATGATGATGCACTACCGAGTGGGCCCAGTGATACCTCTCCGTCATACGAAGTGACAAATCCCAGTCTCGATCCGTGTCAACCCAACAGACACTTTCGGAGATACCTGTAGGGCACCTTTATGGTCACCCAGTTACGTTGTGACGTTTGGTACACCCAAAGCACTCCTACGGTATCCGGGAGTTACACGATCTCATGGTCTAAGGAAAAGATACTTGACATTGGAAAAGCTCTAGCAAAACGAACTACACGATCTTGTGATATGCTTAGGATTGGGTCTTGTCCATCATATCATTCTCCTAATGATGTGATCCCGTTATCAATGACATCTAATGTCCATAGTCAGGAAACCATAACTATCTGTTGATCAACGAGCTAGTCAACTAGAGGCTCACTAGGGACATATTGTGGTCTATGTATTCACACGTGTATTACGATTTCCGGATAATACAATTATAGCATGAATAAAAGACAATTATCATGAACAAGGAAATATAATAATAATCCTTTTATTATTGCCTCTAGGGCATATTTTCAACAGTCTCCCACTTGCACTAGAGTTAATAATCTAGTTACATTGTGATGAATCGAATGTTGGGGAACGTAGCAGAAATTCAAAATTTTCCTACGTGTCACCAATATCTATCTATGGAGAAACCAGCAACGAGGGGAAGGAGAGTGCATCTACATACCCTTGTATATCGCTAAGCGGAAGCGTTCAATAGAACGGGGTTGAAGGAGTCGTACTCGTCGTGATCCAAATCACCGGGGATCCTAGTGCCGAACGGACGGCACCTCTGCGTTCAACACACGTACAGCCCGGTGACGTCTCCCATGCCTTGATCTAGCAAGGAGAGAGGTAGAGGTTGAGGAAGACTCCATCCAGCAGCAGCACAATGGCGTGGTGGTGGTGGAGGAGCGTGGCAATCCTGCAGGGCTTCGCCAAGCACCTGCGGGAGAGGAGGAGGTGTCACGGGAGGGAGGGAGGCGCCAGGGCTTCAGGTGCGGCTGCCCTCCCTCCCCTCCACTATATATAGGGGCAAGGGAGAGGGGGGGCACATCCTTGGCCCTTCCTCCAAGGAAGGGTGCGGCTAGGGAGGAGTCCATCCTCAAGGCACCTAGGAGGTGCCTTCCCCTTTTAGGACTCTCCCTTTCCCTTATCTCTTGGTGCATGGGCCTCTTGGGGCTGGTGCCCTTGGCCCATATAGGCCAAGGCACACACCCCTACAGCCCATGTGCCCCCCCCGGGGCAGGTGGACCCCTGGTGGACCCCTGGACCCCTTTCGGCACTCCCGGTACAATACCGATAATGCGCGAAACTTTTCCGGCGACCAAAACAAGACTTCCCATATATAAATCTTTACCTTCGGACCATTTCGGAACTCCTCGTGACGTCTGGGATCTCATCCGGGACTCCGAACAACATTCGGTAATCACATACAAACTTCCTTTATAACCCTAGCGTCATCGAACCTTAAGTGTGTAGACCCTACGGGTTCGGGAATCATGCAGACATGACCGAGACGTTCTCCGGTCAATAACCAACAGCGGGATCTGGATACCCATGTTGGCTCCCACATGTTCCACGATGATCTCATCGGATGAACCACGATGTCAAGGACTCAATCGATCTCGTATACAATTCCCTTTGTCTAGCGGTATTGTACTTGCCCGAGATTCGATCGTCGGTATCCCGATACCTTGTTCAATCTCGTTACCGGCAAGTCTTTTTACTCGTTTCGTAACACATCATCCCGTGATCAACCCCTTGGTCACATTGTGCACATTATGATGATGTCCTATCGAGTGGGCCCAGAGATACCTCTCCGTTAACCGGAGTGATAAATCCCAGTCTCGATTCGTGCCAACCCAACAGACACTTTTGGAGATACCTGTAGTGCACCTTTATAGCCACCCAGTTACGTTGTGACGTTTGGTACACCCAAAGCATTCCTACGATATTCGGGAGTTGCACAATCTCATGGTCTAAGGAAATGATACTTGACATTATAAAAACTTTAGCATACGAACTACACGATCCTTGTGCTAGGCTTAGGATTGGGTCTTGTCCATCACATCATTCTGCTAATGATGTGATCCCGTTATCAACGACATCCAATGTCCATGGTCAGGAAATCGTAACCATCTATTGATCAACGAGCTAGTCAACAAAGGCTTACTAGGGACATGGTGTTGTCTATGTACCCACACATGTATCTGAGTTTCCTTTCAATATAATTATAGCATGGATAATAAACGATTATCATGAACAAGGAAATATAATAATAATAACTAATTTATTATTGCCTCTAGGGCATATTTCCAACAGTCTCCCACTTGCACTAGAGTCAATAATCTAGTTCACATCGCCATGTGATTAACACTGATAGGTCACATCGCCATGTGACCAACATCCAAAGAGTTTACTAGTGTCACTAAACTAGTTCACATCACCATGTGATTAAGACTCAGTGAGTTCTGGGGTTTGATCATGTTTTCCTTGTGAGATAAGTTTTAGTCAACGGGTCTGCAGTATTCAGATCCGTATGTACTTCGCAATTCTCTATGTCATATTGTAAATGTTGCTTCTACACTCCACTTGAAGCTATTCCAAATGGTTGCTCCACTATACATATCCGGTTTGCTACTCAGAGTCATTCGGATAGGTGTTAAAGCTTGCATCGACGTAACCCTTTACGCCGAACTCTTTATCACCTCCATAATCGAGAAACATGTCCTTATTTACTCCAAGGACAATTTTGACCGCTGTCCAATGATCCATTCCTGGATCATTCTTGTACCCCTTGACTGACTCATGGCAAGGCACACTTCCGGTGCGGTACACAGCATAGCATACTATAGAGCCTACGTCTGAAGCATAGGGGACGACCTTCGTCCTTTCTCTCTCTTCTGCCGTGGTCGAGCTTTAACTCTTAACTTCATACCTTACAACTCAGGAAAGAACTCCTTCTTTGACTGATCCATCTTGAACACCTTCAAGATCATGTCAAGGTATGTGCTCATTTGAAAGTACCATTTTGCGGTTTTTGATCTATCCTCATAGATCTTGATGCTCAATGTTCAAGTAGTTTAATCCAGGTTCTCCATTGAAAAACACTTTTCAAATAACCCCATATGCTTTCAGGAATTCTACATCATTTCTGATCAACAATATGTCAACAACATATACTCATCAGAAATTCTATAGTGCTCCCACTCACTTCTTTGGAAATACAAGTTTCTCATAAACTTTGTATAAACCCAAAATCTTTGATCATCTTATCAAAGTACATATTCCAACTCCGAGATGCTTACTCCAGTCCATGGAAGGATCGCTGGAGCTAGCATACCTTTTAGCATCCTTAAGATCGACAAAACCTTTATGATTGTATCACATACAACCTTTCCTTACGAAAACTGGTAAGGAAACTCATTTTGACATCCATCTGCCAGATTTCATAAATGCAGCTAATGCTAACATGATTCCGACGGACTTAAGCATCGCTACGGATGAGAAAATCTCATCGTAGTCAACTCCTTGAACTTGTGAAAAACTCTTCGCCACAAGTCGAGCTTCATAGATGGTGACATTACCGTCCACGTCCGTCTTCTTCTTAAAGATCCATTTATCTCAATGGCTTGCCGATCATCGGGCAAGTCCACCAAAGTCCATGCTTTGTTATGTTACATGGATCCTATCTCGGATTTCATGGCTTCTAACCATTTGTCGGAATATGGGCCCACCATCGCTTCTCCATAGCTCGTAGGTTCATTGTTGTCTAGCAACATGACCTTCAAGACAGGATCACCGTACCACTCCGAAGCAGTACGCGTCCTTGTCGTCCTACGAGGTTCGGTAGTGACTTGATCCGAAGCTTCATGATCACTATCATAAGCTTCCACTTCAATTGGTGTAGGTGCCACAGGAACAACTTCATGTGCCATGCTACACACTTGTTGAAGTGACGGTTCAATAACCTCCACCATCCTCCCACTCAATTCTCGAGACAAACTTTTCCTCGAGGAAGGACCCGATTCAAGAAACAATCCCTATTGCTTTCGGATCTGAATCAGGAGGTATACCCAACTGTTTTGGGTGTCCTATGAAGATGCATTTTATCCGCTTTGGGTTCGAGCTTATCAACCTGAAACTTTTTCACATAAGCGTCGCAGCCCCAAACTTTCAAGAAACGACAGCTTAGGTTTCTCTAAACCATAGTTCTCACGGTGTCTTCTCAACGGAATTACGTGGTACCCTATTAAAGTGAGTGCGGTTGTCTCTAATGCCTAACCCATGAACGATAGTGGTAATTCGATAAGAGACATCATGGTACGCACCATATCCAATAGGGTGCAACTATGATGTTCGGACACACCATCACACTATGGTGTTCCAGGCGGTATTAATTGTGAAACAATTTCCACAATGTCTTAATTGCGTACCAAACTCATAACTCAGATACTCATCTCTATGATCATATCATAGACATTTTATCCTCTTGTCACGACGATCTTAATCTTCACTCTGAAATTATTTGAACCTTTCAATAATTCAGATTTGTGTTTCATCAAGTAAACATACTCAGAATCTACTCAAATCATCTGTGAAGTAAGAACATAACGATATCCACTGCATGCCTCAACACTCATTAGACTGCACACATCAAAATGTATTACTTCCAACAAGTTGCTTTCTTGATCCATCTTACTGAAACCGAGGCTTTTCAGTCATCTTGTCCATGTGGTATGATTTGCATGTCTCAAGTGATTCAAAATCAAGTGAGTCCAAACGATCCATCTGCATGGAGTTTCTTCATGCGTATACACCAATAGACATGGTTCGCATGTCTCAATCCTTTTCAAAAACGAGTGAGTCCAAAGATCCATCAACATGGAGCTTCTTCATGCGTTTCATACCAATATGACTTACATGGCAGTGCCACAAGTAAGTGGTACTATCATTACTATCTTATAACTTTTGGCATGAACATGTGTATCACTACAATCGAGATTCAATAAACCATTCATTTTAGGTGCAAGACCATTGAAGGTATTAGTCAAATAAACAGAGTAACCATTATTCTCCTTAAATGAATAAACGTATTGCGATAGACATGATCCAATCATGTCTATGCTCAACGCAAACACCAAATGACAATTATTCAGGTTTAATACTAATCATGATGGTAGAGGGAGCGTGCGATGTTTGATCACATCAAACTTGGAAACACTTCCAACACATATCGTCAGCTCACCTTTAGCTAGTCTCCGTTTATTCCGTAGCTCTTTTATTTCGAGTTACTAACACTTAGCAACTGAACCGGTATCTTAATACCCTGGTGCTACTAGGAGTACTAGTAAAGTACACATTAACATAATGTATATCCAATATACTTCTATCAACCTTGCCAGCCTTCTCATCTACCAAGTATCTAGGGTAATTCTGCTCCAGTGGTTGTTCCCCTTATTACAGAAGCACTTAGTCTCGGGTTTGGGTTCAACCTTGGGTTTCTTCACTAGAGCAGCAGCTGATTTGCCGTTTCATGAAGTATCCCTTCTTGCCCTTCTTGAAACTAGTGGTTTCACCAACCATCAACAATTGATGCTCCTTCTTGATTTCTACTTTCGCGGTGTCAAACATCGCGAATACCTCAAGGATCATCATATCTATCCCTGATATGTTATAGTTCATCACAAAGCTCTAGCAGCTTGGTGGCAATGACTTTGGAGAAACATCACTATCTCATCTGGAAGATCAACTCCCACTCAATTCAAGTGATTCTTGCACTCAGACAATCTGAGCACAAGCTCAACGATTGAGCTTTTCTTCCTTGGTTTACAGGCTAAGAAAATCGTCGGAGGTCTTATACCTCTTGATGTGGGCACGAGCCTGAAATCCCAATTTCAGCCCTCGAAACATCTCATATGTTCCGCGACGTTTCGAAAAACGTCTTTGGTGCCTCAACTCTAAACCGTTTAACTGAACTATCACGTAGTTATCAAAACGTGTATGTCCGATGTTCGCAACATCCACAAACGACGTTTGGGGTTCAGCACACTAAGCGGTGCATTAGGGACATAAGCTTTCTACTGTCCGCATAATCGCTACTGTCAACTTTCAACTATATTTTCTCTAGGAACATATCTAAACAATGGAACTAAAGCGCGAGCTTACGACATAATTTGCAAAGATCTTTTGACTATGTTCAGGATAATTAAGTTCATCTTGTGAACTCCCACTCAGATAGACATCCCTCTAGTCATCTAAGTGATTACATGATCCGAGTCAACTAGGCCGTGTCCGATCATCACGTGAGACAGACTAGTCATCATTGGTGAACATCTTCATGTTGATCGTATCTACTATACGACTCATGCTCGACCTTTCGGTCTCTTGTGTTCCGAGGCCATGTCTGTACATGCTAGGCTCGTCAAGTTAACCTAAGTGTTTCGCGTGTGTAAATCTGGCTTACACCCGTTGTATGTGAACATAAGAATCTATCACATCCGATCATCACGTGGTGCTTCGAAACGACGAACTTTCGCAACGGTGCATAGTTAGAGGGAACACTTTCTTGAAATTTTAATGAGGGATCATCTTATTTACTACCGTCGTTCTAAGCAAATAATATGTATAAACATGATAAACATCACATGCAATCAAAAAGTGACATGATATGGCCAATATCATATTGCTCCTTTTGATCTCCATCTTCGGGGCTCCATGATCATCATCGTCACCGACATGACACCATGATCTCCATCATCATGATCTCCATCATCATGATCTCCATCATCGT
Source organism: Triticum turgidum subsp. durum (assembly GCA_900231445.1). Lineage (NCBI taxonomy): Eukaryota > Viridiplantae > Streptophyta > Magnoliopsida > Poales > Poaceae > Triticum > Triticum turgidum. The sequence continues at coordinate 759,423,092 of LT934114.1, forward strand.
GTCTCCATGAAGTTGTCTCGCCAACTTATTACTTCTACTATTATGGCTACCGGTTAGCAATAAAGTAAAGTAATTACATGGCGTTGTTTAATGACACGCAGGTCATGCAATAAATTAAGACAACTTCTATGGCTCCTACCAGTTGTCATACTCATCGACATGCAAGTCGTGATTCCTATTACAAGAACATGATCAATCTCATACATCACATATCATTCATCACATTCTTCTTGGCCATATCACATCACATAGCATACCCTGCAAAAACAAGTTAGACGTCCTCTAATTGTTGTTTGCATGTTTTACATGGCTGCTATGGGTTTCTAGCAAGAACGTTTCTTACCTACGCAAAAGCCACAACGTGATATGCCAATTGCTATTTACCCTTCATAAGGACCCTTTTCATCGAATCCGTTCTGACTAAAGTGGGAGAGACTGGCACCCGCTAGCCACCTTATGCACCAAGTGCATGTCAGTCGGTGGAACCTGTCTCACGTAAGAGTATGCGTAAGGTCGGTCCGGGTCGCTTCATCCCACAATACCGTCGAAACAAGATTGGACTAGTAACGGTAAGCATATTGAACAAAATCACCCACAACTACTTTCTGTTCTACTCGTGCAAAGAATCTACGCAATAGACCTAGCTCTGATACCACTGTTGGGGAACGTAGCAGAAATTCAAAATTTTCCTACGTGTCACCAAGATCTATCTATGGAGAAACCAGCAACAAGGGGAAGAAGAGTGCATCTACATACCCTTGTAGATCGCTAAGCGGAAGCGTTCAAGAGAACGGGGTTGAAGGAGTCGTACTCGTCGTGATCTAAATCACCGGAGATCCTAGTGCCGAACGGACGGCACCTCCGCGTTCAACACACGTACAGCCCGGTGACGTCTCCCACGCCTTGATCCAGCAAGGAGAGAGGGAGAGGTTGAGGAAGACTCCGTCCAGCAGCAGCACAACGGCGTGGTGGTGGTGGAGGAGCGTGGCAATCCTGCAGGGCTTCGCCAAGCACCGCGGGAGAGTAGGAGTAAGAGAGGTAGGGCTGCGCCAATGGGGAGATGTTCTCGTGTGTTGGGCAGCCCCCACACCTCAAGTATTTATAGGGGAAGGGGAGGGGGCTGCGCCCCCTCTAGGGTTCCCTCCCCAGGGGTGGCGGCAGCCCCCAGATCCCATCTGGGTGGTGGCCAGAAGGGGAGAGGGGGGAGGCGCACCTAGGGTGGGCCTTAGGGCCCATCTGCCCTAGGGTTTGCCCCCTTCCCCCACTTCCCTGCGCCTTGGGCCCTGTGGGTGGGCGCACCAGCCCATCTGGGGCTGGTCCCCTCCCACACTTGGACCATGCAGCCCTCCGGGGTTGGTGGCCCCACTTGGTGGACCCCCGGGACCCTCCCGGTGGTCCCGGTACGTTACCGGAAAAACCCGAAACTTTTCCGGTGACCAAAACAGGACTTCCCATATATAAATCTTTACCTCCGGACCTCATCCAGGACTCCGAACAACATTCGGTAATCACATACAAACTTCCTTTATAACCCTAGCGTCATCGAACCTTAAGTGTGTAGACCCTACGGGTTCGGGAACCATTCAGACATGACCGAGACGTTCTCCGGTCAATAACCAACAGCGGGATCTGGATACCCATGTTGGCTCCCACATGTTCCACGATGATCTTATCGGATGAACCACGATGTCAAGGACTCAATCGATCCCGTATACAATTCCCTTTGTCTAGCGGTATTGTACTTGCCCGAGATTCGATCGTCGGTATCCCAATACCTTGTTCAATCTCGTTACCGGCAAGTCTCTTTACTCGTTCCGTAACACATCATCCCGTGATCAACCCCTTGGTCACATTGTGCACATTATGATGATGTCCTACCGAGTGGGCCTAGAGATACCTCTCCGTTTACACGGAGTGACAAATCCCAGTCTCGATTCGTGCCAACCCAACAGACACTTTCGGAGATACCTGTAGTGCACCTTTATAGCCACCCAGTTATGTTGTGACGTTTGGTACACCCAAAGCATTCCTACGGTCTCCGGGAGTTGCACAATCTCATGGTCTAAGGAAATGATACTTGACATTAGAAAAGCTTTGGCATACGAACTACACGATCTTTGTGCTAGGATTAGGATTGGGTCTTGTCCATCACATCATTCTCCTAATGATGTGATCCCGTTATCAATGACATCCAATGTCCATGGTCAGGAAACCGTAACCATCTATTGATCAATGAGCTAGTCAACTAGAGGCTTACTAGGGACATGGTGTTGTCTATGTACCCACACATGTATCTGAGTTTCCTATCAATACAATTATAGCATGGATAATAAACGATTATCATGAACAAGGAAATATAATAATAACTTATTTATTATTGCCTCTAGGGCATATTTGCAACAGCAAAACCACAACGTGATATGCCAATTGCTATTTACCCTTCATAAGGACCCTTTTCATCGAATTCGTTCCGACTAATGTGGGAGAGACTGGCACCCGCTAGCCACCTTATGCACCAAGTGCATGTCAGTCGGTGGAACCTGTCTCACGTAAGAGTACGTGTAAGGTCGGTCCGGGCCGCTTCATCCCACAATACCGTCGAAACAAGATTGGACTAGTAACGGTAAGCATATTGAACAAAATCAACGCCCACAACTACTTTGTGTTCTACTCGTGCAAAGAATCTATGCAATAGACCTAGCTCATGATGCCACTGCTGGGGAACGTAGCAGAAATTCAAAATTTTCCTACGTGTCACCAAGATCTATCTATGGAGAAACCAGCAACGAGGGGAAGGAGAGTGCATCTACATACCCTTGTAGATCGCTAAGCGGAAGCGTTCAAGAGAACGGGGTTGAAGGAGTCGTACTCGTCATGATCCAAATCACCCGGGATCCTAGTGCCGAACGGACGACACCTCCGCGTTCAACACACGTACAGCCCGGTGACGTCTCCCATGCCTTGATCCAGCAAGGAGAGAGGGAGAGGTTGAGGAAGACTCCATCCAGCAGCAGCACAACGGCGTGGTGGTGGTGGAGGAGCGTGGCAATCCTGCAGGGCTTCGCCAAGCACCTGCGGGAGAGGAGGAGGTGTCACGGGAGGGAGGGAGGCGCCAGGGCTTCAGGTGCGGCTACCCTCCCTCCCCTCCACTATATATAGGGGCAACGGACAGGGGGGCGCGGCCTTGGCCCTTCCTCCAAGGAAGGGTGCGGCTAGGGAGGAGTCCATCCTCCCCAAGGCACCTAGGAGGTGCCTTCCCCTTTTAGGACTCTCCCTTTCCCTTATCTCTTGGCGCATGGGCCTCTTGGGGCTGGTGCCCTTGGCCCATATAGGCCAAGGCGCACACCCCTACAGCCCATGTGCCCCCCCCCGGGGCAGGTGGACCCCTGGTGGACCCCCGGACCCCTTTCGGCACTCCCGGTACAATACCGATAATGTGCGAAACTTTTCCGGCGACCAAAACAAGACTTCCCATATATAAATCTTTACCTCCGGACCATTCCGGAACTCCTCGTGACGTCCGGGATCTCATCCGGGACTCCGAACAATATTCGGTAATCACATACAAACTTCCTTTATAACCCTAGCGTCATCGAACCTTAAGTGTGTAGACCCTACGGGTTCGAGAATCATGCAGACATGACCGAGACGTTCTCCGGTCAATAACCAACAGCGGGATCTGGATACCCATGTTGGCTCCCACATGTTCCACGATGATCTCATCGGATGAACCACGATGTCAAGGATTCAATCGATCCCGTATACAATTCCCTTTGTCTGGCGCTATTGTACTTGCCCGAGATTCGATCGTCGGTATCCCGATACCTTGTTCAATCTCGTTACTGGCAAGTCTCTTTACTCGTTCAGTAACACATCATCCCGTGATCAACCCCTTGGTCACATTGTGCACATTATGATGATGTCCTACCGAGTGGGCCCAGAGATACCTCTCCGTTAACCGGAGTGACAAATCCCAGTCTCGATTCGTGCCAACCCAACAGACACTTTCGGAGATACCTGTAGTGCACCTTTATAGCCACCCAGTTACGTTGTGACATTTGGTACACCCAAAGCATTCCTACGGTATCCGGGAGTTGCACAATCTCATGGTCTAAGGAAATGATACTTGACATTATAAAAGCTTTAGCATACGAACTACACGATCTTTGTGCTAGGCTTGGGATTGGGTCTTGTCCATCACATCATTCTGCTAATGATGTGATCCCGTTATCAATGACATCCAATGTCCATGGTCAGGAAACCGTAACCATCTATTGATCAACGAGCTAGTCAATCAAAGGCTTACTAGGGACATGGTGTTGTCTATGTACCCACACATGTATCTGAGTTTCCTTTCAATACAATTATAGCATGGATAATAAACGATTATCATGAACAAGGAAATATAATAATAATAACTAATTTATTATTGCCTCTAGGGCATATTTCCAACATCGAACACCCATAGAGTTCTGGTGTTGATCATGTTTTGCTCGCGGAAGAGGTTTAGTCAACGGATCTGCGACATTCAGATCTGTATGTACTTTGCAAATATCTATGTCTCCATCTTGAACATTTTCATGGATGGAGTTGAAACGACGCTTGATGTGCCTGGTCTTCTTGTGAAACCTGGACTCCTTGGCAAGGGCAATAGCTCCAGTGTTGTCACAGAAGAGAGTGATTAGCCCCGACGCATTGGGTATGACTCCTAGGTCGGTGATGAACTCCTTCATCCATATTGCTTCATGTGCTGCCTCCGAGGCTGCCATGTACTCAGCTTCACATGTAGATCCCGCCACGACGCTCTGCTTGCAACTGCACCAGCTTACTGCTCCACGATTCAACATATACACGTATCCGGTTTGTGACTTAGAGTCATCCAGATCTGTGTCGAAGCTAGCGTTGACGTAACCCTTTATGACGAGCTCTTCGTCACCTCCATAAACGAGAAACATGTCCTTTGTCCTTTTCAGGTACTTCAGGATATTCTTGACCGCTGTCTAGTGTTCCTTGCCGGGATTATTTTGGTACCTTCCTACCAAACTTACGACAAGGTTTACATCCGGTCTGGTACACAACATGGCATACATAATAGATCCTATGGCTGAGGCATAGGGGATGACACTCATCTCTTCTTTATCTTTTGCCGTGGTCGGGCATTGAGCCGAACTCAATCTCACACCTTGCAATACAGGCAAGAACCCTTTCTTGGACTGATCCATTTTGAACTTCTTCAATATTTTATCAAGGTATGTGCTTTGTGAAAGACCTATGAGGCGTCTCGATCTATCCCTATAGATCTTGATGCCTAATATGTAAGCAGCTTCTCCAAGGTCCTTCATTGAAAAACACTTATTAAAGTAGGCCTTAATGATGTCCAAAAGTTCTATATCATTTCCCATCAAAAATATGTCATCTACATATAATATGAGAAATGCTACAGAGCTCCCACTCACTTTCTTGTAAACGCAGGCTTCTCCATAAGTCTGCATAAACCCAAACGCTTTGATCATCTCATCAAAGTGAATGTTCCAACTCCGAGATGCTTGCACCAGCCCATAAATGGATCGTTGGAGCTTGCATACCTTGTTAGCATTCTTAGGATCGACAAAACCCTCCGGCTGCATCATATACAGTTCTTCCTTAAGATAGCCGTTAAGGAATGCCGTTTTGATGTCCATCTTCCATATCTCATAATCATAGTATGCGGCAATTGCTAACATGATTCGGACGGACTTCAGCTTCGCTACGGGAGAGAAAGTCTCATCATAGTCAACCCCTTGAACTTGTCGATAACCCTTAGCGACAAGTCGAGCTTTATAGATGGTAACATTACCATCCGCGCCCGCCTTCTTCTTAAAGATCCATTTGTTTTCTATCGCTCGCCGATCATCGGGAAAGTCTGTCAAAGTCCATACTTTGTTTTCATACATGGATTCTATCTCGGATTGCATGGCTTCAAGCCATTTGTTGGAATCTGGGCCCGCCATCGCTTCTTCATAGTTCGAAGGTTCACCGTTGTCTAACAACATGATTTCCAGGATAGGGTTGCCATACCACTCTGGTGTGGAACATGTCCTTGTGGACCTACCAAGTTCAGTGGCAACTTGATCCGAAGTACCTTGATCATCATCATTAATTTCCTCTACAGTCGGTGTAGGCACCACAGGAACATTTTCCTGAGCTGCACTACTTTCCGGTTCAAGAGGTAGTACTTCATCGAGTTCTACTTTCCTCCCACTTACTTCTTTCGAGAGAAACTCTTTTTCCAGAAAGGATCCGTTCTTGGTAACAAAGATCTTGCCCTCGGATCTTAAGTAGAAGGTATACCCAATGGTTTCCTTAGGGTATCCTATGAAGATGCATTTTTCCGACTTGGGTTCGAGCTTTTCAGGTTGAAGTTTCTTGACATAAGCATCGCATCCCCAAACTTTTAGAAACGACAGCTTAGGTTTCTTACCAAACCATAATTCATATGGTGTCGTCTCAACGGATTTAGACGGAGCCCTATTTAAAGTGAATGTAGCTGTCTCTAGAGCGTATCCCGAAAATGATAGCGGTAAATCGGTAAGAGACATCATAGATCGCACCATATCCAATAGAGTGCGATTACAACGTTCAGACACACCGTTACGCTGAGGTGTTCCAGGCGGCGTGAGTTGTGAAACGATTCCACATTTTCTTAAGTGTGTACCAAATTCGTGACTTAAATATTCTCCTCCACGATCTGATCGTAAGAATTTTATCTTTCGGTCACGTTGATTCTCTACCTCATTCTGAAATTCCTTGAACTTTTCAAAGGTCTCAGACTTGTGTTTCATCAAGTAGACATACCCATATCTACTCAAGTCATCAGTGAGAGTGAGAACATAACGATATCCTCCGCGAGCCTCAACACTCATTGGACCACACACATCAGTATGTATGATTTCCAATAAGTTGGTTGCTCGCTCCATTGTTCCGGAGAACGGAGTCTTGGTCATTTTGCCCATGAGGCATGGTTCACATGTGTCAAATGATTCATAATCGAGAGACTCTAAAAGTCCATCAGCATGGAGCTTCTTCATGCGCTTGACACCAATGTGACCAAGGTAGCAATGCCACAAGTATGTGGGACTATCGTTATCAACTTTACATCTTTTTGTATTCACACTATGAATATGTGTAACATTACGTTCGAGATTCATTAAGAATAAACCATTGACCATCGGGGCATGACCATAAAACATATCTCTCATATAAATAGAACAACCATTATTCTCGGATTTAAATGAGTAGCCATCTCGCATTAAACGAGATCCAGATACAATGTTCATGCTCAAACTTGGCACTAAATAACAATTATTGAGGTTTAAAACTAATCCCGTGGGTAAATGTAGAGGCAGCGTGCCGACGGCGATCACATCGACCTTGGAACCATTCCCGACGCGCATCGTCACCTCGTCCTTCGCCTGTCTCCGCTTATTTCGCAGCTCCTGCTGTGAGTTACAAATATGAGCAACGACACCGGTATCAAATACCCAGGAGTTACTACGAGTACTGGTAAGATATACATCAATTACATGTATATCAAATATACCTTTAGTATTGCCGGCCTTCTTGTCCGCTAAGTATTTGGGGCAGTTCCGCTTCCAGTGACCCTTCCTTTTGCAATAAAAGCACTCAGTCTCAGGCTTGGGTCCATTCCTTGACTTCTTCCCGGCAACCAGCTTACCGGACGCGGCAACATCTTTGCCGTCCTTCTTGAAGTTCTTCTTACCCTTGCCCTTTTTGAATTTGGTGGTTTTATTGACCATTAACACTTGATGTTCTTTCTTGATTTCTACCTCTGCTGACTTTAGCATTGAAAATACTTCAGGAATAGTTTTCACCATCCCCTGCATATTGTAGTTCATCACAAAGCTCTTGTAGCTCGGTGGGAGCGACTGAAGGATTCTGTCAATGACCGCCTCGTCCGGGAGGTTAATGTCCAGCTGGGACAGGCGGTTGTGCAACCCAGACATTTTGAGTATGTGCTCACTGACAGAACTGTTTTCCTCCATCTTACAACTATAGAACTTGTCGGAGACTTCATATCTCTCGACCCGGGCATGAGCTTGGGAAACCATTTTCAGCTCCTCGAACATCTCATATGCTCCGTGTCGCTCAAAACGCTTTTGGAGCCCCGGTTCTAAGCTGTAAAGCATGCCGCACTAAACGAGGGAGTAATCATCAGCACGTGACTGCCAAGCGTTCATAACGTCTTGGTTCTCTGGGATGGGTGATTCACCTAGCGGTCCTTCTAGGACATATGCTTTCTTAGCAGCTATGAGGATGATCCTCAGGTTCCGGACCCAGTCCAAATAGTTGCTGCCATCATCTTTCAGCTTGGTTTTCTCTAGGAACGCGTTGAAGTTCATGTTGACATGAGCGTTGGCCATTTGATCTACAAGACATATTTTGCAAAGATTTTAGACTAAGTTCATGATAATTAAGTTCATCTAATCAAATTATTTAATGAACTCCCACTCAGATTAGACATCCCTCTAGTCATCTAAGTGTTACACGATCCGAGTCGACTAGGCCGTATCTGATCATCACGTGAGACGGACTAGTCATCATCGGTGAACATCTCCATGTTGATCGTATCTTCCATACGACTCATGTTCGACCTTTCGGTCTCGGTGTTCCGAGGCCATGTCTGTACATGCTAGGTTCGTCAAATTAACCCTAAGTGTTTTTGCATGTGTAAAACTGTCTTACACCCTTGTATGTGAATGTAAGAATCTATCACACCCGATCATCATGTGGTGCTTCGAAACGACGAACTTTAGCAACAACGCACAGTTAGGGGGAACACTTTCTTGAAATTATTATAAGGGATCATCTTATTTACTACCGTCGTTCTAAGTAAACAAGATGCATAAACATAATAAACATCACATGCAATTATATAGTAGTGACATGATATGGCCAATATCATATAGCTCCTTTGATCTTCATCTTCGGGGCTCCATGATCATCTTCGTCACCGGCATGACACCATGATCTCCATCATCATGATCTCCATCATCGTGTCTCCATGAAGTTGCTCGCCAATTATTACTTCTACTACTATGGCTAACGGTTTAGCAATAAAGTAAAGTAATTACATGGTGTTAAATCATTGACACGCAGGTCATACAATAATTAAGACAACTCCTATGGCTCCTGCCGGTTGTCATACTCATCGACATGCAAGTCGTGATTCCTATTACAAGAACATGATCTCATACATCACAATATATCATTCATCATTCATCATAACTTTTGGCCATATCACATCACATAGCAATTGCTGCAAAAACAAGTTAGACGTCCTCTAATTGTTGTTGCATCTTTTACGTGGCTGCAATTGGGTTCTAGCAAGAACGTTTTCTTACCTACGAATAACCACAACGTGATTTTGTCAACTTCTATTTACCCTTCATAAGGACCCTTTTCATCGAATCCGCTCCAACTAAAGTGGGAGAGACAGACACCCGCTAGCCACCTTATGCAACTAGTGCATGTCAGTCGGTGGAACCTGTCTCACGTAAGCGTACGTGTAAGGTCGGTCCGGGCCGCTTCATCCCACAATACCACTGAAGCAAAATAAGACTAGTAGTGGCAAGCAAGTTGACAAGATCTACGCCCACAACAGATTTGTGTTCCACTCGTGCAATAGAGAACTACGCATAGACCTAGCTCATGATGCCACTGTTGGGGAACGTTGCAGAAAATAAAAAATTTCCTACGGTTTCACCAAGATCCATCTATGAGTGCATCTAGCAACGAGTGATAGTAGTGCATCTACATACCTTTGTAGATCGCGAGCAGAAGCGTTCAAGAGAACGGGGTTGAGGTAGTCGTACTCGTCGTGATCCAAATCACCGATGACCAAGTGCCGAACGGACAACACCTCCGCGTTCAACACACGTACGGAGCGGATGACGTCTCCTCCTTCTTGATCCATCAAGGGGGAAGGAGAGGTTGATGAAGATCCAGCAGCACGACGGCATGGTGGTGGATGCAGCAGGGTTCCGGCAGAGCTTCGCCGAGCTTCTGCGAGAGGGAGAGGTGTAGCAGGGGAGAGGGAGGCGCCAAGACTTCAGGGTGCGGCTGCCCTCCCCCCTCCTTTATATAGGCCCCCAGGGGGGCGCCGGCCCTGGAGATGAGATCTCCCAAGGGGGGCAGCGGCCAGGCGGTGGAGTGCCCCCCAAGGCAAGTGGAGGCGCCCCCCACCCTAGGGTTTCCATCCTAGGCGCAGGGGGGCGCACCAGCCCACCAGGGGATGGTCCCCTCCCCACTTCAGCCCACGGGGCCCTCCGGGGTAGGTGGCCCCACCCGGTGGACCCCCGGGACCCTTCCGGTGGTCCCGGTACAATACCGGTGACCCCCGAAACTCTCCCGATGGCCAAAACTGCACTTTCTATATATAATTCTTTACCTCCGGACTATTCCGGAACTCCTCGTGACGTCCGGGATCTCATCCGGGACTCCGAACAACTTTCGGTTTGCTGCATACTCATATTCATACAACCCTAGCGTCACCGAACCTTAAGTGTGTAGACCCTACGGGTTTGGGAGACATGAAGACATGACCGAGACGGCTCTCCAGTCAATAACCAACAGCGGGATCTGGATACTCATGTTGACTCCCACATGCTCCTCGATGATCTCTTCGGATGAACCATGATGTCGAGGATTTAAGCAACCCCGTATACAATTCCCTTTGTCAATCGGTATGTTACTTGCCCGAGATTCGATCGTCGGTATCCCAATACCTCGTTCAATCTCATTACCGGCAAGTCACTTTACTCGTACCATAATGCATGATCCCGTGACCAGACACTTGGTCACTTTGAGCTCATTATGATGATGCACTACCGAGTGGGCCCAGTGATACCTCTCCGTCATACGGAGTGACAAATCACAGTCTCGATCCGTGTCAACCCAACAGACACTTTCGAAGATACATGTAGTACACCTTTATAGTCACCCAGTTACGTTGTGACATTTGGTACACCCAAAGCACTCCTACGGTATCCGGGAGTTACACGATCTCATGGTCTAAGGAAAAGATACTTGACATTTGGAAAAACTCTAGCTAAACGAACTACACGATCTTTGAGCTATGCTTAGGATTGGGTCTTGTCCATCACATCATTCTCCTAATGATGTGATCCCGTTATCAATGACATCTAATGTCCATAGTCAGGAAACCATAACTATCTGTTGATCAACGAGCTAGTCAACTAGAGGCTCACTAGGGACATATTGTGGTCTATGTATTCACACGTGTATTACGATTTCCGGATAATACACTTATAACATGAATAAAAGACAATTATCATGAACAAGGAAATATAATAATAATTCTTTTATTATTGCCTCTAGGGCATATTTCCAACAGCTGCCGCCTCCAGTGAAAAGCCGGGGGAGAGGCGTGAGATCCTGCGCCCGCTGGCTCGACACGTCGGAAAAATTCGTCTCCCGACTAGGCTGCCGTAGGCGCCAGCCGTCGCGTCGTACGCGCGGGCCGCCTTCTCTGCGGTGTCGAAGGTGTCGAGGATGAAGCGTTTCTCGCCAGACAAGATCTCGGCGGAGAAGGCGCGGAGGGGTGCTCGCGGACTCCGCGAAAATCCGAAGCGCCGAGGCGGCGCATCGACATAGTGGCGCAGAGGCGGCGAGGCTAGTGAGAGGGGGCTAGACGAGTGGACGGCAGACTGAGTGTGGAGGGAGCGCCTTCTTATAACGAGCGCCGGCCGCGGCGCGCCAAAAGAAGCGCGTGAACCTTTTCCCACGCTCTGGAGCGTCAAAACCAGCGGGCGCTAGGCCCCATCCCTCCCCCGCGCGCGAACCTTTCCCGCGCGCTGGAGCACCAAAACCAGGGCGACGACATATGGTCGTTGGCATGATCTAAAACGCGCGCGGCCTTGAAATGAATCGGCGCGTTGAGCGCACTGTCGACCCAAATATAAAAGAGGACGAACGTCAGGCGGGCGGCTGATCCAAACGGACAAAAAAAAACAAAAACACCGTCCATTTGGATCGACCCGTTGGAATTGCTCTTACCATCCCTGCAATATTCCTGTGAACCAAAGAGGCCTGAGACCAGCGGAATTCCTATCGTCCACCTCACCTTTGGTTGCTCCCCCTCTTTTTCTCGGTCACGCAGCGTGTAATATTTTAACTTTTCCTCGCCGCCTCCACGCTTTCCTCGAATCCTTCGTCGCCCAGTCGTGGTGGACCGGAACTACTCCACCACCACCACCACCAGCAGGGAGGTCCATCCGGTGGCGAGCGCGAGGGAGGAACATGCGCCTTGATTCTTCCGCTCGCGCAAGCTTCGGCGGAGTTCCCACCCACCTCTGCTGACGCCGCGCCTCCGATCTCTCATCGCCCCGGGACCCGTCCGCCGCCGGATCTGCTCCGGCGATGGGGGAGCAGCCGCAGCCGCAGCAGGAGCCGCTCCTCGAGGTTCGCCGCCCGCCCTCTTCCCCCCTTCTTCTCCCCTCCCCTCTCTCCCCAAACACGCTCGCGCGCGAATCGGAATAGGTTGGTGCCGCCAACGGTTTCGAGCTTCCTCACCCCACCCCGTGTACGCTCGCTGTCGCCCAAGCTTGGCCCCCGTCCCATCTCCCAGGGTCCGCCCCCCTCCCGTTCCGTTTAGCGACATAGTAGTAGGGATGAACACAACTCACGAGCAATAAGCAGAGCATCAAGTCTTTTTTTTTTTGGCGATGAAAAAGGGGGTTTATTACAAATTGATAGAGTTACAGTCGAGAGACAAAAGATCCTCCGACACATGGTGTTCCTAGATGCATCCATCCACACAGTCGTGGTACGCTCTGTGCGACTATGATTCGTCTTATACGTGGTGATGGAGTTATGAGCAGAGCAGCACAAGTCATCTGCTCTGCTCTATGCAACTCATGGTGATGGAACAGTGCTGCTGCAATTCTTTCCCGGCTAGTATTGGCCTGACGGTTTGGCTACCAAGATTGCTCTTGCCCCCGCAGAATCGGGCTTTGGTGCCGTCAATTTGGGTCGAGAGATCGCACTAGGCTGTATGTAACCAAGGTCACCACTTCAGGATACTTACTGCAAAGTCAATGTAGACAGGAAAATTTTGGGCATCTTTACCTTTATCAGGCTAACTTACTTACTACTACTATATAATTCTTCAGATATGCACCAGGTTGCTACAAAGGGAGTAACTGTAAACTATGCAGAAACTCATCCCAAAATTGCTCCTACACCATCAGCCTCAATAGATTAGGGCGGTGTTTTCAGTTTCTGTAATTCTGTTACTTGGATTGTGAACTAAGGCACCAAGTGCACCAGTCTCTCTGAGAAGGCCCATTAGTGGAAACCTATTTTAACATGTAGAATCCAATGCTTTTATAGCTCACCAACATAAACTTAATTTCTTAAAACTCAAGTTATTGTGTGTATGGATTACTGCATTCCTGTGTTACCAAGGCCACCAATAATTGTTTCTGACTTTGGTCAAAGTTACTTTGTAAAGAGTGGAATTTATAGGATCTGTGGATTAAATGACTGCTCATAAATCGCCAAGCCTACGCTATGTGGTTAGCAACACAAATAATGACGCAGCGGAAATAGTTTAATTTGCTAATCTATCCTGCAGCAATGCTCTAATCACCATCCTCGTTCCGTTTAGGTAGAACAATGTGTCACTTCCATACCGGAAGATCATGAAGCCACTTGCTGGGGCTGCGGTCTTCGGCTTGTATTTTCAAGTTATTCACCTGTCTACAAGTGTGGCTGGTGTGGAGCAGTCACCCAAGGCAACCAAACTTCAAGAAAACCTGACAGTGTATGTTTTTCTCACTGGAGGCGTTTCCGGGATGGGTTCTTTGTGACTGTGCTTGCCCTCTTCATGCTCTTCGTTATATGTAAGTTCTAAATCTCTCACTGTCATTTTCTGAAACGAGGATTTCTCTGTGCTCTGTTTATTCATGTTTAAGTTATGGTTCTAATATGTTTGAAGTGTTCCACAGAACTGCTGTCTGATTTTGTTTCCTTTTCGCCGTTTCACAGGTGGCGGGGTCTGGGCGGTGTATCCAGTTGTTTTCTCAATCAGCATCTTCTGTGGCATCTTTCACTGCACAGTAGCAGCTCTCTTATCTGTATTTACAATTGCAAGTTATTGTTTGGCCTCTTTCAAGTCTGCTGGTGCACCACCAGGCATACGTTGGGGAAGCTATCCCATGGTTGGAAAAAATGATCTTGAGAACTATACTTTCTGTACATATTGTAGTAAACCTAAACCCCCAAGAGCACATCACTGCCGATCTTGTAAAACATGTGTGGTGGACATGGATCATCATTGCCCATTTGTAAGTTGGATAAATTTGACCAGAATGATATCTTGATATATTTTGCACTCTGTTGTATCGTGAGTTGTTGCTAATTAGTTTTGTCTTGTTTTATTTGCCTTTTTGTTGTGTTCATCTGCAGATTGGGAACTGTGTGGGAGCTTCAAATCACCAAGCTTTTGTCATTTTTCTCATCTCTGTGGTCACAAGTTGCAGCTATGCTGCTATTATGACCATTTATGCAAGTTATCGTATATGGCCCCCTCTAGAGTTTCCAAATGTATCATCATATGGTCAAATGGGTTCTAAGAAAGTACTGATGGAGATCATTACTAGCGTGGCCAGTTCTGCATTCTTCCTATCAGCAAGGGGTATAATTCTGGTATATCTTGCATTTGCCAGTCTATCAGTTAATGCGGGTATAGCTGTATTGCTGTGCCAGCAACTTAGCTTAATATATGAAGGAAATACATATCTTAGCCATATAAGTTCACCAACTGATATTCATGGAGAGAGAGGATTGCGAAATCTTGTTCGATTTTTCGGGTGCCCCTACCCTCTTTCTAGACTATTGTTGGGCTACACCAACACTGGCAAGTCGCAGAACAATTCAGGCTCAAAACTTCTTTAGAGGTATGCATCCCATTTCTTCAAGCAATGTTTACTTACCTGGTGTCGTTGTTTCATCCTTTCATATGTAGACCCGCTCTTGTATGCACAAGATAAATTTCCTTTCAGTTGTCCCACTTTTGTTAAGTTGATATACAGTACACTCCACTGTCAATTTTCTTTCCACTTGGCCTTATCAAATGCACAGATTCGGTATTCTACATTATTGGCTTCAAAGGCCTCTTTGCCAGTTGCACCTTTACATATTCTAACTAAGTAGACTAGTCTGTGACAATAGAGTAAATGATTAATTGACCACTACTTGCCGGTGGTTGGTTTATGTTATATAATACTATTCAATGTGTTCTTTCAAGATTGGTGGTGGATACACCAGTATGCACTATAGGCTGTTTTGCCAGCCTTCAGACTGTATATTGATAACTATGAATTCTCATCTAGATTATGTAATTAATGGGTCCCTTGTAAAATATCATAGCGTTGATGCAAATGACAGATCTTTGCTGATTTTACAAACCTGTTTTGGCAGAATTTGGTAAATTGATTAGACCAAGGGAATATGTTTGAAGGTTTCATTGTGTGAGTTACTGAGCTATATAATGGATAAAATGGTTATTATTTTAATAGTAACTTTAGCTGACCACCGCACACAGAATGGAAGATGGAGCTAGTTAGTAGCCTGTAAGGCATCTGGCCATAATATAATACTAATGGTTCCTCAGTTTCCGTATTCTGTAAACGCAAAGCAATCATGGTATTTTCTGATCCTTCGAATTGTAGACTGAAACAGAGGTTTTGTTTACATGCAGGGTCCATTGCTAATATGTACATTTCACCAATTGAGGGAAGGATGTTTGGTTCTGCATTTCTGCTGCCCAATAGCCAATTAGTCTGTACAACTGAAGCTGGTGATGTAAAATAGCAGTGATGTACTCCCTCCGTTCCGATTTACTCGTCGTGGTTTTAGTTCAAAACCACGACGAGTAAATCGGAACGGAGGGAGTACATGATAATTCCTAATCTATAAGGGGGGCTTTGTTACAAAGATTTTCTTTTGGATTCAGTAGTAGTAAAACGGCTGCCTTCAGGTGGATGTTTCACCGGCGTTGCTTTACTCAGAACAGTTTCAGTTCATGCTGAAATACAATGTGGCCCTATCTGTTCATTTCCTACAGACGATCTTGCTGCTCTGGTGAGTTGCAGTATCTGGAATTCTGATAGTGGTGGAGTCTTTGCTCCGAGATCACATCTTTTATGCTTGGGTGCTCCAGTATAAATCATGGTGAAGAACTGAAGATTGATTATGATTGCAGTGACTCTGAATGATGCCGTTAAGGCGCAGAATGCTTGGACCACATCTCTTGGCTGCCAAAATATACTGACATGTATAGGAAAAGAAACCCAACACTTGTTTTTCTTCAAACCATTTAATCATACTGAAGTAGCCCTGGTAAACCATGGTCGTCAACTACATACAGCAGGATTACCTGTGTTGTAATCCTGTATCTAGCGTTGTTGAACATCCTGTGATATTAGAGCATCTCCAACAGGTGCACAAAAATTTCGCGCCCTAAAATAGTTTTAGTGCAACACTGTAGCACTTTTAGTGTGCTGGACCCAACATTGCTTTAGCAGGTGTCAAAAACACGCGTCCAAAAGAACACGCAGTGTAAATTGTGAAGCGCGCGCAATTCGGTGCCTTAAATTTGCAGCACGAGATAGCGTCTTTCAGCGTGCGTCCAACCCTTTTTTACGCGCGCACTGTTTTACAATTTCAGCTGGAGCTGTCCGGCGCTCAAAAACCCTCATTTTAGTGCGGTCCAGTTTTTGGCGCCTGTTGGAGACGCTCTTATCGCATGATGTACATCATGGTCGCCAACTTATCTCTTCTTGTCAGTCGATACATGCAGTGGCGGAGCTTCCTTAGGGCCAACCTGGGCCATGGCCCCTCCTTGTGTAGTTTTCTTATATTATTAGCACATAATTAGACAGAAATGATGGTGTTTTGCCCAATCTTTGGTTGAATAGCCCCTCCTACATGGATTAGCCCCTCCTATAATTCTGATCAAGCTCCGCCGCTGGATACATGTTTGCTGTCAGCTCATGTGTGGTAGCGGTTCACGTGTTCCGAGGCCCTTGCAGTGGCTGCGGACTTGAATCTGTATCGAGTTCGGGTGACGACTGATTGTGTGGTAGCGGTAAATCACTTGAAGGAGAACTATTTGGGCGCCCCTCGTTGATAAAAGGCGAAGCTACACTCTTTTTCTGATTCGTAGATCACGCATGCATGTAGGGAGGGAACCCAACTTTGAAGCACACAGCTCCCTGTTGGACATCATGTTTGGTTTTTAACCACCCCTGCTATTATTTACATTGATGTCAATGTTAAGTCTTAAATTAATGGAGGTGATTTCTCCAAAAAAAAAACGTGTATAGTCATTTTTTAGCAAGAACATGACACCTGCTGGGACGCTGCTCTGCTTGTCTGCCCCGATCCCATGAGCTCCCTGTTTCTACCGTCACTGAACTACTCCATCTCTTCACTCCCTTCGCGACCTTATGTTTCTTAACTAGATAACACCCCCTGCATTGTTGCGGAACCTTGTTAGAAGAAATGCATAAATAGTGGATTATGACAATCAAGTATAAGCTCATGAATTATGACAATCAAGACAGATGGAGCATCTAAGAAGAGAGAAACTGTTCAATAAAGATATGCATAAATAGTTGCTAAAAATGACTAAATCCAATGGAAACCAAATATGAGCTTTTGAATTAGCAACTATAATATGATTTACATTTTTTGTCAGATTCTGATCACCTTTGTTTTGGTGTTTAATAATCCTTAACAAAAGTTGTGTTATTTGGCCTGACGCCTACTCGATCTATACCCTAAACATGAGAGGAGCTATAAAATGGCCCTACTGCAATTGTTTCTATCAATCAGTGTCTGCTCTCAGTGAGGTTGTTTCTGTCAAGCTTTACACATTGCGAGAATACAAAGTTCATGAGACTCATACTGATTGTGCCATGAGTCCATGCCCGAACTAGTTGTGCATCGTCACCTTCATGTCAAAGCAGGTAACACCAAGCCACTCGTTGCATCATAGGTTGTCACACAAATTCTACTCACATATTGTGGCAATGCCACATCCCATCGCCATTATTTCTAACCCTTTTTTGTTGGAGTGCTTACCGTTAACCTTTTTTTTTTGCGGGGTAGATAAGAAATAAAAATCAGTGTTGATGTGTGAAACTGTACTTTCAACGGTAACCCAGCCGGCTTATTATAGATCGCCCGGAAGTCTTCTTCCTAGTACGTCTTCCTAGATCTGAACAATTGTTTTTGGACATCAATCCTACCCCCACACTTCTTTCAGTTTTGCACGACTTCATTAGCCTTTATGCATTAGGGAAGTCTGGGTAATTTAAGAAGCTCGAGCTGATTATGCCCACTGATGTTAGTAAGTTCACGGACACGCCCACATATAGGACTAAAACCAGAAATTCATTTATTCGACTAACGATGATCTAAACGCTCTTATATTTCTTGATGGATACGGGACTGGAAAATTACGGAGCGATGGAGCGATGGAGGTGTGGATCTCGCTCGCTCCTTCCATCACATGCTTGGTAGCTTCGATCGCAAGCTAGCGACCGATGTGCATATGGCTCCTATCGGTTTGTCCTCGCTCGCATCGCATGCATGCTCCGTTGTCTTGTCCCCGGAAGCCAGGGAGGCATCCGCATCCCATCCAATCATCCTTGAGATCGGAGCAACATCTCTCGATCCGTGATCCGTCTCTCTCTCTCTCTCTCTCTCTCTCGTGGATTAACCTACGTACTGCTTTGGTAATATTCCGGCCGGCGTCACATGGCCACATGCATGCACGCTTCGAGATGGATCGATGGACATGCATGCCCTGATTATACTCTCCTCGATCGTTCATTCCGTAGTGGTAGTAGTTTTAACTCGGGAGGCTGCGGTTCGTACGTTACAGCTTCGTACGCGCATAATTAAATGGATTGTTTAGTCTGATCCCGGCTGGAATTTTGCTTTGGTTGCATGCATGCCACATGCAGGCACGATGTGCACAACCCGCGCACTGTAAATTGAACTAACCAAATTAATCAGCTTGCAAAGTCCGGACCTTTGAATTCTGATACACCCGCATCTGACCGCCCAGACTCACAAAAAACTCCTTCCTCAATCTACGCGCGCTCCCCGTCTGGCACCAGCTGACCGCATTTATGCATGACTTGTAGAGCGGCCGCTCCGCATTGACGCCGGTGCCGAACGAACGCGGCCTCTCACTGCCGGCCGAGAGAGCGCCGCACGCTGTGGAGATCGGCGAGGCTGCGGCCAACACGTCCGCCGCCCTCATCGAGGAGAAGTAGAACATGGGAGGCCGTCGCCGCTTGGGTTTTATGAAGGTCACCACTGAGGCGACGCCGGCGTACACAACCGGTGTCTTGCCCAGTCACATGCCACCCTCATCCCCCGCCCAAAAACCGACCTTGATCCATGCTTGCGGAGAGCACCTTTCCCTTTCGGCTGAAGCACATCCCAGTAGTGCCACCTTGTTGAGCGACGCTACCGAACATGAAGAAGTGAGCCGCCCTTTACGCTGAAGCATATACCTTCGGGGCTCACGGCAATCCGATGAGCGGGCTGCCGAACATGGGAAAGACAATAAAGATCCACCGTGGCCGGCCGTAGACTAGTCAAGGGTATCCGTGTCGTAGAATGGATATCCACAGGTGCCGGCCGTAGACTAGTTTTACATTAGTTCGGTATAGTTTTTAGTTAAAAATTGTTCAAAACTGTAACGAATTTCGTTCAATTTATATGAAATCCGCCGTGTTTTGCATCAATTTCGCCCATTCAATTCAAAAAGTCATTGAAATATATACTGTCAATGTTGGATGGCCGCCTACCGCATCCGTCTGAGCAGACCGGTCCCCTGTCCGTGAACGGATGCTGAAGCAAATTTGCGGGTGAGCCTTGGAGATGCCATAAGACCAATTCACCGCCTTGCAAAGTCAAGTCAACAGGTAGTAAATGCAAAAACAAAAGAGATATGTGCGGCTAGGCATGTTGCACCGGCGGTGGCCGGCCGGGTGCGCATATAGTAAGCACCCTGTCTCCGTCTTGCTGCGACGGTCTCCACATACTGTATGTATCAGGGAAACTAACTCAGCAAACGACACTATACTACCACTGCACTGCTCGATCGTCTTTACAGCGCGAAAAGATTCATTTCCTTCACAACACGCACATGCGCGGCGCTACTGATCCTCTGATCCGATCCCCATCCCTCGTAGGAGGAGGAGGAGGAGAATAATCAAGAGACGGACGGACAATCAATAATGCCAGCACGGTGGGTGCATCTCTCTCTCTCTCCCCTCTCTCAGATCCAACAGAAATCCACTTTCCTGTCTGTCAGTAGCAGTAGCACCCCTGCCCTGCCCTGAATCCGCACTCGCTCGTAGTACCATCATCATGCGACCTTTAACCCCTCCCTCCCTCGCTGTGTTTTCCTGCACTGCACTTGACTCGCCTTTCGGTTACGCCTGAATGAGCAATAATAACCTGGCGAAAGCCGGCTCTGCTTCTGCTGGGCCCGGCTGCTCATCTGCTACTGTTCTGCCCCGTGCTGTTGCCCCCAGGTCCCGGAGCTGCCGGCGATCCATATTTTCGTGTTTTTTTAAGCCTAATTTCGTGTTGCTGCCCTAGGTTCGTCTGCCGCGCTACGTACGTAGTCGTAGTACAATACAACTGTATATATACAGTCGCCGGCGCTTTACTCTGCAGTTTACTCCGAATGAATACTCCTCCTCCTACTACCTTAATTTTTATCTGACAGAAGAGCAGAGCAGACTGCACATTCTTTCCTCCTGTCGCATGCGTGCATGCATGGAGCTGAAGCAGCGGGGCGTCATAATCATTCAGTAAACAGTCTTTCCGCAGCAGCCCTGGCAACACGCATGGCAATGCAACTTTGTAAGTGTTCATACGCTCACGGTATATACTAACATGGCCACGGTACTTGCGGCAGCGTCAGGTTTTGACACTGCACTTTTTTGCGAGGGAGGGAAAAAAACGGTTTCAAACAGTGGCTTCAGTTAAGTGGCACTATACACCCCCTCGATCTCTCACGGGCAGGCATGTACAGGGCCTGTCCGTTTCCCCGACTGACTGACACTACAACGTGCTGCAGAGATCTTCTTTTGTACTACTCTGCGTACAAGTTAAAGCAGCTAGTTAGCTGCATAATTAATCAGCCCAGCCCCAGATCAGGGGATGATTAGCCTGTCATTTTCCTCAAGTAGGCATGCAGGTCGCAGCCTTGCAGTTGCAGGCCGGCGGCTTAAACTAATTTACCAGGGCCTCAGAGTGCGTCCAGATGATGAGCATTCTGCAGCTAGGGCTGCAAACACATGGCCATGACAGTGGAGACGTAGTAAGTTAAACAGGGAGGGTTATAATTAGTATATTATTACAAAGTGCGGGCTTGCTGCTGGGGCAGGTTGTCTGATTGGCGATGGTGATTGATTCATTGGTGTGCTGGGCACGCGGCACATGCACGCAGGCGCAGGGAGACACGACAACGAAGCGCGCGCTGCCGTGCCCACCACCACTAGGCAGGCTGCACGACAAGCCATCCATCGTCGGAAGGACTCCGGGAGAAAAATAACCTGTTGGTGCCAAGGTTTCTCGATCTCGATCGCGTGATCGATTTTGGAAGAATTTGGTAGGAGGATGTGTGCCTTCCTGCCTGCTGCCTGCTGCCTGTTCGACGTCGATCTCTGCTGCTCCTCGTGGTTGGTAGGTGGATCTCTGCGGTGTGTTAATAGTATACTTAACACTGTACTAGTACGTAGGTAGTCGGTACTTTTTTTTTTAGAGAAAAAGGCCCGCCCTCTTAGGTGCGTAGTCAGTATTTCACGTAATCAGCTACAAGTTGACAATGGTGCTGAAATCTGATCATATGTAAGCGAGATGGATAATCGATGGCACATCGCAGAGGCGTGCGTGAAAGATAATAAGCGTTCCTACTCCCTCGAGGGGAGCCGCGGTTCTGTTTATATTGATTGATGCGGCCGAAGCCAAGCTTGGAGTACAAGGAATATTACAAGGAGTTTGAGTAGGAGAAGGAGTTTGAGATGCTACGGAAACATATTCTCTAACACCCTCCCTTAATCTTAACTACCCTAGATTAAGATTACTCTTGAACTCCTCAAATGGTCTTGATGGCAATGCCTTTGTAAAACCGTCTGCTACTTGATCCTTGGAGGGAATAAACCGTATCTCGAGTTTCTTGGCTGCAACCCTTTCTCGCACAAAGTGAAAATCAATTTCGATGTGCTTTGTCCTTGCATGAAACACATGATTTGCGGACAAATATGTTGCTCCCAAGTTAACACACCATAAACATGAGATACGATTCTTCTTGATTCCCAATTCCTCAAGAAGTGATTCAACCCAAATGATTTCTGCAGTTGCATTTGCCAAGGACTTATATTCAGCTTCTGTGCTTGACCGTGACACGGTGGCTTGCTTTCTGGCACTCCAAGAAATAAGGTTAGACCCAAAAAATACTGCAAAGCCTCCAGTTGATCTTCTGTCATCACTGCATCCTGCCCAGTCAGCATCAGAGAATGCACTCACAAGAGAGGAATTAGACCGTTTGAAATGAAGTCCTATTCCCATAGTATGCTTTACATATCTTACAATTCTCTTGACAGCTGACCAATGTGCAGAAGTAGTTGCATGCAGATATTGACAAACCTTGTTGACAGCAAATGAGATATCTGGACGTGTGAGAGTTAAATATTGTAATGCTCCCACAGTACCTATACCTTGTACTTTCCTCCTCCTGAAGTGGCACACCTTCATATGCTGAAAGTTTTTCTGAGGAAGACAAAGGTGCAGGAACTGGCTTGCAATTCTTCATCCCCATGCGAGACAGAAGCTCAGTGATATATTTCTCCTGATTTAACACAATTCCATCTTGAGTTTTCTTGACCTCAATACCTAGGAAGAAATGCAAATCACCTAGGTTTTTCAAGGCAAACTCTGAGCTTAAATCATGCAGAAGGGCATTAGTAGCATTTTGTGAAGAACTTGCAACTATGATATCATCAACATATATAAGCACAAAAATGACTACTCCAGCCTTGTTATAAATAAACAATGATGTATCAGCTTTGGAGGCAATGAAACCAAGATATTTCAACTGTAAGCTCAATCTGGAGTACCATGCTCTGGGTGCTTGTTCTAAACCATAGAGTGCCTTGTCAAGCTTGCAAACATAATGTGGTGACTTCTTGTCCTCATAACCAGGTGGTTGTCTCATAAACACTTCCTCTTCTAGAATGCCATGCAAAAACGCATTCTGTACATCTAGCTGTCGTAGACTCCAACCCTTGGATACAGCAATGGCTAGCACAAGTCTGATAGTTGCAGCTTTAACAACAGGACTGAAAGTGTCCTCATAATCAATACCATAACGTTGTTTAAGACCCTTTGCAACAAGACGTGCTTTGTACCTGTCAATGGAGCCATCTGCCTTCTTTTTAATTCTGTAAACCCATTTGCAATCGATGATATTTTTACCTTTCTGATTTGGTACAAGATGCCATGTCTTGTTCCTCATAAGTGCAGAATATTCCTCATCCATTGCCTTCTTCCACTTAGGATCATCAAGTGCACTATTCAATGTTGTTGGTTCTCCTGAAATACACAACATTCCATATGGTATAGTCCCATCTTTTCTTATTTTAGGATTTCGTATACCTTTCTGTAATCGAGTCATAACTCGTGAAGAAACTGCTGGCTGGACCACAAGAGCACTCGTCGCAGAAGATCCCGAGGAAGCTGCATGTGATGACACAGGCGAATCTGGCGCCACCTGCGCAGAGGATCCTGTAGCCGTTGGTGTGGCCGCTTGTGTGTCCACCACACGGGTGCCAGCCGCCCGAGCCGGCACAGCGGATCGACCGCCCGACCGCGGTTGCAGACGCGCGCTGGGCGAGGGAGATTCGGCCCCATGGCTAGTCCCGCCTGCTGCTGAGGTGGCGGCGTGGGAGTGGCGCGCGCTGGGCGAGGCGGATTCGGCCCCGTAGCCGACCCCGCAGCTGGTCCCGCCTGCTGCTGAATCAGCGCTGCGGTTGGTGGCAGCGCGATCCGAGGCTGATTTGGCCGCGGGATCCGAGGTCTGCGACGAACAGGAGTTGCGGGCGCCGCCGGATCAGCTTCGTCATCTGTGCCAGGTTCGTCTCCTTCCTCAGCATGAAATATAAGATGATCTTGAGCTTGATTTTCGAAATTTTGATCATTTTGAGCGCCGTTTTCACCAGGGACCTGTACAGGCAACAGAGAAGAACCAATTCCAGCAGGAATATCATCACTTTGGTTAGTACAACTGTCGCCCCCCATGATCAAAAGACCGAAGATGTGGAGGAAGAAGAAGGATTTCCTTGAGGAGAAGTGCACCGGCATTGGGATGAAGGGAAGCAAAAGGGAACACTAACTCATCAAAAACTACATCTCTGGATATGTAGACCCTACCAGTAGGAACATCTAGACATTTAACTCCTTTGTGCATGGGACTATAGCCTAAGAAGACACACTTTTTGGAGCGAAAAGCGAGTTTGCGTGTGTTATAGGGTCTGAGGTTGGGCCAACATGCACAACCGAAAACACGAAGAGATGTGTAGTTGGGTGTGACACCAAGGAGTCGTGTAATAGGTGTTTCAAATTTGATGACTTTACTAGGAAGCAAATTGATAAGATATGTAGCGGTTAAGAATGCTTCATCCCAGAATTTGAGTGGCATGGATGCATTTGCTAGCAATGCTAGCCCCATATCAACTATGTGACGGTGCTTTCTTTCAGCAGATCCGTTTTGTTGATGAGCATGAGGGCAAGAGACATGATGTGAAATACCAAGTTTTTGGAAGAAAGAGTTCAATTTTTCATACTCACCACCCCAGTCACTTTGCATAGCAATGATCTTGGAGTTCAGTTTGCGTTCAACAAGGTTTTGAAAATTGATGAAGACTTGGAATACATCAGACCGTTCCTTTAACAAGTAAATCCAAGTAAATTTACTATAGTCATCAATAAAGCTTACATAGTAGAAAATCTCCCAACTGAAGTAGGGGCTGGTCCCCATACATCTGAAAATATAAGTTGTAGAGGAGCAGTAGACACACTAGTAGAGATGGGATAGGGTAATTGATGACTTTTTGCTTGTTGACACGGATCACAAACTGACTCAACACTATTCTCATAAGAGAGTTTATTTTTGCTAAGAACATATTTAACTATGACTGAAGATGGATGACCTAATCGACTATGCCACCTTGATGATGATGGCTTGGTGACAATATTTGCTTGTTTATTGGACCATGAAGATGATGATGATGATATGAGTGGATAGAGGCCTCCGACGCACCGTCCTCTAAGAATGATTCTCCTTGTGCTCAAATCCTTAACCAAGAAAAAGTGAGGATATAATTCTATAAGAACATTATTATCAAGGGTGAATCGATGAACAGAAACAAGATTTTTGGAAGTTTGAGGAACATGCAAGACATCTTTAAGGTGCAAATTTTTCATGGGGTTTTGAACAATTGAACTACCAATGTGGGTGATATTCATACCAGAACCGCTTGCCGTGCGAATTTGGTCGCCTCCGTTGTACTTCTCCCGTACTGTTAGCTTGTCAAGTTCACCTGTGATGTGATTTGTTGCTGCACTGTCTGCGTACCAATTAGTGTCCACGCCATAGGAGACAGCATGCGCCTCCTTCTCTTCTTGATCATTCTCTTCATAGCGCCACCAGCAGACACGTGCACCTCCTAGATGATGTCTATAGCATACCTGGCACTCAGGATAGTCATGCTGCTGCTCGCGTACCTGCTGTTGCTGTTGCTGTCGAGGGCGTCCTCTGAATCCGCCGCCTCTATTTGCAGGAGAAGGCTGGCGGTCACCGCGGTCACCGCGGCCGCGCCCTCTTCCTCCTCGCCCACGGGATCTACCACGGGACTGGCCGCGGCCTCTGTAGACGGCGTTGGCAGATGAATGAAACCCGCCTGAAGACGAGTCTCCTAGCATCTCCATCCTCTGATCAAAGGCGGAGATCTGAGCGAAGAGGTCATCGGCGGTGATTGTGTTCTTGACAGCGCCGATCGCCGCCACCACAGAGTCGTAGTCGCGGTCGAGTCCTGCGAGTATGTAGTCCACCATCTCCGGATCAGAGACGGGACGACCAGCGGCAGCTAGTTCATCCCCAAGGCTTTTCATCTTCGCCATATACGCCGAGCTCGACATTGTGCCCTTCTTGGTATTGGTGATCGCGATCCTTAGATTGGTGATCCGGGACTGTGATTGCGAGGCGAAGAGATTGTTCAGCGTCGTCCAGAGCTCATAGGTGGAGTCCTTCCCGACGACTTGCGCAAGGATTTTTGGAGACATGGAGTTGAGAAGATATGACAGGACCTGCTGGTCTCTGGCGATCCAGGGCCCGTACAGAGGGTTCGGCTCGAGGGCCGTCGTCTTGTCCGCCTTCGTGATCTCCACAGTCTTGGGTGGAGCGGCGTCAGAGTTGTCCAGGAGCCCGGTTACCTGCGCACCTCGCAGGGCTGGGAGCACCTGGGTCTTCCAGAGGATGAAGTTTCCTCTTGCTAGCTTCTCAGATGGCGGCGATCCGAGGTTGAGGCCGACGCCGGACGAAGAAGCCATGGAGACGATGATATGTGGTTCTAGGGTTTTGATTTGTGGCTAGATGTAGGAGAAGAGGTGGCTCTGATTACCATGAAAGATAATAAGCGTTCCTACTCCCTCGAGGGGAGCCGCGGTTCTGTTTATATTGATTGATGCGGCCGAAGCCAAGTTTGGAGTACAAGGAATATTACAAGGAGTTTGAGTAGGAGAAGGAGTTTGAGATGCTACGGAAACATATTCTCTAACAGTGCGTACGTATGTGTTTTAGCAGCATACGGCGAGCATGGGTTGCTAGCTAGCTTAGCTAGTGTACACATGTGAGACGTGACGAGAATCGGCAGATCTAGAAACCTGCTGTCACACTCACATATGCATCTACTGCACTTATACATACATATGATATACACACGTCTTCTTCTGTCTGTCTGTACGTGCGTAGCATGGATCGAGTAGTGTACTAGTACCACATTTATCTTTGCGTTGTGCAGACGATATAAGTAATAAGAGCGCATGCAGCGGAGGTATGTGTCAAGTGTCGTGGACGAGTCCGGCCGGCTGACAACATCCGTCCATCCACATATCCACCCGCCGACGGACTTGACGAGCGCCTGCTGCATTGCATGCATCAAGGGAAGGCCCCCCCGATACTGTCGTACGTACGCCTGTCCACGCAATGGGCCGAAAATCCTGCGCCCATGCATGCACATGCACGTATATATATCTCCGATTTACTCATGCCTGACACCGCGCATCGCCTGTCGATGGAGGCCATGCATCCACTCCACTCGAGAATCCAGATCGACAAGAAGCTAGCTAGACTACGCCCCGGTCCCGAACGTACTCTACGTACGCCGTAGCTAGCTAGGCTTTGGTTGAAGGTGTCGTATGAATGGGTTGGGACCGTTCAAATTTTTTGGGATTGAACCATTCAATTCATGTGTTTGCCTGAATATAAGTGGTGAGCTAATTATTTAGGACGGGACCACCAGTCATGCTCACATAGTCATGCATGCAACGGATGGCCATTTGATTCGACCGATTTGGTTGGGTGGAACGGTTCAGCATCTTCATGGCATATTCTCTTTTTTTGGCTCGAACCATTCATGTGCTTTATAACCAAACATGTCTATTTTCTGAATGATACCAACCCATTCATGACCGTCCTTGCAACCAAACGCACCCTAAATAAGGGCGTGTTTGCTTGTCCGCATCCATTCCAATCAGACCCGTGCCAGAAGATTTTGATTTGTTTGATTAGCTGGAACGCATTCAAATGTTGGCCCGCACTTAACTTAAAGCACCCCAAGTCAGCCCGTTAGCAACAGCCGAATCTACAGTTTTCAGCGAGACATGGTGAGTCAAGCCACCTCAAGCACACGTGGTGGGTCCTCTTACATGAGAGGATACGGCCGTATACACCATGAACATTGTTTCTTCTTCCACTTTCACTAAACTCTTTCTCTAATCTCCTTTCTTCTGTCCCTTTTAATCTACACAACAGTGCTTCGATTCGAGGTAAGCTTTACACGTAAAAGTTGCACATCGATGTTATGGTTCCATTCAGACAATCGATTTGTAGTTTCGTCGACAGTAATAATTAATTTTGTGTTCATGTTTGAAGCTATTTTGGATGAATTTTGTTAAATTCATCGCGCACGGGCGACCGTTCGAAATTTCCTTTGACTAGTAGCTTCATCTTGCAGTTTCACATGACTTTCGTGTAGCATATTTTCTGTTTCGAGATCGTAGACGAGTAGATCTAACCTCTTCCTCATGGAATGTACATATGCGTATCTGTGATCTATGTTAATGACACTCTTTAATCTCAGTTTCCTCTCCCTTGTCCTGCTACACTTGTGTCATCGCGGGCGTTGTTCCTCTCGGTCTCCTCTCCTGCGTGTTGTTGCACTAGCGCCACTACTGGCGTCGTTCCTCTCGGTCTCCTCTCCCGCGTGCTGTTGCACTAGCGCCACTACCGGCGCCGTTCCTCTCGGTCTCCTCTCCCGCGTGCTGTTGCACTAGCGCCACTACCGGCGTCGTTCCTCTCGGTCTCCTCTCCCGCGTGCTGTTGCACTAGCGCCACTACCGGCGTCGTTCCTCTCAACCCCCTCTCCTGCGTCCTACTACATTGGGCGGTCGACATTCCGGTTTGTCTTCTCTTTCACGTGCTGCTACACTGAGCCATCACCGGTGTTATTCCTCTCTATCTCCTCGCTCGCATCCCAATACACCAGCGCCTTTTTGCCAGCGTTGTTCCAGCGTTGTTCTTTTGGACTCCTCCTCGCGTCCTCCTACACTGACGCGGCCATGGCGTGCAAACTGCATTTTTCCTCCATCCTTTTCTGCCCATCACCATGGCGTCGCTAGTGTTATGTGTAGCTGTCAACCTTGTCGGATGGACGCCATGTTGTGCATGGCGCCGTTGCTCTCGCTCACCTCGTCCTCAGCCTACACTGATGCCGCTATCATGAGCACACTGCCAAGAACTTTACTGTAACATTGTATGTCATGCGTAGGTTTTAACTTTTAATCATGTTGCCTGTATGCAACCAAACATCAGCGTTTTCACTAGCGCAGCCAATGCACACAACCAAACGGCAGGCAAACAATGCTCTAATGTAGGCAACCAAACTAAGTGTAGATGATGATTTTTTTATCTCCGTTAGTTCAACCAGGCTCAAGTGGGACAAGTATGCAGAGTGCTTAAAAGCGATGGAGGTAACCAAACGGCACCTTAGTAATTCAGTATCCATCCATCGGTAGACGCATGCAGTTCTTCGGTAGATGGAGTATCGACGATAAAAGGAGATGGAAGGAAGATGGGAGGAGATTGGTCGAGGAGACAGGTTGAAGAAGAAGTAGGCTTGGGGGAATTATATACTGAGTGACTGATGATGATCCGGTATGTATGTATGGGTGGACGGGACGGATGGGGATTAATATTCCCGGCGGGTGCGGTGCGGTGCCGGCAGCCGCACGGAAAAGGAGGAGGGAGGCGGGACGGACGGCACGGGGTGGGGATGAGGACGTGGGGGTGCGTGGGGCTCCATCTACCGGCCACCCTCCATGAGCCTGGCCTGGCCTGGGCGCTGCTGCTGGCACGGCCACTACTCTCCTCTCTCTCTCTCTACACCGGCCCGTGCCCTCTCACCTCTCTCTCTCTGCTCTATTTATATCCCCTGCTCCGTGGGCCGTTGCTCTCACTCCTCTCCCGCAACCACCTCTAGCTAGCCGCATCCTCCTTCCTTCTCTCCCCGGCCGGCCTCTTCCTACGCCTCTAGCCTCCTCTTTCGGTGCTTGCCGTGATGTGAATTATGGCGTGGAAAGATGCGCGGGCATGCTCTCCACAGGCTTTCTTGAACTGTGAACTCGCGGGGATTGTGGCGCTGCTGCCTTCTCTTCGGCCGCCTCCGCCTGTTGATGGTTCAAGAAAGCCCATGGAAACCATGCCCGCCTCCTGTGTCTGGGCTCTGGCCGGCGACGTGGGTTCCAGCTGTGCCTAGCATATGCTCTGAATTTTGCGCCTGTTTTCCTGAATTACGCCATCTTGCTCTGAATTGTGTGTTTGTTTGCTTGAATTGTGCTTCTGTTGGCCTGAATTACGCGTCTCTTCGCCTTGATTTTGCGTTTTTTGCTCTGAATTCTGAACCTGTTGGCCTGGATTGCGCGTCTGTGCTCTGAATTTTGAGTCTGCTGCCCTGAATTATACGTCTGCTGGCCTGAATTATGCGTCTCTGCTCTGAATTTTGCGTTTGTTCGCCTGAATTATTCGTCTGCTGGCCTGAATTGTGCGTCTGTGCTGTGGATTATGTGTTTGCTCGCCTGAATTATGCGTGTTACCTCTGAATTTCGCTGTTCCGGTGCTCAATTTCGCATAAGTCAGGGAATTCTCTTGGCAGGCCTTCACGAGCCATGAGGCACGTGAATTCCGCCGTGCGGGGTGGGTGGAGAATCGCGGCGTTAATTGCCTTGTCCCGTTCGAGCAAGTCCACGGCAGTTGCGCCAGGGATTTACCTGGGCTAAATTCGGCAACAGGATGGCCTGAATTCGGCCATCGTAAATGCTGCTGGCTTCAGGTGCACCTCAGTGAGGATATCTTCACCCTTGGCAGTTTTGCCTTGTCCGGATCTTGTTTTCCCTCGCTTGTTTCTTCCCTTCCAATCGATGAACTGAATCCTACCCTTTTACAGTTGCGCTTGGTGTGTCCGGACAATCTTCGTCTTTTCCCAATTCTGAATTTGCTCGTCCATCCACGCTCTTTTTATTTATGGAAAATTCAGAACACGAGCCCAATTGCCCATCCACGGGACGCTCAAGGAAACTTGAGAACACAAGTCGAATTACCTGCCGGAAAGAAACACCTGACCCGAGAGCTTAGCTGCCCTCCAAGCAAAAACTCTTCAGACGAGGTCCGCTGCCGCCGCCAGCACGGAGAATCACTATGAAAAGCGAGCCGATAATTCAGATCAGGAATGGTGCCAAACGGATTGGCCGGAGCAGCCTTCAGAACTCTTCAGTGTCTTTTTTCTTTCTGACCGAAGCAATTTTCAGAATGTACCTGTTTGGGACATGAACTGCAGTTGAGAGCTCTGACGGTGGTTTGTTTCTGCATAATAATAACCGTCCCACATTTATCCCGCCTTAACTGCCTAACGAAACCGGCGCATGTAATCACACTGTTTCAAAATTCAAAAAATAGAGCACCTGTACAGTGACCTGACCCTGACTGGGTAGATCTGCGTGGTTTGCCGCCCTAGTAATCTCTCTCTCTCTGTCTCTCTCTCAACCTGGACCCTGACCGAGTGACTGACAGCACTGCACTTGTCCACTCACCACAGCCGCAAAACTTACCCTGACAGCA
This sequence comes from Triticum turgidum subsp. durum, assembly GCA_900231445.1. Lineage (NCBI taxonomy): Eukaryota > Viridiplantae > Streptophyta > Magnoliopsida > Poales > Poaceae > Triticum > Triticum turgidum. Next base: position 759,454,659 of record LT934114.1, read on the forward strand.
GTCACCGGATCCTCAGTGTGTAACGCCGGCAGAATTCAGCATATGCTCCTCCATTCTACCACTACTACTCACCATATGCAGCAAGTAACTAATAACTGCGGAGCTCACGACAAAACCCCTTTTGTGGCGGCCACACATCTCATGTCCGTCCCCGTGGAAAGGAAGGAGCAAAGAAGCAAAGAGACAAACAGAAAGGCGGGCGTGCCCCCTTTGCCGTTGGACGGTGTTTGCTACCGCATTATTACGGCCATGGCCATGGATGGGCGTTTCGTAGCTTAGGAAAATGACCACTCCGTCGTAAAGGAGAGGCGTCAGCGTCGGCGTCAGCGTCAGGGCGGTGGGGGCGCACGGCCTCTGCGCTCCGTGGATCGATCGGCAGCAGGTGGAGACCAACCAAACCAAATCGCGCTGGTGCAGCTGCAGGCCGGCAGTAAAGTGGTCGATCTGGGCCGGCACGCACGCACCGGAAAGCTAAGCCAGCCAGCGAGCATAATATAACCCCCACGTAAAAGTCGCCATGTTGATTGATTCCCCCGCAAATCCTTGAGATTATCACCCCGTTTCACCTGCGGCGCTCTGCTCTGCGTGCGCCTCTGCGGCGGCGGCGTGCAGCACCCGACCCCCCGAGCGCGCGCCTGGAGGACGTACGTACGGCAGTGAGCAGAGCGCATCCCGGCCGGCGTCTGTCAGTCCATGTGCATTGCAGTTTGTTCAAGCTTTCGGTCGTGCCGTCCCTGCTACCGCTGCTTTGCGGGTGATGCCATGGCATGGCATGGCATGGCAGAGATTGGGATCTGCATCTACAAACCGCATCTGGTGCTCATCGGCGGAGATTTGGGGAGAGATTACGGCGGGTGAGTTACGCGGATCACATGACTTGGCAATGATGGATGGACGGATGGAGAGGCTGTCCTGTCAGTCACGGCCTGACCCACGCCGGTGCCGGGGCTGCGCAGATCCAGACCCTTCCTGCCACCCTAGGGGACCAACCAGATCTCCCCGCGGACACAGGGCATATGAGATGTGATGAGATACTCCCCCGCTCTACGACCTCTACTCTTCCCCTGCCTACGAGCCTAGTGCGGCCACACATGCAGGAATGGACCCCGAAAACCACGTACCAGTACTAAGCAAAGCAAAGCAAAATTACTTTTTTTAGGGGGAGCAAAGCAAAATTACTCTACGAACATTTCAGTTCACTGACCGGCATGTTTGGTAGGCCACATGACCTCCGCGCGCGGAGGTGCAAAAATCGTTCGTTTGGTTGCTTGGCCTGCATGAAACCGTTGGGCCTGCCTCGGGAGGAATGGTCGAATCGGTCCTTTTCAGCGAGCCAGGCCTAAGCTATGCAAACAACCGCACGTGGCTACAGGCGGCTCCACGCACGCGGGAGACGCCTTGCTGTTTCCTTATGAGATGACGGCGGCGACCATCTTATGAGGAAAGATCTGGACAGCGAGCACCGGCGGTGCACATTGGGTTCACCATCGATTCAGCACCCACCCACCCACCCACCCACCCCCACACGCGCACACACACACTTTTTGTCAATGGTGGTAAGCCCTCTCTTCACGTCTTCGCGGGGAACGATATAGGCATCGATTAAACGGAGAGAAGTTGACTTAAGCATTGATTAAACGGAAGGAGATCGATTTATGGCATGTTTGATTAGTTCGTACGATCTGATTGGGAGGGATTTTGACTAAAAGAGGGTTAAATAGATGACAACACCCATAAATCCCATGATTTCACTACACACGATGAGCTAGGATGCACTTCGGGCGGCGGTAGCCTTGACGCTGGTCCTCGTCGACCTCCAGCGTATTGTAGAGCAGCCAGGTTCAGGAACCCTGACCACCATCTCGACCGCTTCGGCATTGCCAACATCCTCCTTCACTTCCTCCTCGCTGTCCTCTAGAACGATGGTGGCCAGCTGATACGTCTCCAACATATCTATAATTTATGAAGTATTCATGCTCTTATATTATCATCGTTGGATGTTTTACAATCATTTTATAGCAATTTCATATCATTTTTTGGGACTAACCTATTGACATAGTGCCCAGTGTCAGTTGCTGTTTTTTTCTTGTATTTTACATCGCAAGAAATCAAAATCAAATGGAGTCCAAACGCAGCGGAAATTTTTGGAGAATTTATTTTGGACCAGAACACTCAGGATGGGCCAGAGAAGTACCAAAAGGGGTGCCCCGAGGGGGGCACAACCCACCTGGGCGCGCCTGGGGCCCAGGCGCGCCTTGGTGGGTTGTGCCCACCTCGGTGGCCTCCCGCACCGCCTCTGTGCCATGGATTATGGTGATGACATGCATGTATGCTATAAAGAATAATGATAACTGATAATCCCCAAGTGCAGGGAATCATCGTAGCAATTCCCAAAGGTGGAAGTGATAAGTATGGAGTGTCGAACCCACAAGGAGCTAAAGGTAAGATCAGTATTATCTCAAGTCCTATTTGCCACTGATATGACTCTACATACACCGAACGTTTGCTTCCAACTAGAAACGAGAAATAAAACTATGTTGTGGGTATGAAGAGGATAAGTTTGTATGATATCAGAGAGCTAAAATATAAAAGTAAGTGCTGTTTTCATAAAGTTAGAATATATTACTAAATACTATAAATAGCGAGTGTGGAATAATGATGGGTCTGTGTGCGGAATTATTCTAGGCAATTGTTAACAAGACCGGTAGTCATCATTGCAATTTCATATGAGGAAGAGGCATAAGCTAACATACTTCCTTTTCTTGGATCATATGCAATTATGATTGGAACTCTAGCAAGCATCCGCAACTACTAAAGATCATTAAGGTAAAACCCCAACCATAGCATTAACATATCAAGTCCCCTTTATCCCATATGCAACAACCACCTTACTCGGGTTTATGCTTCTATCACTCAAGAAACCCACTATAAGCGAATCATGAACGTATTGCAACACCCTACACTAGTAGAAAAGGGGGCATCAGTCCCGGTTCCTAAGGGCCTTTAGTCCCGGTTCTTGAACCGGGACTAAAGGGTCGTTACTAATGCCTCCCCCCTTTAGTCCCGGTTCAAACTGTTGAACCGGGACTAAAGGTCGCGGCCACGTGGAGCTCCACCTTTAGTCCAGGTTGGTAACACCAACCGGGACTAAAGGAAATTTTATGATTTTTCTTTTTTGAATTTTTTTTATTTTTTTATTTTCAAATTTCTGAATTATTTTAACCTCTAATCTCTAATCACCACCCCTCATCACTGCTCAATTTATCCTCTAATCTCTAATCACCCCTCATCATTCCTAATCATCTAACTTCCTGAAAGGTCACCCATCCTCCCACTCCCCCAGCCTGAGCACGCTTAACTTCTGGGTTCTATTCTCCCTCCTTTCCAAGTCTGCACTTGTTGTTTTCCTGACAATAGTAAGATGTCAATCCTATTAACCCTCAGGAATTTTGCATGAGCATGAAGTGACACATTTCACTGTTTGAGTTTGAAACTATTGTTTTAAAAAACAATAATTATTTAGTAACACTAATATTTCTTGAATAATTAGTTTGACCATTGTTTGACCACAGTTTGACCAGATTTGACCAAAATTCGAAATAACTGAAATAATTATGTAGTAACACTAATATTCTAGAATAATTAGTTATACCATTGTTTGACCACAGTTTGACCACACAGTTTGAAATTTTTTCGATTTTTTCCACTCTAGATCTTATAAGCCCCGTAACTTTTTTCTGTTAGGTTTTTAAGGATTTTAAAAATGTTTAACGGGGTTCCCCAGGTTAAATTTGGATGTAACTTTTCGAGTAGATGATTTTTCATAAAAAAGACTTTTTCATCCGAGTTAGTATGCAAAAGTTATGCCCATTTTACTAAATTCTAGAGAGATTTTGCAAATAAAGTCGAAATTCACATTTGCAAATTTTCGCAACAACTAGACCACATATCACATGGGAAACTTATTTTCTTTTATTTTTTTTTGACATTTTCATCATTTTTTTTATTTTTTTGAAAACTGAAAAGGCGATCCACAAGGGGGTTAGAGTTTGAAAATGGGACCTTTAGTACCGGTTCGTGCCATGAACCGGTACTAATGCCTCAAACCCCATTAGTACCGGTTCGTGGCACGAACCGGGACTAAAGGTCTAACCCTTTAGTCCCGGTTGGTGCCACGAACCGGTACTAATGGGCATCGCACCCTTTAGTCCCGGTTCGTGGCACCAACCGGGACTAAAAGGTCCAGACGAACTGGGACAAATGGCCCACGTGGCCCGGCCGGCCCCCTGGGCTCACGAACTGGGACTAATGCCCCCATTAGTCCCGGTTCTGGATTGAACCGGGACTAATGGGCTAAATCGGCCTGGAGCAAAGCCCTCTTTTCTACTAGTGCTACAGCGGGAATCCCTCATGCTTGCGCGACACGGACGACACAATAGGACAACACCAAAATAAAACATACAACTCATACCATCTAGATCATCAATCAACCCAAAGACAAAGGGTATCTACTCAAAACATCATAGGACAGCAACACATCATTGGATCATAATATGTGGCATAAAGCACCATGTTAAAGTAGGGATTACAGCGGGGTGCGGGAGAGTGGACCGCGTAAAAGAGATGAGCATGGTGATGATGATGGTGATGTTGATGAAGACGATCACCGCGGCGATGATTCCCCTCCCGATGGCACTCCGGCGCCACCGAGAGAGAGGAGGAGAGGTTCTCCCCCTTGTGCTCCTTCCTCCATGGCCTCCCCCTGGATGGGGAGAGGTTCCCCCTCTGGTCCTTGGCCTTCATGGCGATGATGGCCCCTCCGAGATCCTCCCCCATGGCTTCCGGTGATGATGGCCCCCTCCGACAGGGTGCCAGAGAGGGCCTAGATTGATTTCTCGTGGCTACAGAGGCATGCGGCGGCGGAACTTCTGATCTAGGTTAATTTCTGGAGGTTTGGGTATTTATAGGAGAGGTTGGCGTCAAGGACAAGTAAGGGGGCCCCAGGGGTAGTCCACGAGGCCCAGGGGCGCGCCCCCACCCTCGTGGAGCCCACGGGACTCCCCTCCGGTAGATTTTTGTTCCAGTATTTTTTATATTTCCCAGAAAAATCTCTGTTGATTTTCAGCGCATTCCGAGAACTTTTATTTCTACACAAAAACAACACCACGGTAGTTCTGCTGAAAACAGCGTCAGTCTGGGTTAGTTCTAATCAAACCATACCAAAATCATGTGGAAATATTATAAACATGGCATGAATACTTCATAAATTATAGATACGTTGGAGATGTATCAGTATCCCCAAGCTTAATTCCTGCTCGTCCTCTAGTAGGTAAATGATAAAAAAATAATTTATGAAGTGTGAATGCTAGCAAGTGCTTAAGTTCGGTCAATGATAACAGTAGCTCAACTTATAAAACTTCTCATGATGAAGTGACAAGCTATTCACATGTTAAAGTATAGATCATAAACTTTCTTAAAAACCAACAAACCATGCTCTTAGTCATCAAACAATTGCAATTCATCTTATTTTCGGGAAGGGTCTATGTAAGAGCTTTGATTCAGCAAACTCCACATACTCAACTATCATTTAATCTTTCACAATTGCTAACACTCATGTGATATTTATGGGTTCAAAGTTTTAGTCGTACACAGAGAAAGATAGGGGCTTATAGTTTCGCCTCCCAACCTTTTACCTCAAGGGTAATGTTAACAATAATAATTTATGAAAACCTACATCCAAGTGGATATATGTATCCAGATCGCTCCAACACAAAGTGCTTGCCAAAGGAAAAAGTGTAAAAAAGGAAAGATGATGAACACCATGACTCGTGTAGAAGATAAAAGTAAAAAGATAGGCCCTTCGCAGAGGGAAGCAGAGGTTGTCATGCGCTTTTATGGTTGGATGCACAAAATCTTAATGCAAAAGAACGTCACTTTATATTGCCGTTTGTGATAAAGACCTTTATTATGTTGTTCCTCGCTTTTATTTCTTCCCTGTCACAAGTTCGTATAAAGCTTATTTTCCTCACACTAATAGATCATACATATTTAAGGAGCAATTTTTATTGCCTGCACCATGGCAACTTACTTGAAGGATCTTACTCAATTCATAGGTAGGTATGGTGGACTCTCATGGCAAAACTGGTTTAAGGGATGTTTGGAAGCACAAGTAGTATCTCTACCTGGTGCAAAGAATTTGGCTAGCATGAGAGGGAAAGGCAAGCTCAACATGTTGGATGATCCAAGACAATATAACGTTTCGGATATAGGAAAACATAACCCATTAAGTTGTCTTCCTTGTCCAACATCACTTTTTTAGAACGACATATTTTAATGAGTGCTCACAATTACAAAAGATGTCCAAGATAGTATATTTATATGTGAAATCTCTCTTCCTTCAATATTCTTTCATGAATTGTTCAAGTGACCAATACTATGTTTGCTAACTTTCAATAAGTTTACTACCTATACTTATTATGTGTGAATTCATTACTCCCCATGTTATAAGCATATGAAACATATATAAATTCAGATTTATGATATTCAATTCATTCAACCATTTACTCATAGGATATACGTGGAGCACGTGAGTAAATGGCAAACTACTCCAAAAGATATAAGTGAAGAACAAGAGTAGTCCAATAATTAACTAGCCATGGGAGGATTCTTTTTCATTCAAGATTTCAGATCCAATGATTTTATTCAAACAGCAAGTAAAATTGAAAATACGCTCCAAGCAAAACACATATCATGTGCCGAATAAAAATATAGCTCCGAGTAAGGTATACCGATAGTTTTGACGACGAAAGAGGGGATGCCTTCCGGGGCATCCCCGAGCTTAGGCGCTTGAGTATTCCTTGAATATTACCTTGGGGTGCCTTGGGCATCCCCAAGCTTAGAGTCTTTTCACTCCTTATTCTTCTCATATCGATATCTCACTCAAAACTTGAAACATTCAATCACACAAAACTTAAGGGAACTTCGTGAGATGGGTTAGTATGATAAAGATTAAATCATTCACTTTAGTACTGTCAAAGACAAGATTCATAATTGTTCTCACACAATACCTACTGTACCATATCATTTCTACAAATTATGTTGAGCAATATAAGCCATAGAAACTAGAAAACAAGCAAACTATGCAATGAAAACATAATCTGCCAGAAAACAATCTGTACAAATATGAACAACAACCATACTTATGCTACTCCAAAAATTATGAAATAAATTTTTGAAAGTGAGGAATTTGTCTATTAATCTTCTGCCAAAAGAATCAACTCAAAATCACTCTTCTGTAAAAAATGACAGCTAATCTCGTGAGCTCAAAGTTTCTGTTTTTTACAGCAAGATCACATTAACTTTCGCCCAAGTCTTCCCAAAGGTCTTACTTGGCACTTTGTTGAAAAAAAAATCTATAAAACATGATTACTACAGTATCTTAATCATGTGAACACACAAAAACAGTAAGGGTAAATATCGGGTTGTCCCCCAACAAGCTCTTTTCTTTAATGCCTTTTAGCTAGGCATGATGATTTCAATGATGCTCACATAAAAGATAAGAATTGAAACATAAAGAGAGCATCATGAAGAATATGGCTAGCACATTTAAACCTAACCCACTTCCTATGCCTAGGGATTTTTTAAACACACAACTTACGAAAAAGGAATCAACTAGCATAGGAAGGCAAAACAAGTATAACTTCAAAACTTTAAGCACATAGAGAGGAAACTTGATATTATTGCAACTCCTACAAGCATATATTCCTCCCTCATAATAATTTTCAGTAGCATCATGAATGAATTTAACAGTACAACCATCACATAAAACATTCTTTTCATGATCTACAAGCATAGAAATTTTACTACTCTCCACATAAGCAAAAATTCTTCTCATTTGGAATAGTGGGAGCAAACTCAACAAAATAACTGTCATGTGAGGCATAATCCAACTGAAAATTAAAATCATGATGAAAAGTTTCATGGTTAACATTATTCTTTATAGCATACATGTCATCACAATAATCATCATAGATAGCAACTTTGTTCTCATAATCAATTGGAACCTCTTCCGAAATAGTGGAATCATTACTAACTAAAGTTGACACTCTTCCAAATCCACTTTCATGAATATCACACTAAGATTCAACACCCTCCAAAATAGTGGGATCACTAATTCCTAAAGTTTACACTCTTCCGAACCCACTTTAGATGATAGTATTATTAATACTCCAAAAGATATAAGTGAAGTTCATGGAGCATTCTACAATTAATATGGACTAACCAATATCCTAGCTCAAAATATATAAGTGAAGCACACGAAGCATTCTATAAAACCATACTCAAAAGATATAATTGAAGAACATGAAGCATTCTTTAAATCAATAAAGGGCTATCTCATACTAGCATGGTTCCTAAAGAAAAATAAAAACACAAAGGACACCAATCATGCGAACAAAACAAAAACCAAGGTATACCGATAATTGTTGAAGAAGAAAGATGGGATGCCAACCGGGGCATCCCCAAGCTTAGATGCTTGAGTATCCTTGAAATATTTACTTGGGGTGCCTTGGGCATCCCAAGCTTGAACTCTTGCCTCTCTTTATTCTTCTTACATCGGTAACTCCTCGTTCTTCGAACACTTCATACATAAAAAACTTAACAAAAACTTTGAGAGATCCGTTAGTATATAAAGCAAATCACTACTTTTAGGTACTGTTGCAAACTCATTCCAATTTCATATTAGAATTATATCTACTGTATTCCAACTTCACCATGGTTCATACCCCCCGGTACTACCCATAGATTCATCAATATAAGCGAACAACACATAGAAAACAGAATCTGTCAAAAACATGACAGTCTGTAGTAATCTGGAAATTTCATATACTTCTGTAACTCCAAAAATTCTAAAATAAATATTAAAATTTAAAAACTTTGTACAGAAGTAATGTGCAAAAAGTTTCAGACCCATTTGAGTTTCCAGTAAAAAATGTAAATTCACGCGCTACAACAAAAGTTTCTATTTTTGTACTGCACATAGTAAACAAGCAATCTAATCATCCTAAAACCAAAGCTTGGCACATTATTTTTATAATACAATGGATATATACAAGGGGATAATTATTTTCAGAGAAACTTCGATGAAATTTTTTACATTGTTTCCATGAGCATGAACACAAGTGCTCAAGGTCGACCTGAAGGAAATATGCCCTAGAGGCAATAATAAAGTTATTATTTATTTCCTTATTTCATGATAAATGTTTATTATTCATGCTAGAATTGTATTAATCGGAAACATAATACATGTGTGAATACATAGACAAACATAGTGTAACTAGTATGCCTCTACTTGACTAGCTCGTTAATTAAAGATGGTTATGTTTCCTAACCATAGACATGAGTTGTCATTTGATTAACGGGATCACATCATTAGGAGAATGATGTGATTGACTTGACCCATTCCGTCAGCTTAGCACTTGATCGTTTAGTATGTTGCTATTGCTTTCTTCATGACATATACATGTTCCTATGACTATGAGATTATGCAACTCCCGTTTACCGGAGGAACACTTTGTGTGCTACCAAACGTCACAACATAACTGGGTGATTATAAAGGTGCTCTACAGGTGTCTCCGAAGGTACTTGTTGAGTTGGCGTATTTCGAGATTAGGATTTGTCACTCCGATTATAGGAGAGGTATCTCTGGGCCCTCTCGGTAATGCACATCACTATAAGCCTTGCAAGCAATGTGACTAATGAGTTAGTTACAGGATGATGCATTACATAACGAGTAAAGAGACTTACCGGTAACGAGATTGAACTAGGCATTGAGATACCGACGATCGAATCTCGGGCAAGTAACATACCGATGACAAAGGGAACAACGTATGTTGTTATGCGGTTTGACCGATAAAGATCTTCGTAGAATATGTAGGAGCCAATATGAGTATCCAGGTTCCGCTATTGGTTATTGACGGAGATGTGTCTCGGTCATGTCTACATAGTTCTCGAACCCGTAGGGTCCGCACGCTTAACGTTCGGTGACGATTTGTATTATGAGTTATGTGATTTGATGTACCGAAGGTAGGTCGGAGTCCTGGATGAGATCGGGGACATGACTAGGAGTCTTGAAATGGTCGAGATGTAAAGATCGATATATTGGACGACTATATTCGGACATCGGAAAGGCTCCGAGTGATTCGGGTATTTTTCGGAGTATCGGAGAGTTACATGAATTCGTATTGGGCCTTAATGGGCCATACGGGAAAGGAGAGATAGGCCTAAAAAGGTGGCCGCACCCCTCCCCATGGTCTGGTCCGAATTGGACTAGGGAGGGGGGGCGCCCCCTTCCTTCCTTCTCCTTTTCCCTTCCCTTTTTCCTATTCCATGTGGGAGGAGGAATCCTACTAGGACTAGGGAGTCCTAGTAGGACTCCACACTTCTGGCGCGCCCTAGGGGCTGGCCGGCCTCCCCTCCTCCATCCTTTATATACGGGGGGGGGGGGGCACCTCTAGACACAACAATTGATCATTGATCTCTTAGCCGTGTGCGGTGCCCCCCTCCACCATATTCCACCTCGGTAATATCATAGCGGTGCTTAGGCGAAGCACTGCGTCGGTAGCATCATCAACACCGTCATCACGCTGTCATGCTGATGGAACTCTCCCGCAAAGCTCTGCTGGATCGGAGTTCGTGGGACGTTATCGAGTTGAACGTGTGCAGAACTCGGAGGTGCCGTGCATTCGGTACTTGGATCGGTCGGATCGTGAAGACGTACGACTACATCAACCACGTTGTCATAACGCTTCCGCTTTCAGTCTACGAGGGTACGTGGACAATACTCTCCCCGCTCGTTGCTATGCATCATCATGATCTTGCGTGTGCGTAGGATTTTTTTTGAAATTACTATGTTCCCCAACAGTGGCATCCGAGCCTGATTTTATGCATAGATGTTATATGCACGAGTAGAACAGAAGTGAGTTGTGGGCGATACAAGTCATACTGCTTACCAGCATGTCATACTTTGGTTCGGCGGTATTGTTGGATGAAGCGGCCCGGACCGACATTACGCGTACGCTTACGCGAGACTGGTTCTACCGACGTGCTTTGCACATAGGTGGCTGGCGGGTGTCAGTTTCTCCAACTTTAGTTGAACCGAGTGTGGCTACACCCGGTCCTTGAATGTTAAAACATCACTAACTTGACGAAATATCATTGTGGTTTTGATGCGTAGGTAAGAATGGTTCTTGCTCAGCCCGTAACAGCCACATAAAACTTGCAACAACAAAGTAGAGGATGTCTAACTTGTTTTTGCAGGGCATGTTGTGATGTGATATGGTCAAGACATGATGATTAAATTTCTTGTATGAGATGATCATGTTTTGTAACAGAGTTATCGGCAACTGGCAGGAGCCATATGGTTGTCGCTTTATTGTATGCAATGTAATCGCCCTGTAATTGCTTTACTTTATCACTAAGCAGTAGCAATAGTCGTAGAAGCAATAGTTGACGAGATGACAATGATGCTACGATGGAGATCAAGGTGTCGCGCCGGTGACGATGGTGATCATGATGGTGCTTCGGAGATGGAGATCACAAGCACAAGATGATGGTGGCCATATCATATCACTTATATTGATTGCATGTGATGTTTATATTTTATGCATCTTATCTTGCTTTGATTGACGGTAGCATTATAAGATGATCTCTCACTAAATTTCAAGAGAAAAGTGTTCTCCCTGAGTATGCACCGTTGCCGAAGTTCATCGTGCCTAGACACCTCGTGATGATAGGGTGTGATAAGCTCTATGTCCATCTACAACGGGTGCAAGCCAGTTTTGCACACGCAGAATACTCAGGTTAAACTTGACGAGCCTAGCATATGCAGATATGGCCTCGGAACACTGAGACCGAAAGGTCGAGCGTGAATCATATAGTAGATATGATCAACATAGTGATGTTCACCATTGAAAACTACTCCATTTCACGTGATGACCGGTTATGGTTTAGTTGATTTGGATCACGTGATCACTTAGATGATTAGAGAGATGTCTATCTAAGTGGGATTTCTTAAGTAATATGATTAATTGAATTTAAATTTATCATGAACTTAGTCCTAGTAGTATTTTGCAAATTATGTTGTAGATCAATAGCTCGCGTTGTTGCTTTCATATGTTTATTTTGATATGTTCCTAGAGAAAACTGTCTTGAAAGATGTTAGTAGCAATGATGCGGATTGGATCCGTGATTTGAGGATTGTCCTCATTCCTGCACAGAAGAATTATGTCCTTGATGCACCGCTAGGTAACAAACCTATTGCAGGAGCAGGTGCAGACGTTATGAATGTTTGGCTAGCTCAATATGATGACTACTTGATAGTTTAGTGCACCATGCTTAACGGCTTAGAATCGGGACTTCAAAGACGTTTTGAACGTCATGGGCCATATGAGATGTTCCAGGAGTTGAAGTTAATATTTCAAGCAAATACCCGAGTTGAAAGATGCACTTACGATTGGAACTCTAGCAAGCATCCGCAACTACTAAAGATCATTAAGGTAAAACCCAACCATAACATTAACATATCAAGTCCCCTTTATCCCATACGCAACAACCCTCTTACTCGGGTTTATGCTTCTGTCACTCAAGCAACCCACTATAAGTGAATCATGAACGTATTGCAACATCCTACAACGGGAATCCCTCACGCTTGCACGACACGGAGGGCACAATAGGACAACCCCAAAATAAAACATACAACTCATACCAATCTAGATCATCAATCAACCCAAATACAAAGGATATCTACTCAAAACATCATAGGATGGCAACACATCATTGGATCATAATATGTGGCATAAAGCACCATGTCCAAGTAGGGAGTACAGCAGGGTGCGGGAGAGTGGACCACGTAAAAGAGATGAGGATGGTGATGATGATGAAGACGATCACCGCAGCGATGATTTCCCTCCCGATGGCACTCCGGCGCCACCGAGAGAGAGGAGGAGAGGTTCTTTCCCTTTTGCTCCTTCCTCCATGGCCTCCCCCCTGGATGGGGAGAGGTTCCCCCTCTGGTCCTTGGCCTTCATGGCGATGATGGCCCCTCCGAGATCCTTCCCCATGGCCTCCGGTGATGATGGCCCCCTCCGGCGGGGTGCTAGAGAGGGCCTAGATTGATTTCTCATGGCTACAGAGGCTTGCGGCGGAGGAACTTCCGATCTAGGTTAATTTCTGGAGGTTTGGGTATTTATAGGAGAGGTTGGCGTCGAGGACAAGTCAGGGGGGCCCACTGGTAGTCCACGAGGCACAGGGGCGCGCCCTAGGGGGTTGGGCGCGCCCCCACTCTCGTGGAGCCCACGGGACTCCCCTCCGGTAGATTTTTGTTCCAGTATTTTTATATTTTCGCAAAAAAAAACTCCGTTGATTTTCAGCGCATTCCGAGAACTTTTATTTCTGCACAAAAACACCACCACGGTAGTTCTACTGCAAACAACGTCAGTCCGGATTAGTTCTAATCAAACCATACCAAAATAATGTGGAAACATTATAAACATGGCATGAATACTTCATAAATTATAGATATGTTGGAGACGTATCAATAACCATGAAACTTGTCATCATGATTTTAATTTTCAATCCCATGATAGTTAATTTGTTGAGTTTTCTCTCACTACCATTCATGAGAATAAATTTGCTTATGTGGAGAGTAATAACATTTCTAGGGCCAATTCCAGTTTTGCCCCTAACTCAAACCCACTACTCAGTTTTGCCCCTAATTTCCGGCTATGCTCAGTTTTGCCCTCTGCCGTTAGTGCCACTTATAGAAATGCCCCTCCGAGCCGTTATCATCCAGTAAAAGGGCGTTGACCGTTTTCTGGGCGTCTACTGGACATTTTTGCCCCTAGAAAAAATAAAACAGAAATTAAAATATAAAAGAGAAATGACACGCTTACCTTTTGGCCCAGGACGGCCCAGCCAGTCCAGCCCACTGGCTGGTCATCCTCCCCCTCTGTCGAGGCCAAGGGCATGTCGCCCACGTGCTCACCTAAGCGTCGCCACTCCCGTGGCCAATGCCGTCGAGAGGCCGCACCGCCATGTCCCCGATGCCCGCCGTCAAGTTGTGAATCACCACGCCATCTATAGAGACGTCGAGTGCCCTTCAACTTCTGATGACCCACAAGTATAGGGGATCTATCATAGTCCTTTCGATAAGTAAGAGTGTCGAACCCAATGAGGAGCAGAAGGAAATGATAAGCGGTTTTCAGCAAGGTATTCTCTGCAAGTACTGAAATAAGTGGTAACAGATAGTTTTGTGATAAGATAAATTGTAACGAGCAACAAGTAACAAAAGTAAATAAAGTGCAGCAAGGTGGCACAATCCTTTTTGTAGCAAAGGACAAGCCTGGACAAACTCTTATAATAGGAAAAACGCTCCCGAGGACACATGGGAATATCGTCAAGCTAGTTTTCATCACGCTCATATGATTCGCGTTCGGTACTTTGATAATTTGATATGTGGGTGGACTGGTGCTTGGGTACTGCCCTTACTTGGACAAGCATCCCACTTATGATTAACCTCTATTGCAAGCATCCGCAACTACAACAAAAGTATTAAGGTAAACCTAACCATAGCATGAAACATATGGATCCAAATCAGCCCCTTACGAAGCAACGCATAAACTAGGGTTTAAGCTTCTGTCACTCTAGCAACCCATCATCTACTTATTACTTCCCAATGCCTTCCTCTAGGCCCAAATAATGGTGAAGTATTATGTAGTCGACGTTCACATAACACCACTAGAGGTTAGACAACATACATCTTATCAAAATATCGAATGAATACCAAATTCACATGACTACTAATAGCAACACTTCTCCCTTGTCCTCGGGAACAAACGTAACTACTCACAAAGAATATTCATGTTCATAATCAGAGGGGTAATAATGTGCATAAAGGATCTGAACATACGATCTTCCACCAAATAAACCAACTAGCATCAACTACAAGGAGCAATCAACACTACTAGCAACCTACTAGCACCAATCCCGGACTTGGAGACAAGAATTGGATACAAGAGATGAACTAGGGTTTGGAGATGAGACGGTGCTGGTGAAGATGTTGATGGAGATTGCCCTCTCCCGATGAGCGGAGCGTTGGTGATGACGATGGTGATGATTTCCCCCTCCCGGAGGGAAGTGTCCCAGGCAGAACAGCTCTACCAGAGCCCTAGATTGGTTCCGCCAAGGTTCCGCCTTGTGGCGGCGGAGTCTCATCCCGAAAGGTTCTCTTCTATTTTTTTCATCAAAAGACTTCATATGGGAGAAGATGGGCGTCGGAGAGCCACCAGGGGGCCCACGAGGTAGGGGGCGCGCCCAGGGGGCACCCCCCACCCTCGTGAGTAGGGTGTGGGCCCCCTGGCCTTCATCTTTGGCGACGATTTTTCTTTATTTATTTTAAGGTATTCCGTGGATTTTCAGGACTTTTGGAGTTGCGCAGAATAGGCCTTCAATATTTGCTCCTTTTCCAGCCCAGAATTCCAGCTGCCGGCGTTCTCCCTCTTCATGTAAACCTTGTAAAATAAGAGAGAATAGCCATAAGTATTATAACATAACGTGAAATAACAGCCCATAATGCAATAAATATTGACATAAAAGCATGATGCAAAATGGACGTATCAACTCCCCAAGCTTAGACCTCGCTTGTCCTCAAGCGAAAAGCCGATAACAATAAATATGTCCTCATGTTTAGAGGGAGAGGCGACGATAAAAATAAAATACGGACATGAAGGCATCATGATTATTTCATAACAGCAATATAAATAGATTTTGTCATATGATTACTCATGTTCAAGTGATGATCTTTTCACAAAGCCAAAGTATGAGTCAGAAACCTTATTGGGCACCAACAAATTATACCCTCAGCCATTGAAGCAATTGCAATTTATTATAACATCGGAAAGAGTCTATGTCAGAGCTTAAAAGCAAGTCCACATACTCAACTATCACTTAGTCCTTCATAATTGCTAACACTCACGCAATACTTGTGGTTATGGAGTTTTAATCGGACACAAAGAAAGATAGGGGCTTATAGTTTTGCCCCACAACCTTTTACCTCAAGGGTAATGTCAACAATAATAACTCATGCTCCCCCACATCCAATTAGATATATATATATATATATATATATATATATATATATATATATATATATCATGTTCTTTCCAGCATGCTGAGCTTGCCAAAGGATAAAATGAAAAAGGGAAAGGTGAAGATCACCGTGACTCTTGCATAAGGTAGAGGATAATAATAAAAGATAGGCCCTTCGCAGAGGGAAGCAGAGGTTGTCATGCGAGTTTAGGGTTGATGCACAAAATCTTAATGCAAAAGAACGTCACTTTATATTGCCCCTTGTATGTGAACCTTTATTATGCAGTCTGTCGCTTTTATTGCGTCCACAACAAGTTTGTACAAAGCTTATTTCTCTACACTAATAAGTCATGCATATTTAAAGAGCAATTTTTATTGCTTGCACCGATGACAACTTCCTTGAAGGATCTTACTCAATCCATAGGTAGATATGGTGGACTCTCATGGCAAAACTAGTTTAAGGGTATTTGGAAACACAAGTAGTATTTCTACTTAGTGCTGAGAATTTGGCTAGCATGAGGGGGAAAGGCAAGCTCAACACGGTAGAGGATCCATGACAACATACTTTATCTCAGATGTAAGAAAACATAACTCATTATGTCGTCTTCCTTGTCCAACATCAACTCTTTAGCATGTCATATTTTAATGAATGCTCCCAATCATAAAAGATGTCAATGATAATATATCTATATGTGAAACCTCTCTTTCCTTATTACTTCCTATTAATTGCAATGATGACCAAAGCTATACTTGCCAAATCCCAACAACTTTTAATCATCATACTCTTTCTATGTGAAGCCATTACTTTCACTAAGATCAATATGAACTCTTTGATTCTTTTTATTCTTTTTCTTCTAATCACCCAAGATCATGGCAAAATAATCAAGCCCTTGACTCAACACTAATCTTTATTATATAGCTCACGAACTCGATTACAAAAGAAGGATCATAAAGCAAAACTCAAAACTAGATCATGCCATGACTTTATTCTACTAAATCAAGATACTACTAAAAGGATCTAACTAAGAAAAACGGTAAAGATAGGAGTTGTGATGGTGATACGATACCAGGGCACCTCCCCCAAGCTTGGCAGTTGCCAAGGGGAGTGCCCATACCCAGATGATTATGTCCTCGAAGGTGATGGAGGTGGTGATGATGACGGTGGATAATCGCACATCGAGCGTAAAAGTTCCTCCAACTTGCGGATAATGTTCTTGAGCCCGGCAATATGATCCTTCAACAAAATATTCTCCTGTGTAAGATACTTGTTCTGTATGCGGGCTAACTAAATTATCTGGAAGGCTTCAATCTCTATTGGAGTGAAAAGGTTAGGTAAAGGTTGAGGGATGTCTTCTTCTTTCACCACCGGAGCTTGAACCTCCATAGCCTTCTTGATCCTTTCATCCTTGTTGATCTCTTCTAGTTCTTCTCTTTTCAACTCTATCTTCAATAGCCAGGTATCCTTGTCTTCGTTGTTGGAGGAGGAAGGAGTCATGGCGCTCTAAATCTGCAACAGAAATAGCTTGAAACGAAAACATAGGATATTTGCGTCATACGGGAGTCAAAACCTTCGGGAGTATATATAATGAATTTTTATCGACCAAAATACGTATCGTGCAAGGAAACGGAGTCCGGAGGGCACACGAGGTGCTCACGAGGTAGGGGGGCCCGCCCAGGGGGTAGGGTGCACCCTCCACCCTCGTGGAGGCCTCGTGTCCTCCCCGGACTGCTACTTTTTTTTCTATTTTTTCTAAATATTCCAAAACAGAGAAATATTGCCTTAAAAATTGTTTTCGAGTCGGTTTACTTACCGTACCACATACCTATTCCTTTTCGGAGTCTGGAAAGTTCTGGAAAGTGTCCCTTATGTACTCCTCCGGGGTTACGGTTTCAATAATATTAGTTTCAACATTTATAGGATTACCTGAGATATAGTGTTTGATCCTTTGACCGTTTACCACCTTCGGATTTGTGCCTGCAAAGTTGTTGATTAGCACCGGAACGATAGACCTCCTCGATAACGTAAGGACCTTCCCATTTGGAGAGAAGTTTTCCTGCAAAAAATCTTAAACGAGAGTTGTATAGCAATATATAATCACCTACATTAAACTCACGCTTTTGTATTCTTTTGTCATGCCATCTTTTAACCTTTTCTTTAAACAACTTGGCATTTTCATAAGCTTGGGTTCTCCATTCATCAAGTGAGCTAATATCAAATAAGCTCTTCTCACCGGCAAGTTTGAAATCATAGTTGAGCTCTTTAATAGCCCAGTATGCCTTATGTTCTAGTTCGAGAGGTAAGTGACAAGCTTTTCCATAAACCATTTTATACGGGGACATACCCATAGGATTTTTATATGCAGTTCTATAGGCCCATAATGCATCATCAAGTTTCTTGGACCAATTCTTTCTAGACCTATTGACAGTCTTTTGCAAAATTAATTTGAGCTCTCTATTGCTCAATTCTACCTGACCACTAGACTGCGGGTGATATGGAGATGCAATTCTATGATTAACGTCGTATTTAGCAAGCATCTTACGGAAAGCACCATGAATAAAGTGTGAACCACCATCAGTCATTAAGTATCTAGGGACTCCAAACCTTGGAAAAATAACTTCCTTATGCATTTTAATAGAAGTGTTATGATCAGCACTACTAGTTGGAATAGCCTCTACCCACTTAGTAACGTAATCAACAGCAACTAAAATATGTGTATATCCATTAGAGGCAGGAAAAGGTCCCATATAATCAAAGCCCCAAACATCAAATGGTTCAATAACAAGTGAATAATTCATAGGCATTTCTTGACGTCTACTAATATTACCAATTCTTTGACATTCATCGCAAGACAAAACAAACTTACGGGCATGCTTGAAGAGAGTAGGCCAATAAAAACCGGATTGCAATACCTTATGTGCAGTTCTATCTCCAGCGTGGTGTCCTCCATAAGCTTCGGAGTGACACTTGCGTAGGATCTGTTCCTGTTCATGCTCAGGTACACAACATCTAATAACACCATCTACTCCTTTATAAAGATGTGGGTCATCCCAAAAGTAATGTCGCAAGTCATAGAAAACCTTTTTCTTTTGCTGGTATGTGAAGCTAGGCGGTATAAATTTGGCAACAATATAATTAGCATAATCAGCATACCATGGAGTGCTACGAGAAGTACTTATGACATTTAATTGTTCATCAGGAAAGCTATCATCAATAGGTAGTGGGTCATCAAGAACATTCTCTAACCTAGACAAGTTGTCTGCAACGGGGTTCTCAGCTCCTTTTCTATCAACAATATGTAAATCAAATTCTTGCAGCAGGAGAACCCATCTACTAAGTCTAGGTTTTGCATCTTTCTTTTCCATAAGATATTTAATAGCAGCATGATCTGTGTGAATAGTAACTTTAGAATCAACAATATAGGGTCTGAATTTATCACAAGCAAATACAATTGCTAAAAGTTACTTTTCGGTAGTAGCATAATTTCTTTGAGCATTGTCTAGAGTCTTACTAGCATAATGGATAACATTTAATTTCTTATCGACTCACCTACAGCATAATCACTAGCATCACACATAATTTCAGAGGGTAAATTCCAGTCAGGTGGCTGAACAACAGGTGCAGAGACTAATGCTTTCTTAAGTATTTCAAATGCTTCTACGCAATCATCATCAAAGACAAATGGTACATCTTTTTGTAATAAATTAGTCAGAGGCCGAGAGATTTTTGAGAAGTCCTTAATGAACCTCCTATAAAATCCGGCGTGACCAAGGAACCTTCTTATACCTTTGATGTCCTTGGGACATGGCATCTTTTCAATAGCATCAACCTTGGCTTTATCAACTTCAATACCTCTTTCAGAAACTTTGTGCCCCAAGACAATACCTTCATTAACCTTAAAGTGGCACTTTTCCCAATTCAAGACAAGATTAGTTTCTTCACATCTCTGCAAAACTCGAGCAAGATTGCTCAAGCAATCATCAAAAGAGGAACCATAGACGGAAAAGTCGTCCATGAAAACCTCACAAATTTTCTCGCAAAAGTCACAGAATATAGCCATCATGCATCTTTGAAAGGTAGCAGGTGCATTACATAAATCGAAAGGCATACGTCTATAAGCAGAAGTACCAAAAGTGTTGGAAATATATGCCCAAGAGGCAATAATAAATTAGTTATTATTATTATATTTCCTTGTTCATGATAATCGTTTATTATCCATGCTATAATTGTATTGATAGGAAACTCAGATACATGTGTGGATACATAGACAACACCATGTCCCTAGTAAGCCTCTAGTTGACTAGCTCGTTGATCAATAGATGGTTACGGTTTCCTGACCATGGACATTGGATGTCATTGATAACGGGATCACATCATTAGGAGAATGATGTGATGGACAAGACCCAATCCTAAGCCTAGCACAAAGATCGTGTAGTTCGTATGCTAAAGCTTTTCTAATGTCAAGTATCATTTCCTTAGACCATGAGATTGTACAACTCCCGAATACCGTAGGAATGCTTTGGGTGTACCAAACGTCACAACGTAACTGGGTGGATATAAAGGTGCACTACGGGTATCTCCGAAAGTGTCTGTTGGGTTGGCATGAATCGAGACTGGGATTTGTCACTCCGTGTGACGGAGAGGTATCTCTCGGTAGGACATCATCATAATGTGCACAATGTGACCAAGGGGTTGATCACGGGATGATGTGTTACGGAACGAGTAAAGAGACTTGCCGGTAACGAGATTGAACAAGGTATCGGGATACCGACGATCGAATCTCGGGCAAGTACCATACCGCTAGACAAAGGGAATTGAATACGGGATCGATTGAGTCCTTGACATCGTGGTTCATCCGATGAGATCATCATGGAACATGTGGGAGCCAACATGGGTATCCAGATCCCGCTGTTGGTTATTGACCGGAGAGTTTTCTCGGTCATGTCTACGTGTCTCTCGAACCCGTAGGGTCTACACACTTAAGGTTCGATGACGCTAGGGTTATAGGGAATAGATGTACATGGTTACCGAATGTTGTTCGGAGTCCCGGATGAGATCCCGGACGTCACAAGGAGTTCCAGAATGATCCGGAGGTAAAGATTTATATATGGGAAGTCCTGTTTCGGTCATCGGAAAAGTTTCGGGTGCTATCGGTAACGTACCGGGACCACCCGGAGGGTCCCGGGGGTCCACCAAGTGGGGCCACCGGCCCCAGAGGGCAGCATGGGCCAAGTGTGGGAGGGGACCAGCCCCAGGTGGGTTGGTGCGCCCCCACCAGGGCCCAAGGCGCCTAGGGTTTGGGGAGGGGGCGCCTCCACCTTGCTTGGGGGGGGGGGCAAGTTTCCCCCTCTCCCCCCCTTGGCCGCACCCTAGATGGGTTTTGGAGCTGCCCCACCCCTAGGGAGGGAACCCTAGATGCGGGCGCAGCCCCTCCCCTCCCACTATATGTACTTGAGGTATTGGGGGGCTGCAAACACATGAGTTTCTCCTCTCCCTGGCGTAGCCCTACCTCTCTCTCTTTCCTCGTCTCTCGTGGTGCTTGGAGAAGCCCTGCTGGAATACCACACTCCTCCATCACCACCATGCCGTTGTGTTGCTGCTGGACGGAGTCTTCCCCAACCTCTCCCTCTCTCCTTGCTGGATCAAGGCATGGGAGACGTCACCGGGCTGCATGTGTGTTGAACGCGGAGGTGCCGTCCGTTTGGCACTCGGATCATCGGTGATTTGGATCATGACGAGTACGACTCCATCAACCCCGTTCACTTGAACGCTTCCGCTTAGCGATCTACAAGGGTATGTAGATGCACTCCCCTTCCCCTCGTTGCTAGATTACTCCATAGATTGATCTTGGTGATGCGTAGAAAATTTTAAATTTCTGCTACGATCCCCAACAAAAAGGGCATGTAAAAGTAGTCTTTGATTGATCCTTAGCCGACACAGGTATTTGAGAAAAACCGGAATAACCATCTAGAAAGCAATAGTGTGTATGTTTGCATAATCTTTCTAGCATTTGATCAATAAAAGGTAAGGGGTAATGATCTTTCTTAGTAGCCTTATTTAATTTGCGGAAATCAATTACCATCCTATAACCTATGATAATTCTTTGCGGAATCAATTCATCTTTGTCATTAGGGACAACAGTAATACCTCCCTTCTTGGTGACACAATGGACAGGACTTACCCACTGACTATCAGCAACGGGATAAATTATACATGCCTCCAGAAGCTTGAGTATTTCCTTTCTTACCACTTCTTTCATTTTAGGATTCAAACGTCGTTGAGGATCACAAACTGGTTTGGCATCAGCTTCCAAATTTATTTTATGTTGACATAGAGTGGGACTAATGCCCTTAAGATCATCCAGAGTATATCCAATAGCAGCACAGTGCTTTTTCAGAGTTTTCAATAATCTTTCTTCTTCATGCTCTGAAAGGTTAGCACTAATAATGACAGGATATATTTTCTTTTCATCAAGATAAGCATATTTAAGATTATCAGGCAGCAGTTTAAGCTCAAACACGGGATCACCCTTGGGTGGAGGAGGATCCTCTAGGATTTCAACAAGCAAATTGTGTTGTAGAATAGGTTCCTTTTTAAAGAATACTTCATCTATTTCCCTTCTTTCATTCATGAACATATCATTTTCATGGTCTAGCAAATAGTGTTCTAAAGGATCACTAGGAGGTACGACAATAGAAGAAAGACCAATAATTTCATCCTTACTAGGCAATTCTTCCTCACGATGTTGTTTACTAAATTTACAGAAATTAAACTCATGAACCATATCGTCCAAACCAACAGTAACAACATTCTTTTTGCAGTCTATCGTAGCATTAACAGTATTCAAGAAGGGTCTACCAAATATAATGGGACAAAAGCTATCCTGTGGAGAACCAAGAATAAGAAAATTAGCGGGATATTTGGTTTTCCCACACAAGATTTCAACATCTCTAACAATTCCCACTGGTGAAATAGTATCTCTATTGGCAAGTTTAATTGTGACATCAATTTCTTCTAACTCAGCCTGGTGCAATATCATGCATAATTTCTTTGTATAAGTCAATGGGTATAACACTAGAACTAGCACCCATATCACATAAGCCATGATAACAATGATCTCCTATTTTAACAGAAATAACGGGCACGCCTACCACAGGTCTATGTTTATCTCTATCACAGGGTTTAGCAATTCTAACAGTTTCACCAAAGAATTGAATAACATGCCCATCAATATTATCAGACAAGAGATCTTTAACAATAGCAATACTAGGTTCTACTTTGACTTGCTCAGTAGGTGTATAAGTTCTAGTATTGCTTTTACGAACAACAGTTGAAGCTTTAGCATGATCCTTCATTCTAACAGGGAAAGGTGGTTTCTCAACATAAGAAGTAGGAACAATAGGATCATTATAAGTGACAATCTTTTCTTCAACTTTAATAGGTGCAGCTACTTTTACTTCTATGGGAGGATGATATTTAAACCACTTCTCCTTGGGGAGATCAACATCAGTAGCAAAAGATTCACAGAAAGAAGCTACTATCTCATAGTCAAGTCCATATTTAGTGCTAAACTTACGGAAAATATCGGTATCCATAAAAGATTTAACACAATAAAACTTAGGTGTCATACCTGACTCCTTACCTTCGTCGAGGTCCCAATCTTCAGAGTTGCTTTAATTCTATCCAATAAATTCCATCTAAATTCAATAGGCTTCATCATAAAAGAGCCAGCACAACAATTATCGAGCATGGTGCGATTGTCACCAGAAAGCCGAGCATAAAAACTTTGCATAATTACTTCTTTTGCGAGATCATGATTGGGGCATGAATATAACATTGATTTAAGCCTCCCCCAAGCTTGAGTGATGCTTTCTCCTTTGCGAGGCCAAAAATTATATATATATAATTGCAATCACGATGAACAAGATGCATAGGGTAATACTTTTGATGAAATTCCAATTTCAATCTTTTATAGTTCCATGATCTCATATCATCACATAGCCTATACCATGTCAATGTGTCTCCCTCCAAAGATAAAGGGAAAGCCTTCTTCTTAACAACATTATCGGGTATACCTGCAAGCTTAAATAGTCCACAAATATCATCCACATAGTGTAGATGTTCGTCAAGATGCTTTGTTCCATCTCCTGCAAAAGTGTTAGCTAGCAGTTTTTCCATCATACCCGAAGGAATCTGAAAACGAGTTTCATTTTCAGTAGGTTCAATTGGTTCGGTAGGTTGAGGAGCAACTCTTGGCTCAACTGGACGAGGTGAAGATACCCCGAACAAGCCCCTCAGACAATTACTTTCCATAGTAACAAGTGACAGAAAATTTCAGCACACTAAATAAATTTCTCCTTACCAAATTCCACCTACCAAAGGCGCTTCACTCCCCGGCAACGGCGCCAGAAAAGAGTCTTGATGACCCACAAGTATAGGGGATCTATCATAGTCCTTTTGATAATTAAGAGTGTCGAACCCAACGAGGAGCAAAAGGAAATGATAAGCGGTTTTCAGCAAGGTATTCTCTGCAAGTATTGAAATAAGTGGTAACAGATAGTTTTGTGATAAGATAAATTATAACGAGCAACAAGTAACAAAAGTAAATAAAGTGCAGCAAGGTGGCCCAATCCTTTTTGTAGCAAAGGACAAGCCTGGACAAACTCTTATAATAGGAAAAGCGCTCCCGAGGACACATGGGAATATCGTCAAGCTAGTTTTCATCACGCTCATATGATTCGCGTTCGGTACTTTGAATTTGATATGTGGGTGGACTGGTGCTTGGGTACTGCCCTTACTTGGACAAGCATCCCACTTATGATTAACCTCTATTGCAAGCATCCGCAACTACAACAAAAGTATTAAGGTAAACCTAACCATAGCATGAAACATATGGATCCAAATCAGCCCCTTACGAAGCAATGCATAAACTAGGGTTTAAGCTTCTGTCACTCTAGCAACCCATCATCTACTTATTACTTTCCAATGCCTTCCTCTAGGCCCAAATAATGGTGAAGTGTTATGTAGTCGACGTTCACATAACACCACTAGAGGTTAGACAACATACATCTTATCAAAATATCGAACGAATACCAAATTCACATGACTACTAATAGCAACACTTCTCCCTTGTCCTCAGGAACAAACGTAACTACTCACAAAGCATATTCATGTTCATAATCAGAGGGGTAATAATGTGCATAAAGGATCTGAACATATGATCTTCCACCAAATAAACCAACTAGCATCAACTACAAGGAGTAATCAACACTACTAGCAACCTACTAGCACCAATCTCGGACTTGGAGACAAGAATTGGATACAAGAGATGAACTAGGGTTTGGAGATGAGATGGTGCTGGTGAAGATGTTGATGGAGATTGCCCGCTCCCAATGAGAGGAGCGTTGGTGATGACGATGGTGATGATTTCCCCCTCCCAGAGGGAAGTGTCCCCTGCAGAACAGCTCTGCCGGAGCCCTAGATTGGTTCCGCCAAGGTTCCGCCTCGTGGCGGCGGAGTCTTGTCCCGAAAGGTTCTCTTCTATTTTTTTCTCATCGAAAGACTTCTTATGGGAGAAGATGGGCGTCAGAGAGCCACCAGGGGGCCCACGAGGTAGGGGGCGCGCCCAGGGGGGGTGCCCTCCACCCTCGTGAGCAGGGTGTGGGCCCCCTGGCCTTCATCTTTGGCGACGATTTTTCTTTCTTTATTTTAAGGTATTCCGTGGAGTTTCAGGACTTTTGGAGTTGTGCAGAATAGACCTTCAATATTTGCTCCTTTTCCAGCCCAGAATTCTAGCTGCCGGCATTCTCCCTCTTCATGTAAACCTTGTAAAATAAGAGAGAATAGCCATAAGTATTATAACATAACGTGAAATAACAGCCCGTAATGCAATAAATATTGACATAAAAGCATGATGCAAAATGGACGTATCAACATCTCAACCGAACCCATCTCCGCCACATCTATCCGTCAGCCGCCTTCTTCGATTTGCCGTCGTCTGAGATCCCCTGACGCTAAATTACCATCCCTGAGATCCATATGTCGTCGTGGATCTTCCAGGCAAATCACCGATGAGCTCCTCTTCGTATAGCCCCCTCCTCACGATGTCTCTCTTCGGCGGGCGTAGACGGGGTACATGTGCTTGCCATCGGGCCTCGGGAGTCCTTTCTACCACTCTGGCATGCACGCGGTGAGGCCCTGATCCCCGTGCCTTCTATTTTCTCTCCCCTGTGCCTTCCAGCCCCTCTGCCACCATGCTATGACCGGCGCTGCCGCTGGCCTCGGCCATGGCCGACACTTCGGCCGTCCCTTCTCGCCCTGACACTTCAGTTCGGGTCCCACATGTAAGTGAGAGAGAGAGTTTTTTCTTTTTTTCTATGATGGGTCCACATGTAAGTGAGTGAGAGAGTGGATATGTTTTTTATTTTTATTTTTCTTCAGTGGGTCCCACCCATAAGTGACACATGTAGTCAGGGGCAAAATGTGCAACAAACGCCTAGATAGCGGTCAACGCCCTTTGACTAGACGGTAACGGCTTGGAAGGGCATTTCTATAAGCGACACTAACGGTAGAGGTGCAAAATTGAGCATACCTAAAAATTAGGGGCAAATCTGAGTAGTGGGTTCGAGTTAGGGGCACAGGTGTAAATGTCCCAAATTTCTATGCTTGTGGATCATGAAAAGAATGCTTTTATATTATAGTTATATTGTTGAATTCATTCATGATGGTACTGAAAATTATTATGAGAGAGGAACATATGCTTTTACATATCTCAATAATATCAAGTTTCCTCTCTTTATGTTGAAAGTTTTCATGTCATGCTTGTTTTGCCTTCCTATGCTAGTTGATTCTTGTTCCCATAAATTGTTTCATCACAAAATCCCTATGCATAGAAAGTTGATTAGACTTAAATGTGCTAGTCATATGATTCATGATGCTCTCTTCATGTTTCAATTCTTATCTTCTATGCGTGCATCATTGAAATCATCATGCCTAGCTAAAGGGCATTAAAGAAAAGCGCTTGTTGGGAGACAACCCAACACTTTTACCTACCGTTTTTGTGTGTTCACATGATTATGCTACTGTAGTAATCATGTTTTATTGCTTTTGTTTCAATAAAGTGCCAAGTAAAGCCTTTGGGATAGTGTGGATGATAGTTGACTTGAATCTGTGCAAAAACAGAAACTTTTGCGCTCAGTCCAAGAATTTTAAAAATTCACTGGAACATGGCTTTGTCTGAATGTTTTATAGGTGGTAGATATACAAATTCCTTGCGTTCTCCTAATTTTTCAGAATTTTTGGAGTAGCATAAGTATGGTTGTTTTCCAGATTACTACAGACTGTTCTGTTTTTGACAGATTCTGTTTTCAATGCATAGTTTACTTGTTTTCTAGTTTCTATAGCTTATATTGCTCAATATAAACTATGGCAATGATAAGGTATTGTAGGGATTGTGTGATAACAATTATGAATCTTGCCTTTGACAGTACCAAAGTGGATGATTTGTCTTTATCATACTAACCTATCTCACGAAGTTTCGCTAAGTTTTGTGTGATTGAAGTTTTCAAGTTTTGGGTGAGATATTGATATGAGGAGAATAAGGAGTGACAAGACCCTAAGCCTGGGGATTCCCAAGGCACCCCAAGGTAATATTCAAGGAAGATCCAAGCAACTAAGCTTGAGGATGCCCCGGAAGGCATCCCCTCTTTCGTCTCCAACATTATCGATAGTCTTACTTGGGGCTATATTTTCATTCGTCACATGATATGAGTTTTCCTTGGAGCGTCATTTTATTTTGTTTTAATTTGGTTGCTGCTATCTATAATAATGTTTTGCATCTTTTACTTCAATAAAAATGTCAAGTATAGCCTTTGCCATGCTTATTTTGCAAGTATATGAGTTGCTATTTCAAAACAGAAAGTTATCGCTGTAGCAAACATTCTCTAGAAAAGTTAAAATGTGATAAAATGCTGAAACTTTTCGCACAATAAGCTATGATAAGTTTTCTACAGTGTGGTAATTTTTCAGAATTTTTAAGTTGAATAAGTATGGATCCTTCTCCATCCTTTAAAGACTGTTCTGTTTAGACAGATTGCAATTATGATTGCATTGTTTGCATATGTTTACTTGTTTAATGATTCTTTTTGAGGATATGAGTATTAAATATGCAGAAGCATGTAGTATGCAATGTTAAATTATAATTTTAGTGATTCTCTACAGTAGAGAATGATAAGGTTATTGCATTGATTTATACTAACTTATCTCACGAGTTCTTGTTGAGGTTTGTGTGGATGAAGTTTTTGAGATTTAGGGAAACCGTGATATGAGAGGAATGAAGAAGACACAAGAGCTCAAGCTTGGGGATGCCCAAGGAATCCCAATTTAATATTCCAAGAAGTCTCAAGCATCTAAGCTTGGGGATGCCCCAGTAGGTGATAACCCACAAGTATAGGGGATCGTTTGTAGCCTTCTTCGATAAATAAGTGTCGAACCCAATGAGGAGCTAAAGGTGGAACAAATATTCCCTCAAGTTCTATCGACCACCGATACAACTCTATGCACACTTGACGTTTGCTTTACCTAGAACAAGTATGAAACTATTTTGCAAGAATAAAACTACGTGTACTTTGCGAGAATAAAACTACGGATAAATTTCAAGGTAATAAAAGTGGATAGCTTTTGTCAGCAAGAAAGTCATTTGTCCCTAGGCAACCGATAACAAGTACTGGTAATCATTCTTGTAATTTTATATGAGGGAGAGGAATGAGCTAACATACATTCTCTACTTGGATCATATGCACTTATAATTGGAACTCAAGCAAGCATCCGCAACTACTAAAGATCATTAAGGTCGTGAAACCCAACCATAGCATTAAGTATTAAGTCCTCTTTACTCGCATACGCCATGACCCACTTATCTGCGTTTAGGCTGCTGTCACCCCCGCAACACTGACAATAAGCAAACCATGAACATATTGCAACACCCTACAGCGGGGGCCACTCATATTTGCGCGAGAACGAAGGGCACCGTAGGAGAACACCATAAATAAAATATACAATCATACCAACCAAGATCACGATTAACCCATAGGACAAAACGGATCTACACAAACATCATAGGATAACCATAGATCATTGGAAAATAATATATGGAGTTGAGCACGATGTTTAAGTAGAGATTATAGCGGGGGGAAGAGGTATTACACTGCTGCATAGAGGGGGAGAGAGTTGGTGATGACGGTAGCAAGATTGTTGATGAAGATCACCGTCATGATCCTAGCCCCGACGGCACTCCAACGCCACCGGGAGAGTGGGGGAGAGAGCCGCCCTCCTTCTTCTTCTTCTTCCTTGGCCTCCCCCCTAGAGGGAAGGAGGGTTCCCCCTCTGGTCCATGGTATCCATGGTGGCGGAGGGGCGGGAGCCCCTCCGAGATTGGATCTCCCTCTCTGTTCTCTTCTTTTTCGCGCTCCCCAGATCTGGCCAAAAACCGTTTCTTATATTCCCGGAGATCCATAACTCTGATTGCACTGATCTTTTTACACGATTTTTTTCTGGATACAAGCTTCCTTGCGCCCGAAGTAGAGATCCAACCGACGTTCGAGGAGGGCACAAACTACCACCACGCGCCAGGGGCCTGAGGCGCGCCCTGGTGTACCGTGGTCCGCGTGGGCCTCCGTTTGCGGTGATTCCAACTCCCAAAGATCACAAATATTGCAAAATAATTCTCCATGGAGTTGCATCACGTTTGGACTTTGTTTGATATGGATTTTCTACGATACAAAAACAAGCAACAAACAGGAACTGGCACTGGGTACTGGATAAGTAAGTTAGTCCAAATAAATCATACAAAAAGTTGCCAAAAGTATGTAAACTTTGTATAATATTTTCATGAAACAATCAAAAATTATAGATACGACGGAGACGTATCAGTAGGCATCCCACCTTTCTTCCTCAACAATCATCGGTTAGTATCGGTTGGGCTTAAGTTTTTGCTTCTTCACATGAGTTGTGCTATTCTTGGAATGTCATTTTATTATGTTTTGCTTGCTTTTTTAATAAAATACTTAGATCTGAAAGTTATTTAAATAAGAGAGAGTCCTCAAATGGCTACCCATTTATTTAACTACTTGCTTGATCTTCACTTATATCTTTTTGGAGTAGCTTGCCATTTACTCTTGTGCTTCACTTATATCCTTTGAGTAAATTGTTGAATGAACTGAATATCATGAAGTTGAAATTATATGTTCATATGATGCCTAGTAGTAGCTTCACATTGGGTTTAGAAAGTGAAATCTTTTGAAGCTTGACAATCACAATATTGGTCATACAAGCAATTCATGAATGATTAGTATAAGGAAGAGAACTTTCACACGCAAATATATTATCTTGGACATCTTCTATGATTGTGAATACCCATTAATTATTTTCAAACTTGAGCAAATTAGTTGAAGTTGGACAAGGAAGACAACATAATGAGTTATGGTTGTGTATATTTGCATAGAAGTTATATTGTCATGGAGCCTCCAACATGTGGTGTTTGCTTAGGATCTTTTGCTAGCTAAAAATTCGTACTAAGTAGAGATACTACTTGTGCATCCAAAAACCATTGAAGCTAGTTTCTTGCCATGAGTGTCCATCATACCTATGTATGGATTGGATAAGATCCTTCAAGTAAGTTGCCATCGGTGCATAAAGCAATAAAAATTGCTCCTAAATATGTTTGATCTTTTATTGTAAGGGAAAATTGAGCGTTGTACAAAGTTGTGATGGCAAAGTAATAAAAGCAACGGACTGCATAATAAAGGTTGCTATCATAAGGGGCAATATAACATGACATTCCTTTGCATTAAGAGTTTGGGCATCCAAATAAAAAGCGCATGACAAGCTCTTTTTCCCTCTGTGAAGGGCCTATATTTTACATTTCAGTATTTACTTTTATGCAAAGAGTCAGTAGTATAAATCTCATTTCAACCTCATTTATTCTCTAGTTGGCAAGCATCATGTGGTGGGGAAAGATCTAGGCAC
Organism: Triticum turgidum subsp. durum; assembly: GCA_900231445.1. Classification (NCBI taxonomy): domain Eukaryota; kingdom Viridiplantae; phylum Streptophyta; class Magnoliopsida; order Poales; family Poaceae; genus Triticum; species Triticum turgidum. The sequence continues at coordinate 759,485,824 of LT934114.1, forward strand.
ATATGACCAGTCAAATATATTTGATCATGATTTATTATTGTAAAAATTATCTCTATGATAAATGAGTTGGGAGCCAAAATATTAAGCCCCTATCTTTCTCTGCATTTGATGGATGCCATTTGTTCTAAGAATATGCTTTGAGTAGTAGCAATCATGGAGACTATATGATGATTGAGTATGTAGAGCTCTTACCTAGACATTGTTGAATAAGTTGAATTGCAATTGCTTGGTGACTGAGAACATAGGTTGTTGAGTTTCAAGAGAATTCATTGTTTGAACCTTTACATGTGGATTGGTTGCTACTTTAACATGAGAGGTTTTATAAGAAAGAATTGCTGTTATGATGCTAGGAAAAGTGACTGAAATTATCATTGATCAAGCTTATGCACTTTGCTAGCATTCACACTTCACAAATTATTTCTTTTATCATTTACCTATTCGAGGACGAGTAGGAATTAAGCTTGGGGATGCTGATACGTATCCAACGTATCTATAATTTATGAAGTATTCATGCTCTTATATTATCATTCTTGGATGTTTTACAATCATTTTATAGCAACTTTATATCATTTTTGGGGACTAACCTATTGACATGATGCTTGTTTTTTACATGGCAGGAAATCAATATCAAATGGAGTCCAAACACAGCAAAAAAATTTGGAGAATTTTTTTGGACTAGAACACTCAGGATGGGCCAGGGAAGTACCATAGGGGTGCCCCAAGGGGGCACAACCCACCCGGGCACGCCTAGGGGCCAGGCGCGCCCTGGTGGGTTGTGCCCACCTCGGTGGCCTCCCGCACCGCCTCTTCGCCCTATAAATCGTCAAATATTCCAAAAACCCTAGATCAGAAGTTCCGCTGCCGCAAGCCCCTGTAGCCACGAAAATCTAGACCCCGTTCCAGCACTCCACCGGAGGGGGAGATCATCACCGGTGGCCATCTTCATCATCCCGGCGGCCACCATGATAAGGAGGGAGTAGTCCACCCTCGGGACTGAGGGTTTGTACCAGTAGCTATGTGTTTAATCTCTCTCTCTCTATCTCGTGTTCTTGAGATGGCACGATCTTGATGTATCGTGGGCTTTGTTAATATAGGTGGATCATATGGCGTTTCTCCCTCTCTATCTTGTTGTGATGAATTAAGTTTTCCCTTTGAGATTTTGTTTTATTGGATTGAATACTTTTATGGATTTGAGAGCACTTCTTGGCTGGTCTACAAGAATAAAGTTGCCTAGTAGAATCACGAGCGTCACAACAACGGTTGGCTGGTCGACATGAGATACGACATACACGTACTTGGCACATCTAGCTCTCTGACCTAGATGGGCCGATTCGTCCTCCTTCTTCGGCTGTATGTCCACTAGCGTAGCACCTTTGGGTGGGTCGGGCATCAATGTCTTCATCTTCCAGCGAGAGCACAATTTGTGCCCTCCTTGATCGTCTCGTCCACGGTGTTGAACCGAGAGCACACCTCCATAGACTTCACAAACTCCGTGTGGCCGTCGTGTAAGCACCCAAGGAGTAGTGTCGTTCAACCAAGGCTGATGGGGAAAGGATTCATGGTGGTGGAGCGGTGATAGATAGAGATTGAGTTGTGGAAGAGAAGATGGTACAAGACACACACACTCGCATGCGCGGAGAGAGAGAGAGAGAGAGAGAGAGAGAGAGAGAGAGAGAGAGTGAGAGAGAGAGTGAGAGTGAGAGTGAGAGTGAGAGTGAGAGAGAGAGAGATGGGTCGAAGATGAAGTGGAATACGGTGGTAGATAAATGAGGGCTTTGGAAGTTGAAGTGTTGGTGAGAGAGAAAGGGTTGGGAGTAAATGCGGTAGGTGGGTGGGGATGAAAGAATGCTCAATTTTGGTTTCTTATACATTGATCTTGTTCATCTATGTAGTATATTTTGATATTGTAGTATGGCACCTTCATTGATCTTGTTCATTTGTGTTTGCTAGTGCAATACACTAGGGAGGGGGACATCAACCAAGAAGCCTGATACTGGGCCGATCTCGGGGCCCAGGAGGCCTGACGACAACACGGCTCGAGGAAGCAGTCCAAGGCCTGCTTGAAACGAGAAGATCATCTTGGCGTACAAGACAGGAATTTGTTGGCACAGAGTCGGTTAGGGACGTGTAAACTTTAGCTCGCATCCCCTATATAAGGCAAGGGCTAGGGGTAGCTATTCTCGTCTATTCGATAGACAATACTCTTGGTGATCACATCCATTATCATCTTGTAACCCACTCGCACGAGGTGCTCCCACATCAATATACAACAAAGTAGGACGTAGGGTATTACCTCACTATGAGGGCCTGAACCTTGGTAAATCCCTTGTGTGAACTCCCTTCTAGTACTTCGGCCACGTTCGCCACTCTACCGAGGGTATTGGCGGTTTCCCGTATCTCCAGTGTTCAATGCAGTGCTCGTCTTTGCCAATGCTACTTCAGGAAGCTACTTGAAGAGCAAGGTGGTAGCGTCGACAAATTTCTCGAAGGGCAAGGCGATGGTGGATGACAGTGCCCCCAAGTGGCCCCGGAATTACGGACATTTCCATTACGACTCAGACCCAACTCTTTTCTGCAAGATCATTCTCGCACCTAAGTTGGAGTGCCGCTGATGCCCACTGACTTCACCAATCACATGTCCACCGTCCCATCGAAAGTCGTGCTGATGATGAACACCGATTGTGCTTGGAGAAGCACGGTCCGAGTGGTCAACGGTAGGTTCACCCTTGATAAAGGGTGGGGGCCCTTCACCGTAGCTCATCAGCCGAACACCGGGTACCTCGTGATCTTCAAGGTGCCGACTCTCGATAGCTTCAAGTTGATCGTTTTCAACATCGACGCCATTGAGGTGGTGGCCCAGTGCAAGAAGCATAAAGTTGCATTTGCGTTGGAATGTTAGTGTGTTTCCTTTAGAGCTATCTAATACTTGTTGAAATGATGTTGGATTGTTAGCGCATGTTGGTTTATGTGTCTGTGAGTACCGCGTAATGCTTAATGGTTGTTCAATGTGCCTGCTAGATTAAGACTTGCTATGTTGTGCCTATGACTATGCGTGTGTTGGTAACCTCACTACCAGAACAAGAGGTTACCACACCGTATGTCTTGTATGCAATCAAATAACAACTCTTTGCCTTTTGTTAGCAGAGGTTTGCGACCAAACATCCATGCATGTGTTTCTGCCCAGTTAGGCTCAAGAAATGCATGGAACCAAACTATGTGTACTAGTACATGATTTTTTGTCCGCATCAACTCAGCCAGGCCTAGTAGAGTGACGGATGCAAAGAATGAACGATATCTGCAGCCCAAAATGTAGGCGGGTGGGAAAGGCACCACCCCAAGGTTCAGTATACCTGAATTAGTCGAAAAGGCACCACCCCAATCCCCAAGGTTCAGACTTGAGTTCAGTTGCGACTTTCAGGCCGGAGAGAGGTTAGTTCATGATGCATGTATGCATGCACCCCAAATGTGGTACTTTACTCTGCCCAGTTCCTATGGCTATTTATCCGCAAGGCACGTGTCGCCCTCTCCAATGCAAACATCTCATCTATGGATTCTACTGAATGAATGTAGCAAGAGGCACACCAGGAAAGCCTACCCTCTAGTTACTTACTACCAGTACATTAATGTATCTGTCACTACTATACTGATAAACATTTATGCGTGTTAGGCAGCCAGGTCGTGGGTTAACTTCAGCGAGGCGGCGGCGGTAGAGATTTGATGAAGGCGTCCACCTGGAGGTTGGTCAGGCGCGGAAGGAACTTCATGCAGATGGGCGGCCTCACGCCGGCGAGCGCCAGCACCGACTGCGGCAGCGTCCATATGCCGTCGCCGCAGATGAGCCCCGACGCGACGGGCGGCGCGAACGCCTTGGCCCTGGCGCCGTCGACGTGGTCCCACACGAAGCGGATGAGGCTCCCGATGCACATGTCGATCCCGAAGTAGGGCCCCAGGTAGAAGGGGATGGCCATGGCCATGGGCAGCGGGATGAACTGCGCGATGTTGGGGCCCGCGAGGTCCCTCGCCAGGTTCACCACGATGGCGCCCACGAAGAAGACGATGCAGAGGTCCAGGCAGTGCTTGGGCAGCGACCCGAGCCCCTGCACGCCCAGGATGGCCATGTTGCGGTACACCAGCGCGTTGGGCGACGGGTACTCGGACCCCGGCGTGCCGATGTCGCCGAACGCCTTGTAGAAGAGCCAAAACACGGACGGCGCGATGACGCAGCCCATGGCTGTGCCGATCACCTGGCTCACGAACATGGACCGGGGGGACGCGAGCGTCATGTACCCGGTCTTGAAGTCCTGCGTCAGGTCGGACGCCGTGGAGACGATGCCGATCATGACCCCGCACGCGGCGAGGCCGGCGATGATGCCGCCGTTGGAGGCGCCGGCCCAGGCGCCCACGAGGAAGATGGCGAGCTTGCCGTAGGTGGTGGCGAGGGACCAGTCGGTGAGGCCGCAGCCGTAGGCGTTGCAGAAGGCCAGCACCGGCGCGATGACGTAGGAGGTGGCCACGTGGTACCACCTGAGCTGGTGGAAGATGCGCGGCACCGTGATGATGGAGATGGCGGCGGTGACCACGTAGGCGCTGAGCGCGAGCGTGTTGGGGATCTGGTCCTTCATGAAGACCTCCGTGCGGCGCTGGTCGTCGAACGTCTCCACCGGCCCCAGGTCGCCCCCGGCCTCGCTGATGGGAAGGCTCGGCCCCGACATCATCCCGCGCACCTGCGCCACCAGCGCTGTCATGGTCCGGGTCAGCACCTTGAGGAAGTTGTACAGGCCGTCGCCGAGGATGAGCGAGATGGAGATGAACACCTGCACAACCATGATACCATGAAATCACACACTGATTGAATCCTTGCTGCAATGCAACGAGGATGAAATGTTGACAAGAGAGAGAGGGGTACCCGGTAGCCGACGATGCCGCGGAGGCTGCTGGGCTTGAGGTCGGCGGGGTACCAGTCGCCCTTCTTGTGCTCGATGATAGGCCACATGATCCCCCATGATATGATGCCTCCGAGGAGGACGGAGAGGTTGACGAGGTAAGGGCAGATCATCCCGACACCCAGGTACGTCGCCGAGAAGTCGAAGTAGAACCTGCCCGGATTCATTTGTTGCAAATCCAACAACAAGGGAGTCATGTGACTGATTCTAGTATTTGGGTCAGTGGAGATTACGTGCATGTGTATGTGAATTAATCAATTCAATTAGCCTGACGTATCTGATCATCCTCATTGGTTAACTACACGTACACACACGGTACACTACATGCATACAACCGCATGAAATTTGACTTGCCAGATACTTATCTTTCTACCCGCAAAAAAAAGAAAAAAATATATCACTCCTTGTCATTTTTTTAATTACATGCTGTATTCTATGCATGCCTATCGTGCAACTTTCTTCCTGTAAGACATCTTCCAATGTCACTATATTTTCATGGCTTACAATGATTTTTTTTCCTATTTTTGCAGTACGCGCTTATAACATAACTGAAATACGCAAGTCGCGGTAATGGATTATTACAATATGCAAAATAAGCATCTAGTAGTGCAATTTTCACAAAAGGTATGTTCTCTAAAAAGTAATGGATTAGTGACATCGAATTTACCCTTACAAAATAAAATAAAATAATAAAACAAAAAATTAAATAAAAACTAAAACAAAAATAAAAAATCCGAGGAAGAATGAATTCGCGATATTGGTATTACCACTTAGAAGAAAAATAAATAAAACAAAACCAAAATAATGATGCTTTTTGAGAAAAAATGAAACCCTTAAGAAGAATGAAAATGAAAAAAAAACAAGCATGCAACTTTGCACTAAAATTGCACCTTTTGCAATATACAAAGAATAAGCATATAATAGTGCAATTTTTGCATTCTACTATAATCTGCACACGTATTATTTAGTACTTGCATTTATGCTTACACACACAAAAACAAAAAATTACGTTTCCTAAGAAGTAATTATATAACAGTAAAATTTTGGCACATATTATATATTATTTGTATGTTTGTATTTACTTATTGACACTCTCCCAACATCCCAAAAATACAAAAAACAGAAGCAAAAACGCATAAAAAATAGAAAACAGAAAAAACAAAAGGAGAAAGAAGAAGTCTGTGTCGCACTAGAATGGGCATTGGCCCGTTAGAGAATTGACTGACCCAAATATGGGGTCAAGCAAAAAGAAAAACAGCCTAAGATAACACAGAGACAAACACAAAAAAAAGATCCACGAATCTTAAAGCTGAGTTCTGACACGAAGCCCCACCCCGCGTCGCCTTCCCATGGC
>LT934114.1:759492412-759544401 GCA_900231445.1 Triticum turgidum subsp. durum
CCCCACATGCTTCCGACACTCTGCCCCCTAAATCTACCAGCCATCACCGGGACACACCACCCTCCACCCGCTTCTGCTGCGCCACCGCTAGGGGTCAGCCGACGAGGTCGTGCCACGCCCGAGGATGGTGCCACCGGCCGAATCTGTGCCCCACACGTCCCCCAACCTCGGCCCCGCATCCCCAATCCATGTGAGCTCTAACGCGGGCACCCCTAGTACATGCACATACCTGCCTGTCGCCCTCGCCAGCAGCCCTCCCCTCCACCCTCCGTGGCGCGATCAACCCTATTCGTGTGGCTAACCGCGCGTTGGGTGCGGGATTTGCGGTGGTTGCGGTGGTGTTCGATGTCTGCCGTCCCGCAGGCGACCTCTTCGAATCCAGCGGCCCTCTCACCCGGTGCCGCAGTGACGGCTCACGCGCCAAGGCGACAAAACTACGTTGCTAACGGCAGTCACGAAGCCCCTCAAGGCGACTGTCACGAAGGCTGCTCCGGTCCCGGTGACCTTGGACCCGCATCTCTCCGATGTCCATGGCTTCCGACATCCTCTGTCGGGTGGCTCCGGCCTCAGCGAGCTAACAATTGCGCCCCTTCCAGCTCGCCTGGTTCCTCAACGTCCCGACGGCTATGGCCACGGCAGCTCGGATCGGCGTCCCTCCAGTCCTAGCTTGCCGATGTTGTTGTTCGCTGTCATCGTACCCTCTCGTGGTTTGCTTCACCGTTAGCCCTACCTTGTACACCTCAAAGCCTACCCTTTTGCCAAATCCAATGTTTGTGGGTTCGGAGGAGGTGCCACCCGTCGTCGACACGTGCAACCTGCAAACCCCCTTCTGACATGGTGGCTCCGATCAGTGCTGGATTCCTCATCCTCATTTCCAGATACGGCCTCTATGGGATAGCTCATCCTCAGGCCAGGAAGAAATCCCTTGCGATAGCCTGGGTTAATAGGGATGATAGACTACTCATATCAATAAGGAATTTCTTCTTTTTCGGGAGCCCATTTGAAAAGAACTCCAAAGTTAAGCACGCTCAACTGATAGTAATTTTAGGATGGGTGACCGACCGTGAAGTTTGTCCCGGGCGCGCATGAGTGAGGGCAAAGTGCGCAGGAAAGACTAATATTGATTTATGAGGCCAGTCTAGATCCCGCCAGGAGTAATGACCATTGGGGGGGAGGGGTGGTCCAGGGCGTTACAAGTTGGTATCAGAGCCGACATCATGGTTACATGGATGTTTGCATGTCAGGTGTGCGGTCATGTTGTGCTTAACATTTGTGACCCGTTGTGGCACACGACGTGTCACATGTGCCAGACTAGACGCACAAACGTATATGCCAAGAGGGAACATTCCTGCAGCCCGACGAGGACGTCGGTTCCTCTGAATGGAGGTGTATGTGATAGCCTGGGTTAATAGGGATGATAGACTACTCATATCAATTAGGAATTCCTTCTGTTTCGGGAGCCCATTCGAAAAATATTCCAAACATAAGCATGCTCAGCTTGGAGTAATTTCAGGATAGGTGACCGACTGTGAAAGTTGGTCCTAGGTGCGCATGTGTGAGGACAAAGTGTGCAAGACTAGTATTCATCTGTGGGGCCAGTCTAGATCACGCTAGGAGTAACGACCACTGGCGAGTGTATCCGGGGGGTTACATTCCTGCTCGGTTTGCCAATGCTGGCAGCGGCGGCGTCTGCGGATGTTGTTTCCTCCTTGGAGGCGTTTTCAAGGCCCTCAGCCAGGCCCCTCTTCGAGCTCAGGGAAAACACTAGGTCTGGTTCCTCTGGACCGCATGGCGACGACGTCTCGGGGTTGTATTCCTTCTTGAAGGCGCTATCTTGCTCGCTCGCGGTGTCTCCGGTCTTGGCTCCGGTGATGTTGGTGACCTTGCTGGTCCGGGTTTGCCGCTCTTTGTTTGGGCTTGGTAGGCTTAACTGTGTTGTATCTTCCGGCCAAACATCCCTTGTCTTTTTGCTTCGGGCATCTTGTTTTCGCTTGTCTGCATTCGTGTCATGTGCTGTACCCCTATATGTACTCATTCTGCTTGTTCTGTGAATGCAATGATACGCAAGATTTACGTGTTCGCGAAAAAAATCTTAAAGCTGAAATCAACGGTCTAAAGTTTGACTTGGCCCAAAATTTCAGGCGTTTTTTCTCTTCGAAAACTTAATTTCCAGGCGACTTCCATATAGCTAAAGTGAGCAAGTATTCACAAGGGTAGCTAGCTATGAAATGTGAAAAGTTGCTGACATTTCTGATTAGTGTGGAAGGAACGCGAGGTAGACCAGGAACATACTTTTGTCTGCGTGCCTCGAGGCCCAAGGTGGGGAAGGAACTGAATCCGCAGTCTTTGCCGCCGGTGTAGAACCACTGGAAGAAGCCCCAGCTGAAGCTCATCGCGAAAAACTTCCCCAGCGTCTTCACCTGTAACCTGCATGCAGCAGCAATCCAGTCCAGTCCAGTTCAACCACCGGTAATTGATTAATTAAATTGGCATGCATGCATGCATGCATGAGCGGGTACAAATTCAGATACGGGCAACCATACTTGGCCAGCTTTGCGCCCTGGGGAGTGTGGAAACTGTTGATGAGGTGCGCCGTTGCCGTGCCGCTCGGGTAGATGAGCTTGTAATCGATGATCATTATCTGAAGCCCAAATTAACCAAACGATTGGCCATGTTTAACGGATTACATTTGTGAAATCAAAAAGTTGACTGTAGAATTTGTGGATCGTGTGGTGTGAAGTGTGATGAGACTTGCCTTCCTGAGGGGCACGACGGAGAAGAGGCCGAGGAAGCTGACGATGAAGAGGAAGCCGATCATCCAGCCCAGGCTGGGGTTCTTGATGTTGTCCTCGTCCCTCACCTCGCCTGACTGCTCGCTGATCCTCTCGCTCATCCCGAACATGTAGCTCCCAAACCCCCCTGCCACGGGCATCTCTTTCCATGTAACCCAAAGAAATGCATGGGAAAAACTTGTGAATGCAAAAGATCCATCCATGGAGGATACAGGCGCAACGATCCATCCATGGAGGGTACACGCGCAGGCGCAGCGGATCGATGGAGATCGATTGCCAATCGCTGTGCGGGTGCTTACGTACCGCTGAAGGCGATGCCGGAGCACGCGACGACGCAGGTCTGGACGACGGTGTTCTCCTGGCGGGTGAAGGGCTTCACGCCGGGAACGCCGGCCTTGTTGAGCAGCCGGGTCCAGGAGGTGAGGAGGAAGAAGCCGAGGAGCCCCGCGGAGACGTTGAGGGAGGGGATGATGCCCGTGGTGAGGTTGAGCTTCATCACGATGACGCTGAACATGAAGCCCAGCAGCGCGCTCATCGCCAGCGCCCGCGCCGTCACCTGGTCCTTCCAGTCGGGCACCTCCTGCCCCTCGAACACCCGCTCTATCGACTCCCCCTCGTCCTCCTCATACTCCTCCTCCTCCACCTTCCTTGCCATCGTTCGATCTCCTCTCCTCTCCTCTCCGGCGCGCCGTCCGTCCGTCGCGCGCGCGTCTGTTTGTGGGGGATTGTTCTGTTCACTTTGCTTGGTCCCCGCGTGTCAGTCAGTGGGACTTATGGCCATTTTCTCCGCTCGCTCGCCTGCATGCATGGCGAGCTAGCTAGCGGACGGCGGGTGTTGTGTCGGGATCGATCCGGGTCTCTCGGCTACTGTCTCTCACTCTCGCTCGATCGTTCTTCCCGCGAAGGTAGTACTACTATGCGGTCAAAACTGGCAAGTTTGACACTGAAAACCAACTTTCTTAGATTTTCTTTAACTCGAGCGGTTGAGCCCGTTCGAAACCAATGCTGACACACCAACCTAAAACATACTACTATACATGTAAGTTAAAAAAACATATACATGCATTGACTTTGTTTCATAATGTAGTACATATTTTTTTAATTAAACAGCGACAAAGTTTCATAGAGGAAACTATTACTAAATGCATACAATATGAAAATACGTCTCGTGAATTTTTTTTGCATGATAATACGTGTCTCATTCGTATCATAAATGTCAAAGTACAAGTCACGTAACGACCGACATAACAAAACTGAAAATATAACAGAACGTCTCACGATGCATCTAATGATATATAGTTGGTATTCTAGATGTCAAACTTGAGCCCTTCACCTGGTGGCCTAGAAACCCTCAGGTTCCAATCGGAACATACCCATTCGACCCTATGGTCGAACAACACCATCTTGCTCGATTGCAATACCCCACAGCCGAAGGATCATGGACTAGGGAAAGGCGTGGATGTCGGTATAAAGTATAAAGTCGTTTAAGTAGAAGCACGTCGTCTCCCTGCTGGCTTTTTTACTATCCACCTCTCCTTGCATTGCTAGTCTCGAAGTCCTCCCCACACCACTATAGCGGCAAAGTCGCTTGCCATAGCATACCTTGAGTACCTAGTACTCCATCTTCAAAAGCGTTTTCACCCCCAACACTGCGCAAGAATGGTAGGCAGCAGATGCATGCATTAGAGTGTGGGTGAACCTAGGTTTACCGGTTGCCCTCTTAGATGAGTTGCGGGTGGAACCATGAACCCAGGGTGTCGTGACAGGTTTACAGGTGTGAGAACATGTCCGGACCACCTGAATCTTGATTGACAATGAACCTGATTGTCGGGGTTCACGACAGAGCCTAGGTGGGACAAGCACAGTGGCGATGAGCACACCACGGACGATCTACGCACTGTCTTACGCATCTTGCCCCTCCTCCTGACAACGACTAGGTGGTCGACAATCAAGGTGCACAGAAGACATGGGATATGGGTGTGGGATACTAGATGGTTAGGTTTAGCAACATAAGCTCTTAATAGCAAGAAAAGCAACAACATGAGCACAAGGATAGGGATGCGGGATACCATAGTGAGGAGACGAAGCTTTCCACACAAACGTTGAGGATCAATTTAGAGATAGGGTGTGAACACCACCATCGCCATGGCAAGACATCCCCGATAATGTGGCAAGTGACAACAACTATGACCTGGATACCTTCCATCCCGTCTCTTCCAAATACCCCCATAGAATGGTCACATCATCGTAGAGCATAGGTGGGTAGACATAATGCCATTGGTTTTTCAAAGATCTTCAATACAAGACACGTCCGACATTCCAATAGTATTTGTTCGGTTTGGTAGAGGTTGAAGCGGATCGGAAACCAACTCCAATTCCGATGACATGGGCTTAAATGGACAAGCCCTCAGAGCAGGGTGGCCACGGGTTGTACTTCTCCCAGCCCTGCACATGCCACCGCAGGCTACAGTAGCCGATACCGAGCTGGCCAGCTCCAGTGCTCGTCCTTTGGTCGCTGCAACTGAGCGTTTTCTTTTAGGGCCCAAGTAGTGCTTAATCGACTGAGACTCGATTTTTTGGGGAGCAACCGGTGAACTTTGTTGAATGATGTTTATAGGAATACAAGTAATCTCTAGTGGAGACATAAGCCAAGCATTCCTACCAAATTAAGAGTAGTTGTTGCTTTGACTAAATTATGAGCCTCAAAGTTGGAACTTCTTCTTTCATCCAGTATATCAACCATCTCGAAAGCTTCTCTCTTCAGTTTGATCTCCTTAAGATGACTCTGTAATTACATGGGTATAAGCTTTCCAGATTATTGATCACTTGAAGCCAATCGGTGACTAAATGAATATGTTGGACATTTAGGTCAGAGGCTAGAGACAAGCCCTCGTTGCATGACATTGATTCCAAAACCATTAGATCTAGATGGCTCTGTATTTTACTCTTGATTTCTCTGTATTTTAAACATTTTCACACCTCATTTGTTGCACATTATCTCCTATATCAAGTTATATCATGTCCCATTGAGCCAATTACATGTCCATATGCATGATTTCCAGTTTTTATCCTTTCCACCGCAAGCATGGCATAAACTTTCTTTGTATCTTTATGTGTCTTGTAGGTGATGAGGACTTCCCATGCACTTAGCACGATGAAAAGAGTTCAAACGATGGACATCCAGGACCCTAGACTTAGCCATCCAGGACCATTTTCTTTGTTTTTCCTTGGTTTTTACCATTTCTTTCTATTTCTCCGTTTTGTTTGTTTCTTTCTTCAATTTTCAGTGTTTTTCTTCGTGTTTTTTAAGTTTTCTTTTTCCTTTTTTTCAACACATGTCTATATTTTCGTACACATTGTATATATTTCGTAAAAATCACGAACATTGTTTTATACACGTTTCACATTTTCAAATACATGATTATCATTTTTTCAAATATATATTCTGATGTCTATTTTTTCACATTTTTGGTATAGATACAAAATAATTTGTATACGCATTTATATTTATATTTTTTAAATAGATAATTTTTCCAAAAACATATTTTTGAATATTTTCTAATACATGTCAAACACTTTTCAAATTAACTTTTATATTTTTTCTAATGATAAATAAATATTTTTAACTATAAGAACATTTTTTACATTATATAACCCTTTCTAATGTCACAACATATTTCTGTTTTAAGGATGTAGTTTTCTGACAATGTAACAGCCATTTTTTCCGATTACACTAACATTTGTTTTGACATTGTATAACATTTTTCAAAGATGTCACATATTTCTCTTGAAGCGTGTGAACAATTTTTAAATGTCACAATATTTTATTTGAATGCTATCAACAATTTTTTTAAATTACACTAACACAAATTTTACATTGTGTTTGTCGTTCTCGAATTCCCAGTGTACATTTAGGAAAAAATGAAGTGCTATATTATGTTTTTTGGATTATATGTATTGCTGTGGCGAGGCGTGCTTATGTATTGCTGTGGGCGAGGCATAGCCGCTGCCGGACTGTGTGTGCCCCCTCTTTTATCTCTTGCTCGGTTTGGTTCGGAACGAACGTCGGCACACAGGCTGGTTCCGAGCCTCTGGATCGGCTGGCGCCTTCTTTGCAACTGTGGGCTGTCACGACGTGCACACATACATACAGTATATTTATATATAATTATTTTTTCTAGAATCACAAGATGTATTTATGCTGCCACTTGTCAATGGATTCCGTAGCTAGCTAGCAGCAGTAGTGTATTGTGTTCTTGCCGATCGACTGAGCTTGCATTGGAGATTCGGAGGCATCTGCATGTGTCCACGTCGCTCTGAATTTCTGTCGACCTTTATTTGATTTCTTTCCTGCCTTATTTCTAGTCTGCTCATCGGCTAATTCGGATTACGTTGGTAAGTGGGTCCAGCTCTGAATTTCTGTCGACCTTTATTTGATTTGTTTCCTATGCCGTTGTTCTGCATGTCGTTTCTTCTTCACGGCCGAAGGTTCTTCGATAGAATAGACTACATTACATCCCATTATCATGTCAGCGAAAAGATGTTTACAATTCCAACCGGGCTCACAACCCCTTTCCATTAATTTTGCAATCAACGAAAATACATCAGTCTTTATCCAAGTTCATCACCCAACTCAAAACAGATAAACCTTTTGCGCGAAATGAGACTGAAAAGGGGGGAGCGAGTTGGCGCATCACCAGGAAACCCACCGCATGATGATCCTGAAACGGACCACCAGCCATGGGGCGAAAACCTGATGACACTTACAAGCCACTGCTCAAAACACAAAGTACCAAAAACGACCCAGGATGAAACAACTAGCAGACTCCAGCGACTAAGCGAAACAGCCGCGATACAAAATACCAGCGGGCATCAAACCCCAGTGGGAAGCGAAGTTAAAACTGCCAGGCGTTGATTGCACCTAACCAATCTGCATACCATCTCTCTCTCCCAAGAGCAGTCTGTCTCGAGGGAAGGATCTGTCCGCCAGCGCCGCAGCAGCATGCGCCAATCTCTTCACACCCGCCTGGAGCTTCACCCTATCCTCTTCCTTCAGCAAACCTGCCCAATACATCATAAAAGATCATGCCGTGAAAACAGCCTCCAGAGGAGATTGAACGACATGTTTATCAAACGTAACTTTATTGCGGAGAATCCAAATCCCCCAACATATCGCACCAATTATCATCATATATATATGCTTTCCACCCGGAAAGAATTTATAAAGCCAAGACAAACTTTGCCAAAGGGAGCGAGGGCAGCAAGATGCCCCTGCCGTCATGCCCAGCGTCCCCCAAACTGAACGAGTGAGCGAGCACGAAAAAAACAAATGGTTTGCCGTTTCAACATTAGTACAGAAGGAACAAATGTGATTTCCAGGCCAATTCCTGGCACGCATGTTATCACGGGTAAGGATGGCATTTTGAAATAATTGCCAAAGGAAGATCTTAATCTTCAGCGGGATAGGTGCTTTCCACACCATTTTATAGTTAGGACCTGACAGGTTTCTCTCCAGCCACTCGTACACGGATTTAGTGGTAAATTTTCCTTTACCAACAAGGTTCCAAGAAATCTTATCTGGGGATTCATTCAACGTCAGCTTTTTAGCTTCCATGACCATCCAAGCCCATTGATCGCCCAACGCCCCAACCAATCTGCGTCTGAAGCGAATCTCATAGTTACTTGCAGCCCAGGATGCAACAGTGCAATCCTGATCCTGGCAGACACTGAACAAGTCAGGAAAATGATCTTTCAGTACAATGTTTTCGACCCACGGGTCATACCAAACCCTAGTAAGGTTCCCGCTCTCAATATTAACTTTTCTACCAGCCATATACGAATCTTTGACTTTCATAATGGCTTTCCAGCAGGGGGAGTCCGAAAAGCGACTCCGGATGTTAGGTACTGTTTTGTTCCTGAAATATCTAGCTCGCACAATACGTTGCCACAAACCATCACTCGTTTCCAGTTTCCACCACCACTTAACGAGCAGGGCAATATTTTGTTTATGAAGATCTTTAATCCCTAAACCCCCAATCCTCCTGGATCTGCAAACTCTCGTCCACTTAACCATATGATAACCATGTTTCTTATTCTTTCTCCTCCAAAAGAAACGTCTGCGATGTTTATCCAGTTTCTTAATAAAAGTTTTATTGAAGAGGAACATCGACATGAGGAAGGAGGGGATCCCATCCAAACTGGATCCTAACAGAGTCAGTCTGGCTCCAGATGATGCCGCATAAGCCACCCAGGCATCGAGTTTTTTGATCATTTTACCATCAAGGAAGTCCAGATCAACATTCCTGAGAGTGGAATAGGTAACAGGGACCCCCAGATATTTCATAGGCAGAGTCCCCACTTGGCATCCAAACATGTTCGCATAGACCAAGTCAGTATCATTATCACCCCCAATACTGAAAATTTCGCTCTTCTCAAAGTTGATCTTAAGTCCTGACATAAGCTCAAAGAGATATAACAAGAGTTTAATGTTGACAGCTTTGTCAACATCATGTTCAAAGCACAACACCGTATCATCAGCATATTGCAAGATGCCCACCTCATCCTCAATAAGATCAGCAGCTAAACCTTTGATAAGGCCATTCTTCTGAGCTGCCAGCACCATTTTAGTCAGGCAATCAACTGCTAGATTAAACAGGAAGGGGGAGTGAGGATCCCCCTGTCTCACTCCCTTAGCACTTTGAATATAGGGCCCCACCTCATCATTGATTTTGACACTAACTGTGCCATTTTTTAGGATCTGAGAGACCCAGCCACACCACTTGGGATTAAACCCGCGCTTTTCATGACAGTCAAGCAAAAAATCCCAGTTTACTTTATCATAAGCCTTCTCGAAATCGAGCTTAAGAACTACTCCAGCTTGTTTTTTGACATGAGTGTAGTGCATAATCTCATGCAAAGATAGTATACCATCCACAATATGCCTCCCTTTAATAAAGGCATTCTGCTGGATACTGAACAGCTTATGGGCATATCTGCTAGCCCTAATATCCATGACTTTGGTGAGCAACTTATACAGGCAGCGCAGCAGACAAATGGGCCTATACTGCTGGATTCTACTAGCATTGCTCGACTTAGGCAGCAAAGTAATGATGCCATAGTTAAGTCGTTGCACATCTAACTTGTCAGCGTGAAACCACTCAAATAAGCAGAACAGATCCTGAGCTACAACACCCCAACAGTGTTGATAGAATTCAACAGGGATATCATCAGGTCTGGGGGCACGGTTAGATCTCATCTCAAATAAAGCATGTTTAATCTCCTCCAAAGAGAAAGGTCGAGTCAAGTCCTCGTTCTCATCCGGGGAAATCATCTCGTCCTGAGACCATAAAGTTGCATCGATCTGGCAAATATTGCCAGGAGCTGGTCCAAATAGGTCTCTGTAGTACTCAGTAGCATGTGCAAGTAGGGTTTTGGTCCCTTCCACAACAGTGGACCCGCATTCCAGGGAAACCATGGAATTTTTCGTACGACGACCATTAGCCACTTTATGGAAAAAGTCAGTGTTATTATCTCCTTTCAAAAGCCACCTCTCATTAGAAAACTGGTGCCAATGGAGCTCTTCCTCAACATACATATTGTTGAGCTCCACTAAAATATCCAACTTCCTTTTGTATGCATCCCCACACAACCCATCATCCTCCTCCAGTTTTTCAAGCTCCTGAAGTTCGAGCTTGATAATATTTTTTCTGATCCTATTGTGGCCAAACAGGTTGGACCCCCAACCTTTAAAAAATTTCTTAATCCTTTTCAGTTTAATGTTTAAGATGTCAATAGGGTTTAAAGTGTATACCGGCCTAGACCAGATTTCAGTAACCAAAGGAAGGAAATCTGGGTTCTTGAGCCAGGCATTATCAAACCTAAAGCACCTGTTGCCTGGTGCTCTGGATGGGGCTCTCCCACCATTCAGCACCAAAGGATTGTGGTAAGATTTGTCCTTGACCAGTTTATGAACATTAGCAAGAGGGTATAAATCCTCCCAATCAGGGGACATAAGGACCCTATCAAGTTTTTCCAACGTAGGGTTATCTTGTTTGTTGGACCAAGTGTAACGACCACCAGTCATATGAATCTCCCTCAATCCAAGTAAGTGAATAACAGAGTTAAACACATCTGAAAAGTGGGACAGGGGCGTTTTTTTGTTTTTCTCTCCACTATGTCGAATGATATTAAAATCACCACCGACCAAATATGGCATGCTGACCCTGTGTCACATAGCTGACAGTTCAGCAATGAATTCAGGCTTCTGCTCATCATGCGCAGCGCCATACACAGTCATCAAGGACCAGAAAAGATGTTTACAATGCTTTAGGTACCAGAATGATTGAGGCATAAGATGTGGCTAGGTAGCTAACAAGGTCGCGTGATCCGATGACAATCTGCATTTCTTAATTGGGGCATAGAGGAGAGGAGACATATCCAAGATCTTGGATAATCCAAGTCAGCGATATGACAAGCCTAGCACTATTTGATTTTTGGACTACAACTGTAGACAATGCAGTTGCATTGGATCACGACAGAACCACAATCACGGGTAAACGTAAATAGGGAGGAAGATGTTGTGCTCATGTACAAGTGTCATGCTTTCATCCTTGTTCTTTAGGTTGTCTGTTTTAGCACAGGTTTCTCTAGGCATTTTCTTTCTCTTTTAGTGCGGATTTTTGAACAGTGTACATGCATAGCATGTCTGTATGCGTCAAAATTGGACTGCTGTTGCAAATTAATGTGCACATTTTGAAGGAGACTATTTTTTTTCCCGATTCTTGAAAGAACTCAATCGTTGTCTACAAAATCTATATGAAAATTTCGCGTTCCAATTAAACATACCCTAGGGCATTCCCTTTGAAATGTAACAGCATCGACTGATAGAAGAACAGAACAAGATTTGCTGGCATGCATGTTGTGAACTCGTGATGTGAAGCTGCAATGACAATGTCATCAATCAATCGTCCATGCAGGTTTTAAAGCTGTGTGTGAAGCAACAGTGCTAAAGTTCAACCAACACACTGGCGGTGCCCCCATGAACAAAACCCTCCTCTGAATCCACAACAGAACAACGGCATTTAGGAGACAGGGTATCCTCTTTGCCAATTTGCCCTCATTCAGTTGCTCTGTGTAGAGAATGATTTGGTGCATCGATAATTGATTGGTCGTGCACTAGGCACATATATATAGGTACAAGGGGTGCGACCGATATCTTATCTCCTAAGATACACATACATACAGAGGGAGACAGACACTACAGGTACTGCATACGAAACCCAGACCTACGTACATGTACACATGTTCAACACCCCCCCCCATAGTCGAAGCGTCGCCGGTGACGCAGAGACTGGACCAAAAGCCCTCGAAGGTCGAGGTGGGTAGTCCCTTCGTCATGACATCGGCGAACTGCTAATCGGTGGGCACATGGAGAACACGAACACGACTAAGTGCGACGTGCTCCCTGACGAAGTGGATGTCGATCTCAATATGCTTCGTCCATCGGTGATGGACAGGGTTGGCAGCAAGGTACACCGCGGAGATGTTATCACAGTAGATAAGCGTCGCCTTGGTAACCTCACATAGCAACTCCTGAAGTAGCTATCGTAGCCAAGAGCACTCCCCGACGGCGTTGGCCACGGCCCGGTACTCAGCCTTGGCGCTCGATCGTGAGACCGTGGGTTGTCGTTTAGACGACCACGAAATCAGAGAGGGCCCGAGGTAGACGCAGTAGCCGGAAGTGGAGCGTCGAGTGTCGAGACACCCAGCCCAGTCGGCATCGGAGTAGGCGACAAGGCTGGTGTTAGGTCATGCCATCAGGGTGAGACCCATGGCTGTGGTGCCACGTATGTACCGAAGAATACGTTTCACGAGAGCCCAATGGGTGTCACGGGGAGCATGCATATGAAAGCACACCTGCTGGACAGCGTACTGAATGTCCGGACGCGTTAGTGTGAGGTACTGAAGCGCACCGATGATGGAGCGGTAGAAGGGAGTGTCGGACGCCGGAGAACCCTTGACGGCGGACACCTTAGCCTTCGTGTCGACAAGCGTGGGAGCAGGCTTGCAGTTAAGCATGCCCGCTCGCTCCAGAAGCTCGTAGGCGTACTTCTGCTGGTGCAGGAAGAAGCCAGTGGCCCAACGCATGATCTCGATGCCGAGGAAGTAGTGGAGAGCCCCCAAGTCCTTGAGGGCGAACTCGGTGCCGAGGCGAGCTGTGATCTGCTGAAGTAGCGCTGGCGAGGATGCAGTTAGGATGATGTCGTCGACATACCGGAGGAGGTACGCGGTGGCGGGGCCCTGGTGATAAACAAACAGGGAGGCATCGGACCGTGTGGACCGGAACCCCTGCTGCTGAAGGAAGGCCGTGATCCGCTGGTACCAGGCCCGAGGTGCCTGCTTCAACCCGTAGAGAGAACGGAAGAGCAAGCACACGTGGTCCGGATAGTCGGTGTCGACGAAACTAGTAGGCTGCTGACAGAACACCTGCTCGTCGAGATGGCCATGCAAGAAAGCATTAGACACATCGAGCTGGTGGACTGGCCAGGCGCGAGAAACAGTAAGCTGGAGGACAGCGCGAATCGTGCCCGGTTTGACAACCAGGGCGAAGGTGTCGGTGAAGTCCATGCTGGCATGCTGGCAGAAGCCGCGCACCACCCAACGCACCTTCTAGCGCTCGAGAGAGCCGTCGGGGCGAGTCTTGTGGCGGAAGACCCACTTGCCAGTGATGACATTGGAACGGGGAGGCCGCGGAACAAGCTACCACGTACGGTTGCGATGCAGGGTGTCAAACTCCTCACGCATCGCAGCTAGCCAATTTGGATCCTGAAGGGCTGCGCGAGCGGAGATGGGGAGCGGAGACGGCGCCGAGGTAGATGCAGCACACGCGTACTCATCCGACGGGTAGCGCGTGCTGGGACAAAGTGTCCCAGTTCGAACCCGAGTGACCACACCGGTGAGGGGTGCGGCCGCGGCGACGGGGGTCGCGGCAGAGGCCGCAGCAGGGGCCGTGGCGACAGGGGCCACGGCAGAGGCCGCAGCAGGGGCTGCCGGCGCGGGGAGCACGGGCAGGGCCGATTCTGGTGCGCGGCTGGGTGGTCCGCCAAAGGTGGAGGCAGGGGCGAACCACGCCGCGGGAGACGTCGAAGGTGACGGTACCTGCTGAAACGGGAACACCAGCTCATCAAAGTACACATACCGTGAAGTGAAAACGCGATGGGACACTGGATCATAGCACCGGTAACCTTTGGTGTTGGGAGGATAACCAAGGAAAATGCAAGGAAGCGACCGGGGAGCGAGTTTGTGAGGAGCAGTGGATGCGGTGCTAGGATAACAGAGACACCCGAAGATGTGAAGACCATCATAAGATGGAACTGCACCGAAGAGGAGCTGGTGAGGAGTGTAGTTCCACCGGGAACGACAGGGGCGAATGTTAATAAGGAGGCTGGCGGTCGCGGGCGCGTCCGACCAGAACCGAGGAGGCACGTAGGAGTGGAAAAGCAACATGCGGACACAGTCATTAAGAGTGCGAATGACGCGCTCGGCGCGACCATTCTGCTGGGACGTGTAGGGGTAGGTGAGACGAAAGATGGTGCCATGGGACGCAAGCAAATTGCGGACGGCGACGTTGTCAAACTCCTTGCCGTTGTCAGTTTGCAAGGCGAGAATAGGACGACCGAACTGTGTGGTGACATATGAATAAAAGGCTGTGAGTGTGGCAAGAGCGTCGGACTTGCGACGAAGAGGGAATGTCCACATATAATGACAAAAATCATTCAATATCACCAAATAGTATAAATAGCCCGTGTTGCTAGCAACCGGGGACGTCCAAACATCACTATGCACTAACTGAAACGGAAAGGTGGAAATGTTTGTAGACTCGCTAAAGGGAAGACGAACGTGCTTGCCAAGACGGCAGGCCTCACAGGTGTAATCGTCGACCTTATTACATGAGAAAGAAAAACTCTGAAGAATCTGACGCATAACGGTGGAGTTGGGATGACCGAGATGGGCATGCCAAAGATCAACACTGGTGGCGAAGGCAACGGGACAACGGGTGGTGGTGGCGCCGGAGGGATGCATTGGGTAAAGCTTGTCTGGGTTGTCACATCGGTGGAGTACCATCCGTGTACGGGCGTCCTTCATAGAAAAACCAATATCGTCAAATTCAACAGTGATAGGATTCTCACGAGCAAGGCGACGAACAGAAACGAGATTAGTGACTAAGTCAGGACACACAAGAACATTAGACATATTGACAGGATTAGAAGTACAGGGAAAAGACATATGACCGACATGTGTAATGGGTACGGAGGAACCGTTACCAACGGTGATACGGGTGGGAGTATGAATAGGGGTGGCCGACGTGAGGTTACGGGGATGAGCAGTCATGTGAGCGGTGGCACCCGAGTCCATGTACCAGTCACCGCCGCCACCATAGGAGCTCGGGGACGGGGTGGAAGGCAGAGCAGCAAGAAGGGCCGGGTCCCACGACGGCGGCACCTGAGGAGGGTAAAACCCTTCGTAGGCTGGCGCGGGGGCTGCACCGAAGGCCGACACGGCGGCGCCGCCATAGGCGGGTGTGGCGCCGTAGGCCGGCGTGGCGGCGGCGCCGTAGGCAGGCGCGGCGGCGGCACCGTAGGCGGGCGCGACCCTGTAGGCCGGCGTGGCGGCTGGGCCGTAGGCAGGCGGGCCCCGTAGGCGGGCGCAGGCAGGAGGGCGGCACCGTAGCCACTGTAGGGAGCGGCGTTCTGCGCAGCGAAGAGAGCCTAGTGGCTCATCAGGCGAGGCCCAAGGATGCCCGCAGCAGGAGCCCGAGGGACCGGCATCGAGTACACGTGGACGACGCCGGTTCACGGGTTGGTGCCGTATGTCCATGGAGGAGTCGTCTGCTGCTGCTGCTGACGAGCCCCCCCCTCCCGGCGCCTGTTGCTGCTTGCGGCCTCCCCCACGGCGGTTGCCGTGGCGTCCGCCACCCGGCTGCTGGGGGCAGCGAGAGGGGCGGGAGGCGTGGGCGGGAGGGGGTAGTACCCAGAGGCAGGGGGCGACGGCTGCTGGCGCGATGCGGGTGGGGCGGCTAGTGGAGGGGCGCCATGTGAGGTGCCGGCAGCGAGGGCGTGATGCTGCACAGGCTTCTTGACCCCCTTCATCCGGCGCTCCTCCAACCGCAAGTACGCCACGAACTTGGGGAAGGAGGGCTCCGGCATCAAGGTGAGGTTGGAGACGGTGTTGCCGAAGTCCTCGTTGAGACCGGCGGTGAGCGTGCTGAGGAGGAGGTCGTCATCAACCTTGGCTCCAATGTCACGGAGCTCATCCGCCAACGTCTTCAGGCGGCAGAAGTAGTCATCAATGGATTGTTCATCCTGGTGAATGTCAAAAAATTCCTGCTGCAAAAATACGCGGCGCTGAAGCTTGTTGTCGGTGAAGAGGTCGTTCAGCTTGACCCACTTGGCGCGGGCGTCATCGCCGGCGCTCACGACCGTGTGGAACAAGTCCTTGGAGATGGTGGTGAAGAACCACCGGATGATCGCGGTGTTGATCGTGGTCCACTCGGCGTCGTCCACCATGGCGCGGAAGTCAACGGTGCCATCCACATGATCCACGAGGTTGTTCTCGTGGAAGAGCAACAAGAAGTACGTCTTCCACGCGAAGTACGTGGAGTTGGACGCGTCGAGGACCACGGGGACGCATGCGTGGACGTTGATGTCGCGAATTTCAGCAGGGTCGATGGTGAAGGGGTTGGAGTAGGTGGAGGCGTTGGACGACATGGCGGCGAGGGTGTGGGGAAGGGGGCGGCGCGGTTGTGGTGGGGCGGCGCGGCGGTGGGAGATGGGCGGCATGGCGGGAGGGTGATGACCCACAAGTATAGGGGATCTATCGTAGTCCCTTTCGATAAGTAAGAGTGTCGAACCCAACGAGGAGCAAAAGGAAATGACAAGCGGTTTTCAGTAAGGTATTCTCTGCAAGCACTGAAATTGTAGGTAACAGATAGTTTTGTGATAAGATAATTTGTAACGGGTAACAAGCAATGAAAGTAAATAAAGTGCAGCAAGGTGGCCCAATCCTTTTTGTAGCAAAGGACAATCCTGGACAATTTTTTATAATGAGAAAAGCGCTCCCGAGGACACATAGGAATTATCGTCAAGCTAGTTTTCATCACGCTCATATGATTCGCGTTCGGTACTTTGATAATTTGATATGTGGGTGGACCGGTGCTTGGGTACTGCCCTTTCTTGGACAAGCATCCCACTTATGATTAACCCCTATTGCAAGCATCCGCAACTACAAAAGAAGTATTAAGGTAAACCTAACCATAGCGTGAAACTAATGGATCCAAATCAGCCCCTTACGAAGCAACGCATAAACTAGGGTTTAAGCTTCTGTCACTCTAGCAACCCATCATCTACTTATTACTTCCCAATGCCTTCCTCTAGGCCCAAATAATGGTGAAGTGCCATGTAGTCGACGTTCACATAACACCACTAGAGGAAAGAGAACATACATCTCTTCAAAATATCGAACGAATACCAAATTCACATGACTACTAATAGCAAGACTTCACTCATGTCCTCAGGAACAAACTTAACTACTCACAAAGCATATTAATGTTCATGATCAGTGGAGTATTAATATGCATTAAGGATCTGAACATATGATCTTCCACCAAGTAAACCAATTAGCATCAAATACAAGGAGTAATCAACACTACTAGCAACCCACAGGTACCAATTTGTGGTTTTGATACAAGATTGGATACAAGAGAATGAACTAGGGTTTTGAGAGGAGATGGTGTTGGTGAAGATGTTGATGAAGATTGAACCCCTCTCAATGAGAGGATCGTTGGTGATGACGATGGTGATGATTCCCCCCTCCCGGAGGGAAGTTTCCCCGACAGAACAGCTCTGTCGGAGCTCTAGATTGGTTCCGCCAAGGTTTCGCCTCGTGGCGGCGGAGTTTCCTCCTGTAAGCTTGCTTATGATTTTTTCCAGGGTAAAAGCCTTCATATAGCAGAAGATGGGCACTGGAAGGCTACCAGGGGGCCCAGGAGACAGCGGCATGCCCAGTAGGGGTGGACGCGCCCCCACCCTCCTGGCTAGGGTGTGGGCCCCCTCAGGTGTTTTCTTCGCTCAATAATTCTTATTAGTTCCAAAAGTGACTTCCGTGGAGTTTCATGATTTTTGGAGCTGTGCAGAATAGGTTTCCAATATTTGCTCCTTTTCGAGCCAGAATTCCAGCTGCCGGCATCCTCCCTCTTCATGGTAAACCTTGTAAAATAAGAGAGAATAGCCATAAGTATTGTGACATAACGTGTAATAACACCCCATAATGCAATAAATATTGATATAAAAGCATGATGGAAAATGGACGTATCAACTCCCCCAAGCTTAGACCTCGCTTGTCCTCAAGCGGAAGCCGAAATCGAAAAATATGTTCACATGTTTAGAGATAGAGGTGTCGATAAAAATAAAATACGGACATGAGGGCATCATGATCATTCTTATAATAGCAACATACAAAGATTTTGTGATATGATTTCTTATGCTCAAGTAATAATTAATTCACAATGTCAAGTATGGTTCAAAAACTTCATTGGGAACTAACAAACTATAATCTCAGTCATTGAAGCAATTACAATTTATCATAACATCAGAAAGAGTCAAGAATAGAGCTTTTCAGCAAGTCCACATACTCAACTATCATGTAGTCTTCTACAATTGCTAACACTCATGCAATACTTACGGTTTTGGAGTTTTAATCGGACACTCAGAAAGATAGGGGCTTATAGTTTCGCCTCCCAACATATTCACCTTTGGGTGATGTCAACAATAATAATTCATGCTAACTTACATCCAATTGGATATATGTATCAGGATCTTTCCAACACGAGGTGCTTTCCAAAGGATAAAATGAGAAAGGGAAAGGTGAAGATCACCTTGACTCTTGCATAATGTAAAGACATAAAGTAAAAGATAGTCCCTTCGCAGAGGGAAGCAGAGGTTGTCATGTGATTTTAGGGTTGGATGCACAAAATCTTAATGCAAAAGAACGCCACTTCATATTGCCACTTGTGATATGGACCTTTATTATGCAGTCCATCGCTTTTATTACTTCCATATCACACGATCGTATAAAGCTTATTTTCTTCGCACTAATAAGTCATACATATTTAGAGAGCAATTTTTATTGCTTGCAGCATGACAACTTACTTGAAGGATCTTACTCAATCCATAGGTAGGTATGGTGGACTCTCATGGCAAAACAAGGTTTAAGGATATTTGGAAGCACAAGTAGTATATCTACTTGGTGCAAGGAATTTTGGCTAGCATGAGGGGGAAAGGCAAGCTCAACATGTTTGAATGATGCATGACAATATACTTTAACTGAGATGTGAGAAAACATAAACCATTACGTTGCCTTCCTTGTCCAACATCAACTCTTTAGCATGGCATACTTAATGAGTGCTCACAATCATAAAAGATGTCCAAGATAGTATATTTGTATGTGAGAACCTCTCTTTCTTTATTACTTCCTATTAATTGCAAGGATGACCAAAACTATGTTTTGTCAACTCTCAACAACTTTTAAGCCTCATACTCTTTATATGTGAAGTCATTACTATCCATAAGATCAATATGAACTCTTTTATTCTTTTTATTCTTTCTACTTCCTCAAGATCATAGCAAGATAGCAAAGCCCTTGGCTCAACACTAATCTTTATTATAGATAGCTCACGGACTCGATTACATAAAGAGATCACAAAGCAAAACTCAAAACTAATTCATACCAAAACTTCAATCTACTAGATCAAGATATTACTAAAAGGGTCGAACTAAGTAAAACGGTAAAGATAGGAGTGTGATGGTGATACGATACCGGGGCACCTCCCCAAGCTTGGCAGTTGCCAAGGGGAGTGCCCATACTCATGTGATTATGTCTCCTTCTTCATAGTTGGTGTTGTGATCTTCTTGGCGATGATGCCCCTCAGGATACGATTCTCCTCCTCGAGCTTATTGACTTGTTTCTTGAGGTCCATAATTTCCTTGTGTAGCTTGCCCGTAATGGCTAAAGCTCCCTTTACCCAAGGATGCTGCATAGCTTCCGGAGAACAAGTGACGCTCTTTTTCATGTTTTCATAAGAAAGAAATTTAATGTTGGAAGGGATGATCGAATTTGGAATAGCCGAGCTATGTAGTTCCCCCGTAATGAATCCTGCTTGGAAGCAAGAGGTAACTTCTTGATCTTCCTCCATGGCATCTATCCTTTTCAAGTCGGCCTCCATCTCATCCTCCGTTGATGGTCCAAAGTGATAGCATCGCTATTGGCTCCTGGACCTGGTGTCGGGTGAGACATCCGACTCTCCCCGATTGACTCTTGAGAAGACATCTTGCTCTCAATCTGCAACAGGAACAACTCAAAACAAAAACAGAGGAGTTTTGCGTGATACAGTGGTCAAAACCTTCAGGAGATTATATAATGAATTTTTACCGACCAAAATACGTAACGTGCAAGAAACAGAGTCCGGGAGGCACATGAGGTGCCCACGAGACAGGGGGCGCACCCAGTAAGGGTGGGCGCGTCCTCCACCCTCGTGGAGGCCTCGTGTCCTTTCCGGATTACTTCTTTCTTTCCAAAATTCTTAAATATTCCAAAATGGAGGGAAATTGCCATTAGAATTGTTTTGGAGTCGGTTTACTTACCGTACCACATACCTATTCCTTTTCGGAGTCTGAAACATTCTGGAAAGTGTCCCTTATGTATTCCTCCGGGGTTACGGTCTCAATAATATTAGTTTCAACATTGATAGGATTACCTGA
Organism: Triticum turgidum subsp. durum; assembly: GCA_900231445.1. Lineage (NCBI taxonomy): Eukaryota > Viridiplantae > Streptophyta > Magnoliopsida > Poales > Poaceae > Triticum > Triticum turgidum. The sequence goes on from LT934114.1 coordinate 759,513,018, forward strand.
GATATAATGTTTGATTCTTTGACCGTTCACCACCCTCGGACTTGTGCCTCCGAAGTTGTTGATTTTTATGGCACCGAAACGATAGACCTCCTCGATAACGTAAGGACCTTCCCATTTAGAGAGAAGTTTTCCTGCAAAAAATCTTAAATGAGAGTTGAATAGCAACACATAATCACCTACGTTAAATTCTCACTTTTGTATCCTTTTGTCATGTCATCGTTTAACTTTTTCTTTGAACAGCTTGGCATTCTTATAGGCTTGAGTTCTCCATTCATCAAGTGAGCTAATATCAAATAACCTCTTCTCACCGGCAAGTTTGAAGTCATAGTTGAGCTCTTTAATAGCCCAGTATGCTTTATGTTCAAGTTCAAGAGGTAAGTGACATGCTTTTCCATAAACCATCTTATACGGAGACATACCCATAGGATTTTTATAGGCAGTTCTATAGGCCCATAATGCATCATCAAGTTTCTTGGACCAATTCTTTCTAGATCTATTCACAGTCTTTTGCAAAATTAATTTGAGCTCTCTATTGCTCAACTCTACTTGACCACTAGACTGCGGGTGATAAGGAGATGCAATTCTATGATTAACATCATACTTAGCAAGCATCTTATGGAAAGCACCATGAATAAAGTGTGAACCACCATCAGTCATAAGATATCTAGGGACTCCAAACCTCAGAAAAATAACTTCTTTAAGCATTTTAATAGAGGTGTTATGATCAGCACTACTAGTTGGAATAGCTTCTACCCACTTAGTAATGTAATCAACAACAACTAAAATACGTGTGTAACCATTAGAGGCAGGAAAAGGTCCCATATAATCAAAGCCCCAAACATCAAATGGTTCAATAACAAGAGAATAGTTCATAGGCATTTCTTGGCGTCTACTAATATTACCAATTCTTTGACATTCATCGCAAGACAAGACAAACTTATGAGCATCTCTCAAGAGAGTAGGCCAATAAAAACTGGATTGCAATACCTTATGTGCAGTTCTATCTCCAGCGTGGTGTCCTCCATATGGTTCAGAGTGACACTTGCGTAGGATCTGTTCCTGTTCATGCTCAGGTACACACCGTCTAATAACACCATCTACTCCTTCTTTATAAAGGTGTGGGTCATCCCAGAAGTAATGTCTTAAATCACAAAAGAACTTTTTCTTTTGCTGGTATGTGAAACTAGGTGGTATAAATTTAGCAACAATGTAATTAGCATAATCAGCATACCATGGAGCAGAACGAGAAGCATTAATGACTGATAATTGTTCATCAGGAAAGCTATCATCAATAGGTAGTGGGTCATCAAGAACATTCTCTAACCTAGACAGGTTGTCTGCAACGGGGTTCTCAGCTCCCTTTCTATCAATAATATGCAAATCAAATTCTTGGAGCAAGAGAACCCATCTAATAAGTCTAGGGTTAGCATCTTTCTTTTCCATAAGATATTTAATAGCAGCATGATCAGTGTGAATAGTAACTTTGGAATCAACAATATAAGGTCTGAACTTATCGCATGCAAATACAACTGCTAAGAACTCTTTTTTCAGTAGTAGCATAATTTCTCTGGGCAGTATCAAGAGTTTTACTAGCATACTGGATAACATTCAATTTCTTACCAACTCTTTGCCCTAGAATAGCACCTACAGCATAATCACTAGCATCACACATAATTTCAAAGGGTAAATTCCAATCGGGTGGCTGAATAATAGGTGCAGTGATCAAAGCTTTCTTAAGTATTTCAAATGCTTCTACACAATCACCATCTAAGACAAAAGTAATATCTTTTTGCAATAAATTAGTTAGAGGCCTAGAGATTTTAGAAAAGTCCTTAATGAACCTCCTACAAAAACCGGCATGACCAAGGAAACTTCTTATACCTTTTATGTCCTTGGGACATGGCATCTTTTCAATAGCATCAACTTTAGCTTTATCAACTTCAATACCTCTCTCGAAAATCTTATGCCCCAAGACAATGCCTTCATTAACCACAAAGTGGCACTTTTCCCAATTCAAGACGAGACTAGTGTCTTCACATCTCTGCAAAAATCGATCAAGGTTGCTCAAGCAATCATCAAAAATGATCCATAAACGGAGAAATCATCCATGAATACCTCACAAATCTTTTCACAAAAGTCAGAGAATATAGCCATCATGCATCTTTGAAAGGTAGCAGGTGCATTACATAAACCAAAAGGCAAACGTCTATAAGCAAAAGTACCAAAAGGGCAAGTAAAAGTAGTTTCTGATTGATCCTCCGCTAACACAGGTATTTGAGAGAAACCAGAATAACCATCTAGAAAGTAGAAATGTGTATGTTTGGATAGTCTTTCTAGCATTTGATCAATAAAAGTAAAGGGTAATGATCTTTCTTAGTAGCTTTATTTAATTTATGGAAATCAATTACCATCCTATAACAAGTAATAATTCTTTGCGGGATCAATTCATCTTTATCATTAGGAACGATAGTAATACCTCCCTTTTTAGGACCACAATGGACAGGACTTACCCATTCACTATCAGCAACGGGATAAATTATACCTGGCTCAAGGAGTTTTAGTATCTCCTTTCTTACCACTTCATCTTAGGATTTAATCGTCGTTGAGGATCTCTATTTGGTTTGGCATCTTTCTCCACTTTAATTTTGTGTTGGCATAGAGTGGGACTAATGCCCTTAAGATCATCCAGAGTATATCCAATAGCAGCACGGTGCTTTTTCAGAGTTTTCAATAATCTTTCTTCTTCTTGCTCTGAAAGGTTAGCACTAATAATAACATGATATATTTTCTTTTCATCAAGATAAGCATACTTAAGATTATCAGGTAATGGTTTGAGCTCAAACACGGGATCACCCTTGGGTGGAGGGGGATCCCCTAGGATTTCAACAGGCAAGTTGGGTATCAGAATAGGACCCTGTTGAAGGAACACTTACATCTATTTCCCTTCTTTCATTCATAAACATATCATTTTCATAGTCTAGCAAATATTGTTCTAACGGATTAGTAGGAGGCCCGGCAATAGAAGCAAGACCAATAATCTCATCCTTACTAGGTGATTCTTTATCACGGGGTTGTCTATGAAACTTAGCAAAATTAAACTCATGAGACATATCCCCTAAGCCAATTGTAACAACATCCTTTTTGCAATCAATCCAAGAATTAACAGTATTCAAGAAGGGTCTACCAAAAATAATGGGACAAAGTCATCTTGTGGGGAACCAAGAACAAGGAAATCAGCAGGATATTTAACCTTCCCACACAAGACTTCAACATCTCTAACAATCCCAACTGGCTTAATGGTGTCCCTATTGGAAAGCTTAATAGTAACATCAATACCTTCTATTTCAGCAGGCGCAGTATCATGCATAATTTCTGTATATAAGTCAAAGGGTATTGCACTAACACTAGCACCCATATCACATAAGCCATGATAACAATGATATCCTATTTTAACAAAAATAACAGGCATGCCTACAACAGGTCTATGTATCTTAGCATCTGGTCTAGCAATATTAGCAGCCTATTCACAGAAGTAAATAACATGCTCATCTAAATTATCATCCAAGAGATCTTTAACCATAGCAATACTAGGTTCAACTTTGGTTTGCTCAGGAGGTGTATAAGTTCTAGTATTACTCTTACGAACAACAGTTGAAGTTTTAGCATGATCCTTCATCCTAACAGGAAAAGTTGGTTTCTCAACATAACTATTAGGGACAATAGGATCATTATAAGTGATAGTCTTTTCTTCAACTGTAATAGGTGAAGCTACTTTTACTTCAATGGGAGGATTATATTTAAACCACTTCTCCTTAGGGAGATCAACGTGAGTAGCAAAAGATTCAAAAAAAGCAGCTATTATCTTAGAGTCAAGTCCATATTTAGCGCTGAATCCACGAAAAGCATCGGTATCCATAAAAGATTTAACACAATCAAACTTAGGTGTTATACCTGACTCCTTACCATCGTCGGAACCCCAATCCTCAGAGTTGCGTTTAATTCTTTCCAATAAATCCCACTTGAATTCAGTAGTCTTCAGCATATAAGAACCAGCACAGGAAGTATCGAGCATGGTGCGATCATTGAGAGAAAGCCGAGCATAAAATTTTTGAATACTCATTTCTCTTGAGAGCTCATGATTGGGGCATGAATATAACATTGACTTAAGCCTCCCCCAAGCTTGAGAGATGCTTTCTCATTCGTGAGGCCAGAAATTATATATGTAATTACGATCACGATGAACAAGATGCATAGGATAGAACTTCTGGTGAAATTCCAACTTCAATCGTTTATAATTCCAAGATCCAGTATCATCACATAGCCTATACCATGTCAATGCATCTCCCTTCAAAGATAAAGGGAAGACCTTCCTTTTGACAACATCATCGGGAATACCTGCAAGCTTAAATAATCCACAAACTTCATCCACAAAGATAAGGTGTAAATCGGGATGCAATGTTCCATCTCCTGCAAAGGGATTAGCTAGCAGTTTCTCTATCATACCTGAAGGAATCTCAAAGTAAATATTTTCAGTAGGTTCGGTAGGTTGAGGAGCAACTCTTTGCTCTACTGTTCGGGGTGAAGATACCCCGAACAAGCCCCTCAAAGGATTAGTTTCCATAGTAACAAGCGACAGAAAATTTCAACACACTATATAAATGTTTCCTTACCAAGTTCCACTCACCAAAGGCACTTCACTCCCCGGCAACGGCGCCAGAAAAGAGTCTTGATGACCCACAAGTATAGGGGATCTATCATAGTCCTTTCAATAAATAAGAGTGTCGAACCCAACACGGAGCAGAAGGAAATGACAAGCGGTTTTCAGTAAGGTATTCTCTGCAAGCACTGAAATTGTAGGTAACAGATAGTTTTGTGATAAGATAATTTGTAACGGGTAACAAGCAATGAAAGTAAATAAAGTGCAGCAAGGTGGCCCAATCCTTTTTGTAGCAAAGGATAAGCCTGGACAATTTAAAGCACTCCCTAGGACACATGGGAATTATCATCAAGCTAGTTTTCATCACGCTCATATGATTCGCGTTCGGTACTTTGATAATTTGATATGTGGGTGGACCGGTGCTTGGGTACTGCCCTTTCTTGGACAAGCATCCCACTTATGATTAACCCCTATTGCAAGCATCCGCAACTACAAAAGAAGTATTAAGGTAAACCTAACCATAGCATGAAACTAATGGATCGAAATCAGCCCCTTACGAAGCAACGCATAAACTAGGGTTTAAGCTTCTGTCACTTTAGCAACCCATCATCTACTTATTACTTCCCAATGCCTTCCTCTAGGCCCAAATAATGGTGAAGTGTCATGTAGTCGACATTCACATAACACCACTAGAGGAAAGACAACATACATCTCATCAAAATATCGAACGAGTACCAAATTCACATGACTACTAATAGCAAGACTTCACCCATGTCCTCAGGAACAAATGTAACTACTCACAAAGCATATTCATGTTCATGATCAGAGGAGTATTAATATGCATTAAGGATCTGAACATATGATCTTCCACCAAGTAAACCAATTAGCATCAACTACAAGGAGTAATCAACACTACTAGCAACCCACAGGTACCAATTTGTGGTTTTGATGCAAGATTGGATACAAGAGATGTGTTGGAGAACGTAGTAATTTCAAAAAAATTCCTACGCACACGCAAGATCATGGTGATGCATAGCAACGAGAGGGGAGAGTGTTGTCCACATACCCTCGTAGACCGTAAGCAGAAGCGTTATGACAACGCGGTTGATGTAGTCGTACGTCTTCACAATCCGACCGATCCGAGTACCGAACGTACGACACCTCCGAGTTCAGCACACGTTCAGCTCGATGACGATCCCCGGACTCCGATCCAGCAGGGTGTCGGGGATGAGTTCTGTTAGCACGACGGCGTGGTGACGATCTTGATATTCTACCGTCGCAGGGCTTCGCCTAAGCACCGCTACAATATTATCGAGGAGGACTATGGTGGAGGGGGGCACCGCACACGGCTAAGAGATCAAGAGATCCATTGTTCTTGTGTCTAGAGGTGCCCCCTGCCCCCGTATATAAAGGGGCAAGGGGGAGGGGTTTGGCCGGCCAGGAGGGGCGCGCCAGGCGGAGTCCTCCTCCTACCGGGAGTAGGACTCCCCCCTTCCTTGTTGGAGTAGGAGAGAAGGAAAGAGGGGGAGAGGAGGAAGGAAAAGGGGCTGCACCCCTTGTCCAATTCGGACCAGAGGGGGGCTGTGCACCTCCTTCCTTTCGGCCTCTCTCCTCTATTCCCGTATGGCCCAATAAGGCCCATATACTCCCCGGCGAATTCCCGTAACTCTCCGGTACTCCGAAAAATACCCGAATCACTTAGAACCTTTTCGAAGTCCGAATATAGTCGTCCAATATATCGATCTTTACGTCTCGACCATTTCGAGACTCCTCGTCATGTCCCCGATCTCATCCGGGACTCCGAACTCCTTCGGTACATCAAAACTCATAAACTCATAATATAACTGTCATCGAAACCTTAAGCGTGCGGACCCTACGGGTTCGAGAACTATGTAGACATGACCGATAGTACTAAGCTGTGATCATGTTTTGCTCGTGAGAGAAGCTTAGTCAATGGGTCTGTCATATTCAGAGTCGTATATATTTTGCAAATATTCTATGTCTACAATGTTCTGCACGAAGCTACTCTAGCTAATTGCTCCCACTTTCAATATGTATCCAGATTGAGACTTAGAGTCATCTGGATCGGTGTAAAAGCTTGCACAGATGTAACTCTTTACAACGAGCTCTTTTATCACCTCCATAATCGAGAAATATTTCCTTAGTCCTCACTAAGGATATTCTTGACCAATGTCCAGAGATCTACTCCTAGATCACTATTGTACTCCCTTGCCAAATTCAGAGTAAGGTATACAATAGGTCTGGTACATTGCATAGCATACTTTATAGAACCTATGACTGAGGCATGGGGAATGACTTTCATTCTCTTTTCTATTTTCTGTCGTGGTCGAGATTTGAGTCTTACTCAATTTCACACCTTTGCAACAGGCAAAAACTCTTTCTTTGACTGTTCCATTTTGAACTACTTCAAAATCTTGACAAGGTATGTACTTATTGAAAAACTAATCAAGCGTCTTGATCTATCTCAATAGATTTGGATGCTCAATATGTATGTAGCTTTAATGAGGTCTTTCTTTAAAAAACTCCTTTCAAATACTCCTTTATGCTTTCCAGAAAAATTCTACATCATTTCTGATCAACAATATGTTACTCACATATATTTATCAGAAAGTCGGTAGTGCTCCCACTCACTTTATTGTAAATACAGGCTTCACCGCAAGTCTGTATAAAACTATATGCTTTGATCAACTTATCAAAGCGTATATTCCAACTCTGAGATGCTTGCAGCAGTCCATAGATGGATCGCTGGAGCTTGCACATTTTGTTAGCACCTTTAGGATTGATAAAACCTTCTGGTTGTATCATATACAACTCTTCTTTAATAAATCCATTAAGGAATGTAGTTTTGACATCCAGTTGCCAAATTTCATAAAATGTGGCAATTGCTAAAATGATTCGGACAGACTTTTAAGTATCGATACGAGTGAGAAAATCTCATTGTATTCAGCACCTTGAACTTTGTCAAAAACTTTTTTCGACAAGTCTAGCTTTGTAGATAGTAACACTACTATCAGTGTCCGTCTTCCTCTTGAAGATCCATTTATTTTCTATGGCTTGCCGATCATCGGGCAAGTCCACCAAAGTCCACACTTTGTTCTCATACATGGATCCCATCTCAGATTTCATGGCCTCAAACCATTTTGCGGAATCTGGGCTCATCATCGCTTCCTCATAGTTCGTAGGTTCATCATGGTCTAGTAACATCATTTCCACAATAGGATTACCATACCACTCTGGTGCGGATCTTAATCTGGAAGATCTACAAAGTTTGGTAGCAACTTGATCTGAAGCTTCATGATCATTATCATTAGCTTCCTCACTAATTGATGTAGGAATCACTAGAACTGATTTCTGTGATAAACTACTTTCCAATTCGGGAGAAGGTACAATTACCTTATCAAGCTCTACTTTCCTCCCACTCACTTCTTTCGAGAGAAACTCCTTCCCTAGAAAGGATCCATTTTAGCAATGAATGTCTTGCCTTCAGATCTGTGATAGAAGGTGTACCCAACAGTTTCCTTTGGGTATTCTATGAAGACGCACTTCTCCGATTTGGGTTCGGGCTTATCAGGTGAAACTTTTTCACATAAGCATCGCAGCCCCAAACTTTAAGAAATGACAACTTTGGTTTCTTGCCAAACCACAGTTCATAAGGCATCGTATCAACGGATTTTAATGGTGGCCTATTAAACGTGAATGCAGCTGTATCTAATGTATAACCCCAAAACGATAGTGGTAAACCGATAAGAGACATCATAGATCGCATCATATCTAGTAAAGTACGATTAGCTTCCAAGTTGGGAGGTTGATGGCCACTAATTAGCCGGGTAGCAATCAGGCAAGAGCTAGCTCACTAGAACTAACTAGGGGACAAATTAATTGAAGGGTTGACAGAAGTTCAGAGTGCTGCTAACTAATTAAGAGGAACGCCATTCCCATGCACGACAAGATAATGCTGCACTTCGGACATGTTTAAAGTAGGCAGGCGGTCGGACGAGCTGTCGTTTGAATGCACGGCAGCCGCATGCATCAGGAAGCTATGAGGGCGGCACTCCTAGCCGGCCCGCCGTTTCAATTCGAGTGAGTAGTCGCGTTGCTCGGAACCGGCATGAATGTATCACTGGTGCTCTGGAGCGACACTGATCTTTTGAGGCGGGAACGCGCGGTGACGAGGGAGAGGGTTTTTTGTGGGCCAGGTTAGTCAGACGTGGGCATAGTAATGGTTCGGATGCCCGCCTAGCCCCCTCCACCGCCAAGTTTAAATCCGGTTTACGGATAAAAGTGCGCCCTGACCGCCGAACGAACCGATGCAGGCCCACATTGGATAGCAAAACACGTCTTGACTACTCGGTCTGGACGGTTGTGGGCAGTTTGAGGGTCGACATTGGAGATGCCCTAACTCGGACGCAGGACGCAGGGTTGCAGGCCCTCCTCCGGCACGACACCATGAACAACCCAAACATTTCATTGTATTCAGCACCTTGAACTTTGTCAAAAACTTTTTTCGACAAGTCTAGCTTTGTAGATAGTAACACTACTATCAGTGTCCGTCTTCCTCTTGAAGATCCATTTATTTTCTATGGCTTGCCGATCATCGGGCAAGTCCACCAAAGTCCACACTTTGTTCTCATACATGGATCCCATCTCAGATTTCATGGCCTCAAACCATTTTGCGGAATCTGGGCTCATCATCGCTTCCTCATAGTTCGTAGGTTCATCATGGTCTAGTAACATCATTTCCACAATAGGATTACCATACCACTCTGGTGCGGATCTTAATCTGGAAGATCTACAAAGTTTGGTAGCAACTTGATCTGAAGCTTCATGATCATTATCATTAGCTTCCTCACTAATTGATGTAGGAATCACTAGAACTGATTTCTGTGATAAACTACTTTCCAATTCGGGAGAAGGTACAATTACCTTATCAAGCTCTACTTTCCTCCCACTCACTTCTTTCGAGAGAAACTCCTTCCCTAGAAAGGATCCATTTTAGCAATGAATGTCTTGCCTTCAGATCTATGATAGAAGGTGTACCCAACAGTTTCCTTTGGGTATTCTATGAAGACGCACTTCTCCGATTTGGGTTCGGGCTTATCAGGTGAAACTTTTTCACATAAGCATCGCAGCCCCAAACTTTAAGAAACGACAACTTTGGTTTCTTGCCAAACCACAGTTCATAAGGCATCGTATCAACGGATTTTAATGGTGGCCTATTAAATGTGAATGCAGCTGTATCTAATGTATAACCCCAAAACGATAGTGGTAAACCGATAAGAGACATCATAGATCGCATCATATCTAGTAAAGTACGATTACGACGTTCGGACACACCATTACATTGTGGTGTTCCTGGTGGCGTGAGTTGCGAAACTATTTCACATTGTTTCAGATGAAGACCAAACTCGTAACTCAAATATTCATCTCCACGATCAGATTGTAGAAACTTTATTTTTCTTGTTACGATGATTTTCCACTTCACTCTGAAATTCTTTGAACTTTTCAAATGTTTCAGACTTATGTTTCATCAAGTAGATATACCCATATCTGCTCAAAGCATTTGTGAAGGTCAGAAAATAACGATACACGCCGCGAGCCTTAACACTCATCGGATCGCATACATCGGTATATATTATTTCCAATAAGTCAGTAGCTCGTTTCATTGTTCCGGGGAACGGGGTTTTAGTCATCTTGCCCAAAAGGCACGGTTCGCAAGCATCAAATGATTCATAACCAAGTAATTCCGAAGATCCATCTTTATGGAGTTTCTTCATGCGCTTTACACCGATATGTCCCAAACGGCAGTGCCACAAATAAGTTGCACTACCATTATTAACTTTGCATCTTTTGGCATCAATATTATGAATATGTGTATCACTACGATGGAGATCCAACAAACTATTTTCATTGGGTGTATGACCATTTGAAGGTTTTATTCATTTAAACAGAACAAGAATTATTCTCTGACTTTAAATGAATAACCGTATTGCAATAAACATGATCAAATCATATTCATGCTCAATGCAAACGCCAAATAATATTTATTTAGGTTTAACACTAATCCCGAAAGTATAGGGAGTGTGCGATGATGATCATATAAATCTTGGAACTACTTCCAACACTCATCGTCACTTCCCCTTCAACTAGTCTCTGTTTATTCTGTAACTCCTGTTTCGAGTTACTAATCTTAGCAACCGAACAAGTATCAAATACTCAGGGGCTACTATAAACACTAGTAAGGCACACATCAATAACCTATATATCAAATATACCCTTGTTCACTTTGCCATCCTTCTTATCCACCAAATATTCAGGGCATTTCCGCTTCCAGTGACCATTTCCTTTGCAGTGTAAGCACTCAGTTTCAGGCTTTGGTCCAGCTTTGGTCTTCTTCACGGGAGTGACAACTTGTTTGCCATTCTACTTGAAGTTTCCCTTTCTTTCCCTTTGCCCTTTTCTTGAAACTAGTGGTCTTGTCAATCATCAACACTTGATGCTCTTTCTTGATTTCTACCTTCATCAATTTCAACATCACGAAGAGCTCGAGAATCGTTTTCGTCATCCCTTGCATACTATAGTTCATCACGAAGTTCTAGTAACTTAGTGATGGTGACTAGAGAATTCTGTCAATCACTATCTTATCTGGAAGATTAACTCCCACTTGATTCAAGCGATTGAAGTACCCAGACAATCTGAGCACATGCTCACTAGTTGAGCGATTCTCCTCCATCTTTTAGCTACAGAACTTGTTGGAGACTTCATATCTCTCAACTCGGGTATTTGCTTGAAATATTAACTTCAATTCCTGGAACATCTCATATGGTCCATGACGTTCAAAACGTCTTTGAAGTCCCGATTCTAAGCTGTTAAGTATGGTGCACTAAACTATCAAGCAGTCATCATATTGAGCTAGGCAAACATTCATAACATTTGCATCTGCTCCTGCAATAGGTCTGTCACCTAGCAGTACATTAAGGACATAATTCTTCTGTGCAGCAATGAGGATAAACCTCAGATCACGGATCCAATCCGCATCATTGTTACTAACATATTTAAACACAATTTTCTCTAGGAACATATCAAAATAAACATATGAAAGCAACAAAGCGAGCTATTGATCTACAACATAATTTGCAAAAAACTACCAAGACTAAGTTCATGATAAATATAAGTTCAATTAATCATATTACTTAAGAACTCCCACTTAGACAGACATCTCTCTAGTCATCTAAGTGATCACATGATCCAAATCAACTAAACCATGTCCGATCATCACGTGAGATGGAGTAGTTTTCAATGGTGAACATCACTATGTTGATCATATCTACTATATGATTCACGCTCGACCTTTCGGTCTCCATGTTCCGAGGCCATATCTGTATATGCTAGGCTCGTCAAGTTTAACCTAAGTATTCCGCGTGTGCAATTGTTTTGCACCCGTTGTATTTGAACGTAGAGCCTATCACACCCGATCATCACGTGGTGTCTCAGCACGAAGAACTTTCACAATGGTGCATACTCAGGGAGAACACTTCTTGATAATTAGTGAGAGATCATCTTAAAATGCTACCAACAAACTAAGCAAAATAAGATGTATAAAAGATAAACATCATATGTAATCAAAATATGTGACATGATATGGCCATGATCATCTTGCGCCTTTGATCTCCATCTCCAAAGTACTGTCATGATCTCTATCGTCACCGGCACGACACCATGATCTCCATCATCTTGATCTATATCAATGTGTCTTCACATGGTCTTCTCGCCAACTATTGCTCTTGCAACTATTGCTATCGCATAGTGATAAAGTAAAGCAATTATTTGGCGCTTGCATCTTATGCAATAAAAAGACAACCACAAGGCTTCTGCCAGTTGCTGATAACTTCAATAAAAACATGATCATCTCATACAACAATTTATATCTCATCACGTCTTGACCATATCACATCACAACAAGCCCTGCAAAAACAAGTTAGACATCCTCTACTTTGTTGTTGCAAGTTTTACGTGGCTGCTACGGGCTGAGCAAGAACCGTTCTTACCTACGCATCAAAACCACAAAGATAGTTTGTCAAGTTGGTGTTGTTTTAACCTTCGCAAGGACCGGGCGTAGCCACACTCGGTTCAACTAAAGTGAGAGAGACAGACACCCGCCAGTCACCTTTAAGCAACGAGTGCTCGTAACGGTAAAACCAGTCTCGCGTAAGCGTACGCGTAATGTCGGTCCGGGCCGCTTCATCTCACAATGCCGCTGAACCAAAATATGACATGCTGGTAAGCCGTATGACTTGTATCCCCCACAACTCACTTGTGTTCTACTCGTGCATATAACATCTACGCATAAAACCTGGCTCGGATGCCACTGTTGGGAAACGTAGTAATTTCAAAAAAATTCCTACGCACACGCAAGATCATGGTGATGCATAGCAACGAGAGGGAAGAGTGTTGTCCACGTACCCTCGTAGACCATAAGCGGAAGCATTCTGACAATGTGGTTGATGTAGTCGTACTTCTTCACGATCCGACCGATCCGAGTATCGAACGTACGGCACCTCCGAGTTCAGCACACGTTCAGCTCGATGACGATCCCCGGACTCCGATCCAACAGGGTGTCGGGGATGAGTTCCGTCAGCACGACGGCGTGGTGACGATCTTGATGTTCTACCATCGCAGGGCTTCGCCTAAGCACCGCTACAATATTATCCAGGAGGACTATGGTGGAGGGGGGCACCGCACACGGCTAAGAGATCAAGAGATCCATTGTTGTTGTGTCTAGAGGTGCCCCCTGCCCCCGTATATAAAGGAGCAAGGGGGAGGGGTTCGGCCGGCCAGGAGGGGCGCGCCAGGAGGAGTCCTCCTCCTACCGGGAGTAGGACTCCCCCCTTCCTTGTTGGAGTAGGAGAGAAGGAAAGAGGGGGAGAGGAGGAAGGAAAAGGGGGCTGCACCCCTTGTCCAATTCGGACCAGAGGGGGGCTGCGCACCTCCTTCCTTTTGGCCTCTCTCCTCTATTCCCGTATGGCCCAATAAGGCCCATATACTCCCCGGCGAATTCCCGTCACTCTCCGGTACTCTGAAAAATACCCGAATCACTCAGAACCTTTCCGAAGTCCGAATATAGTCATCCAATATATCGATCTTTAAGTCTCGACCATTTCGAGACTCCTCGTCATGTCCCCAATCTCATCCGGGACTCCGAACTCCTTCGGTACATCAAAACTCATAAACTCGTAATATAACTGTCATCGAAACCTTAAGCGTGCGGACCCTACGGGTTCAAGAACTATGTAGACATGACCGAGACACGTTTCCGGTCAATAACCAATAGCGGAACCTGGATGCTCATATTGGCTCCCACATATTCTACGAAGATCTTTATCGGTCAAACCGCATAACAACATATGTTGTTCCCTTTGTCATCGGTATGTTACTTGCCCGAGATTCGATCGTCGGTATCTCAATACCTAGTTCAATCTCGTTACCGGCAAGTCTCTTTACTCGTTATGTAATGCATCATTCTGCAACTATCTCATTAGTCACATTGCTTGCAAGGCTTATAGTGATGTGCATTACCGAGAGGGCCCAGAGATACCTCTCCAACAATCGGAGTGACAAATCCTAATCTCGAAATATGCCAACTTAACATGTACCTTCGGAGACACCTGTAGAGCTCCTTTATAATCATCCAGTTACGTTGTGATGTTTGGTAGCACACAAAGTGTTCCTCCGGTAAACGGGAGTTGCATAATCTCATAGTTGTAAGAACATGTATAAGTCATGAAGAAAGCAATAACAACATACTAAACGATCAAGTGCTAAGCTAACAGAATGGGTCAAGTCAATCACATCATTCTCCTAATGATGGGTCAAGTCAAGTTAATCAAATGACAACTCATGTCTACGGCTAGGAAACTTAACCATCTTTGATTCAATGAGCTAGTCAAGTAGAGGCATACTAGTGACACTATGTTTGTCTATGTATTCACACATGTATTATGTTTCCGGTTAATACAATTCTAGCATGAATAATAAAAATTTATCATGATATAAGGAAATAAATAATAACTTTATTATTGCCTCTAGGGCATAATTTCTTTCAAGATGAACTAGGGTTTTGAGAGGAGATGGTGCTGGTGAAAGATGTTGATGGAGATTGACCCCCTCTCGATGAGAGGATCATTGGTGATGACGATGGTGATGATATCCCCCTCCCGGAGGGAAGTTTCCCCGGCAGAACAGCTCTGCCGGAGCTCTAGATTGGTTCCGCCAAGGTTCCGCCTCGTGGCGCGGAGTTTCGTCCCGTAAGCTTGCTTATGATTTTTTCCAGGGTAAAAGCCTTCATAGAGCAGAAGATGGGCACCGGAGGGCCACCAGGGGGACCAGGAGACAGGGGACGCGCCAGTAGGGGTGGGCGCGCCCCCCACCCTCCTGGCCAGGGTGTGGGCCCCTCTGGTATTTTCTTCGCTCAATAATTCTTATTAATTCCAAAAGTGACTTCCGTGGAGTTTCAGGATTTTTGGAGCTGTGCAGAATAGGTTTCCAATATTTGCTCCTTTTCCAGCCAGAATTCCAGCTGCCGGCATCCTCCCTCTTCATGGCAAACCTTGTAAAATAAGAGAGAATAGCCATAAGTATTGTCACATAACGTGTAATAACAGCCCATAATGCAATAAATATTGATATAAAAGCATGATGCAAAATGGACGTATCAGAGGGCGGCGCGACGGGGAGGAGAAGACGCGCAGGAGGCGCGCATGGGGAGAGGGGGTGGCGGTGGCGGCGGCAGATCACGGCAGCGGCCCGAGGCGGCGGCTAGGGTTTGCGGAGGCGGTATGATCGACTTGCTATAGATTCCATGTAGAGAATGATTTGATGCATCGATAATTGATTGATCGTGCACTAGGCACATATATATAGGTATAAGGGGTGCGACCGGTATCTTGTCTCCTAAGATACACGTACATACAGAGAGAGACAGACACTAATGGTACTGCATACAAAACCCAGACCTACGTACATGTACACATGTTCAACACTCTGAACTGCAGAGCCAATTAGTTTAACCTCCGAGATAGACACATTACATCACACACAAAGTTTCTGAACTCGAGCACATATGCACCTGGGTGAGTAGTAAAATCCAAAAAAAGTTTTTTTTTAATAAACATTGATGAATTTTTTATCTTCAAGCAAAATTTACTGATGAAATGACATTCGTGGAGGTCTGAAGAAAAATCGACGCCCCCATAAAACTATTTTGGAAGCATTGGTTTCTTTTCTTTGTCCAGACCTTCACGAATGTTATTTCATCATGAAAATTTGCACGCATATGAAAAACTCATTGAAGTTTGTTGGCAAAAAGAATCAGTTTTTTTTCCAGAATTAACTGTTCATCTGGGGTGCATGTGAGCTCCAGATCAGAAGAGCACTTTTGCATTACAGCGGAATATGTGCTCTTCACGGTGTTGATGTCTAGCTTATATAGTCAGACTCCAAATCTGAGCAATTTAACGGAACAAGCACCACCCCTATAAGTTTTAAACATCACACCGGGAAGCTACGGATGTGTTCAAAATTTGAACCGACACGCAGAGAAACTATGATCCTAGAAGTATGGCAGAGAAACACTACAAAAATCATGGTTACCCCTTTTTAGGGGTAATCTTGATAAAGTCATCTTCTGTTTGCGAGCTCATTTGAGCTCGTGATGAACAGTAAAATCATAAAAAAATGAAACCAAATTTAAAATTTTTGGATTTTATTTTACAAACTTTGACAAATATTTTGAGTGCTTGCTAAGTTTCATGATGAAATGGCATTTGTGGAAGTTGTAGCAAATAAAATAAAATTAGCACTGTATTGTTTGGGAGCCGATGGTCATGTTTAATTAGGGCCAGGTTTTGTGTCAACAATCGATGTCGTTATTTCAGAATTTGTGGAAGTTTGCTTTTTTTCCTTTGTTTCAACACATGTCTATATTTTTCGTACACATTGTACCTTTTTGTATAAATAACGAGCATCTTTGTATGCATGTTTCACTTTTTCAAATACACGATTAATATTTTTTTCAAATATTTGTTTTGATGTCCATTTTTTATACATTTGTACATTTTTTATGGATATAAAATAATTTTTTACGCATTTAAAATTTTGAAAACAAATAATTAATATTTTTCAAATTCATGTTTTTGAAATTTTTAATACATTTTAGCAGTTTTTAAATTAATTTTGAATTTGATAATTATAAATAATTATTTTTAACTATGATAACATTTTTTTACATCGTACAAACTTTTTAAAAATGTCACAAAATATTTACTTTTTAAACACGTTGTTCTTAAATATAACGGTCATTTTTTTCTGAATTACACAAACATTTGTTCTCACATTGTATGAAATTTTTCAAAGATGATACGTACTTTTTTTAAACGTGTGAACAATTTTAACATCTCACAATCTTTTTTTTGAATGCTATTAACATTTTATAAAAGTTACACTAACACATATTTTGCACGGTGATAGCAGTTTTCATATTCCCAGTGTACATTTAAGAAAAAATGAAGTACTACATTATGTTTTCTGGATTATATGTATTGCCATGGCGAGACATGTTTATGTATTGCTGTTGGTAAGACATTTCGAGCTTGCATTGGAAATTTGGAGGCATCTGCATGTGTCCACGTCGCTCTGAATTTGTGTCGACATTGATTTGATTTGTTTCCTATCTTATTTCTGGTCTACTCATCGGCTAACTCGGATTACGATGGTAAGTGGGTCCGGACAGCTCATTGCTGAACCATAAGATCAACGTCGTTTGTTCTGCATGTCGTTTCTTCTTCATGGCCGAAGGTTCTTCGATAGAATAGACTACATTACATCCCATTGGCATGTCACCGAAAAGATGTTTGCAATGCTTTAGGTACCAAAATGATTGAGGCATGAGATGTGGCTCGGTAGCTAACAAAGTCACATCATTAGGTGACAATCTGCATTTCTTAATTGGGCCGTACAGGAGAGGAGACAGCTCCAAAATCTCGGATAATCTAAGTCAGCGATGTGACAAACCTCGCATAATTTGGTTTTTGGACTACTACTGTAGACGCATACCACAATCACGGGCATGCATAAATATGGAGGAATAGGATGTGCTCATGTACAAGTGTCACGCTGTCATCCTGGTTTTTTTTTTCTGATCAAGGGCGATTTTATTATCTCAAAATGTAGCATCAAGCGGAAACAAAGCATTATGAGTAACACCTGGGCTCTGCATAATTAGGATGCACACGGCCCAATATGAAAGTCTGACAAAAATTGATGAAAAAAAACCGACAAATCGGCAACACTAGAGCCCTATAGACTGACACTATGCCTATGTCCATGGAGGTGGTGGATCGATCCGAAGGTTATGTTGCCACCCATGTTGGGAAAAAACCTCCGTAGCCACCTGCTCCAATCGCATACACACCGCCTTGAACAGCGGTTGGTCATCCGGACGTTGTAACATAGACCACATACGTAGCAATTGCGTACACCGGAAATAACCTGTAGAGGAGAAGCATTTTTTCTAAACCAAATCAATTCTACATAGCCAAAGCGATAAATTAAGGCATGCGCTCCCACCCTTATTAGCGTTTGAACCTATTTGAAATACGGTCCAACCAATGACCAAAAATATTGGCAACACTTGTAGACGGATACAAATTTGGCGCTATTTGAATGACTGGCGACGTAGAACATGCAAACTTGCATTGGAAAAGGAGGTGTTTGATTGTCTCGTCATCAGTACAAAAACAACACTTCTTACTCACTTACCAATTGCATGGTGCGAGATTATCTTTGGTTAACACAACTCCCCTACGAAGATACCACATGAAAATTTTCACTTTTAATGAAATGTTATCAGTACAGGTTTATTTTTTCAGTACAGGGTTCTCTAGCTAGGCTTACCTTTTCTTTTTCTTTTAGTGCGGGTTTTTGAACAGTGTACATGCATACCATGTCTGTATGCTCTGAATTGCACTGCTGTCAAATTAATGTGTACAATGTGAAGGAGGCATTTTTTTGCTGATCTTGAAAGAACTCAATTGTTGCCTAAAAATATATATGTGAAAATTTTGTGTTCCAATTAAACATGCCCTAGGGCATTCCCATTTAAATGTAACAAGATTTGCTGGCATGCATGTTGTGAACTTGTGATGTGAAGCTGCAGTGACAATGTCATCCAATCGTCCATGCAGGTTTTGATGCTGCGTGTGAAGCAATGGTGTTAAAGTTCAACCAACATAGTGGAACTGCCCCACGAATAAGACCCTCCTCTGGATCCGCAACAGAACAAGTTGTTTGATTGCTCTAGTGCATTCAGGAGACAGGGTGTCCTCTTTGCCAGTTTGCTCTCACTCAATTGCTCTGAACTGCAGAGCAGATTAGTTTAACCTCCCAGATGGACACATTACATCAGACACAAAGTTTCTGAACTCGAGCTCATATGCTCCTCTGAATCTTCATGCAAAATTTCATGATGAAATAACATTTGTGAAGGTCTGAAGAAAAATCGATGCTCCCATAAAACTATTTTGGAAGCATTGGTTTCTTTTCTTTGTCCAGACCTCCGTGAATGTTATTTCATCATGAAAATTTGCACGCAGGTGAAAAACTCGTTGAAGTTTGTTGGCAAAAAGAATCAGTTTGTTTTCCAGAATTAACCGTTCATCTGGGGTGCATGTGAGCTCCAGATCAGAAGAGCACTTTTGCATTACAGCGGAATATGTGCTCTTGACGGTGTTGATGTCTGGCTTATATAGTCAGACTCCAAACCTGAGCAATTTGGGGGAACAAGCACCACCCCTGTAAGTTTTAAACATCACACCACGAAGCTATGGACATGTTCAAAATTTGAACCGACATGCCGAGAAACTATGATCCTAGAAGTACAGCAATGACACTTGTAGGTACCGAGCCATTTAGAAACACTGCAAAAATCGTGGTTACCCTTTTTTAGGGGTAATCTTGATAAAGTCATCTTCTGTTTGCGAGCTCATTTGAGCTCGGGGTGAACAGTAAAATCACAAAAACAAATAAAAACAAATTCAATAAATTTGGATTTCCTTCTACGAATTATGAAAAATGTATTGAGTGCTTGCAAAATTTCACCACGAAATGACATTCGTGGAAGTCGTGAGAAAAAAAAACAAAAAAATATATATAACACTGTTTTGTTTGTGAGCCGATGGACATGTTTAATTAGGTCCAGGTTTTGTCTCAACAATCGCTGTCCTTAAATGGAGTATATCATTTCAGTCCCTAACTAGATGGTGGAACTTCCACATAGCCACGCGTAGCGTGACATACCCATCACTTTTTAGCAAGTTTCATTTCTTGGACTACTTTTCGGTCGGCCAGGGTTGGAGGTGATGCATTACCGATCGACCGGGCGACAATCAATCCATGGGCACCCACCCGACCACCGATCGAGCATAGTGCCGTGGCGCCGAGGGTATCGCCGTCGTCACCCGACACAGTTGGTCCGTCCCGTCCCATACTCACTCAGTTGGTGAGTGAGCCAGGCCAACATTCGTCCGTTGTCTCCGTTTCCAAGCTCGGCCAGCGGCGAAACCTACACGTACGCTCAGTTTGTCTCTCCCCGTTAATCTTGCCCCGTGTTCGAGCAATCTGCCGCGAAATGTGGTTGTCTGCCGGCCAGAGACCAGAACAGCGGCACTGAATGAATAATTAGCGTGTAAGCTGCTGCTAGCTACAAGTAGTAGCAGAGTATCGCAGATGTAATACATCCTAGCATAGCATGTGTTTGACAAATTCGGCGATTGATTTGGAGTACAGAAAATTCCGTTATTGATTTGGAGTACAAAAAAGGCGCGCGTCGAATTTGAGTTTTTCGGATTATATTTTCAGAAGCTAGGTCATAAAAGTTCAATCAGGGCCAGGTTTTGTCTCATCAATCCCTGCTAGAGCACAACCACGGCTGATGTAGCTGACCTGACGGTGGTATTCAGGTAGTACAAGACAGCACAGCACGCGATGATATTCAAGTTGCTGCTGCCGCTGCTGCGCACAAGTTGTCGATGGATTCCATAGCTAGTAGCTAGCTAGAATCACTACTACTGTAGCTGCAGCATGTTGTTGTTCTCGCCCATCGACCTTGTTGGACGCGTCTGCATGCCTGCACGCAGCATTATCTTGTCGTGCATGGCTATGGTGTTCCTCTTAATTAGTTAGCACTTTGAACTTCTGTCAACCCTTCAATTTATTTGTCCCCTAGTGAGTTAGCTCTTGTCTGCTTGCTTACCTGCTAATTATCGTCTGATTTTGTGGTCGATCATGAACCTCTCAACTTGGAAACCAATCTGGAGGCACAAATCTCGCCGTGCACATTGCTTTCCTCTGATGGGGAGTGAGTCTGGACAGCTCAGCTCTGAACCTTAAAGATAGATCGAGGCTGTTGTTTTGCATGCTGTTTCTTCCTCATAGCTGAAGGTTCTTCGGCTACATCCATTGGCATGTCACTGAAAAGATTTTTGCAGTGACTTTTGTTGCAAAATTATTTAGGCATAAAATATGGCTAGCTAGCTAACAAGGCCCTGTGACTTGACCGTGCGGTGGCTTGCCCAGCGTGGTCGAACATATTTCCGAACTGTCAGGTAAGACATCTTGTATCCTCGCGTTCAGATCATACACCCCTGTTAATCAGTCTCACACAGAAATCATCGGGGAGTAGCTCAGGTCGCCGGTGCCGTAGATATGAAATTTTTTGGGAAAAAGAAAAAACATTAGCAGATGAAGTAGAGGTTGCTTGGACCAAGCATAGGCAGGCAACGAACCTAGGAGACGTAACATCCAAGCTGGAGGGGGTGATGGACGCACTCCATTTATGGAGTAATAAGACAGTGGGCTCGGTCCCAAGGAAGATAGAAAAGACAAGGAAGGGACTGGAAGCTATAATACATAGCAATAATCCGAATAAACAAGCGATTCAAAAAAGGCTAGAAAAGGAGCTAGATAGTCTGCTAGAGAAGGAAGAACTTTTCTGGAAACAAAGATCGAGGATGGATTATCTCCGTGATGGTGATAGAAATACAGATTTTTTTCACCGCAAGGCGACTTGGAGGAAGAAGAAAAATAAAATTAGTCAGCTGGAGAAGGATGATGGTACCATGACGGATAATATTCAGGAGATGGAGGCACTTGCTACATCCTTTTTTCAGAATTTATACACAGCCAATCAGGGAGTACAACCTGATATTATTTTAGATAAGATTGAACCATTAATCACAGAGCAGTTAAATGAAATGTTGTGTAGTGAATTTTCCGATGAAGAGATCAGTAATGCACTGTTCCAAATAGGTCCTCTGAAGGCTCCCGGCGCAGATGGGTTCCCTGCGAGATTTTATCAGAGGCATTGGGGTACTCTGAAAAATGAGGTGATCAAGGCAGTAAAAGAGTTCTTCAATTCAGGCGTCATGCCGGAAGGAGTAAATAATACTGTTATAGTGCTAATACCGAAGAAGGAAAACCCGAGCTCCCTAAAAGATTATAGGCCTATCAGCCTATGCAATGTAGTGTACAAAATTGTTTCAAAATGTTTGATAAATAGATTGAGACCACTGCTTCATGATTTGATAGCCCCAACGCAAAGTGCCTTCATCCCAGGGCGAATGATTACGGACAACGCTCTGATTGCATTTGAATGTATCTATAGTATTCAAAGAAGTTCTGACGCAAAAGGAAAATATTGTGCATACAAATTAGACCTCGCAAAGGCCTATGACCGAGTTGACTGGAATTACCTTGAAGGGGCGATGAAAAGATTAGGTTTTGCAGAAAAATGGATAAAATGGATCATGACTTGTGTGAAAACAGTAAAATACTCTGTTCGTTTCAACGGGAACCTGCTGCAAAGCTTCACGCCTACGTGTGGTTTGAGACAAGGAGATCCAATGTCCCCTTATCTCTTTCTCTTTGTCGCTGATGGGCTCTCACGGCTAATACAGAGTAAGGTGGAAACGGGTGAATTACAGGAGCTGAAAATTTGTAGACAAAGCCCTGGTATCTCACACCTTTTATTCGCGGATGACAGCCTGTTATTTTTTAAAGCTAATAGCGATCAGGCTAATAAGGTAAAGAACATCCTGGACAACTATGAGAGAGCCACTGGACAGCTAATAAGTCCATCTAAATGCTCCCTGCTCCTTGGAAACAAATGCTCACAAGAAGATGGACAGGACGTAATAAATATCCTGAATGTAGTAACGGTGACTTTTGAGGAGAAATACCTGGGTTTGCCGGTTCCAGAAGGACGTATGGTAAAAGGGAAATTCAAGCACACAAAAGATAAAGCGAGGAAAAGAATGAATGATTGGACAGAAAAATATTCTTCCAGTGGAGCTAAGGAGACACTAATTAAATCAGTGGCCCAAGCGATTCCCACTTTTGCAATGAGTGTCTTCAAGTTCTCAGCAACCCTCTGTGAGGAGCTCATGCACATGACCAGAGACTTTTGGTGGGGAGATGATGAAGATCGCCGACGTATCCATTGGTTGAGTTGGGAGAAACTTACAAAACGTAAAAGCCAAGGAGGTATGGGATTCAAAGATCTTAAAGTTTTTAACCAAGCTCTTCTCGCTAGGCAAGCCTGGCGACTGATTGCACATCCTGACAGCTTGTGCGCGAGAGTACTTAAGGCAAAATATTACCATGGGGCTGATCTGCTAGACACGGCGTTTATTCATAATGCGTCGCCGGGTTGGCAGGGCATCATGCATGGTTTGGAACTCCTTAAAAAAGGATGTATTTGGCGCATCTGCAACGGAAATAGTGTTCGCATTTGGAGAGACAATTGGATCCCGAGAGGAAACATGAAAATAAACATGAACCCAACAAGGTCCCGAACTCGGTGGGTAGCAGACCTCATCGACCAGGAGAGTCACGCTTGGAAGGAGGACTACATCATGCGTATATTTACACGCGAAGACGCAAATGATATTTTAAGTATCCGACTACCAAATTATGATGATGAGGATTATATTGCGTGGCAGCCCGAAAAAAATGGAATTTTCAGTGTTCGTAGCGCATATCGGTTAGCCATGGACGAAAAGGGTTCTGGGGTGATTGGGTCCAGCCACAATACCCAAGGAGATCGCAGTATTTGGAATAATATCTGGAAGACAAATGTACCCCAAAAAGTACGTATTTTTACATGGAGACTAGCATCGGAGTCACTGGCGGTTCAAACTAATAGATTTCGTCGCATCCCAGGCCTCACCCCGATTTGTAATGTATGTGGGGCCGAGGATGAAACAGGCTTCCATATGGCACATCGATGCACATTTGCAAGGGCCTTGTGGCACGAACTCAAGGAGGCATGGAACCTGCCCCCTGAGCAGGAAGTAGAATATACTGGAAGGGATTGGGTCCTAATCTTGCTAGATAAGGTGAGTGAAGATATGAAACAAAAATTTATGCTATTTTGGTGGCGTGTTTGGCACCATAGAAATGACGCGATCTTCGCAAAAGGTAAAGCGAAAATTTCCCACTCTGCTCGTTTTCTGCAAAACTACCTTGCAAACATCCGCTTGATTGCGGAGGGAACTTCTGAGATAGATCGAAAAGGGAAAAGTCCGATGGTTAACTTGCCATCAGTGCAACAACATGATCATACAAAGGAAAAAGGATGGACAATGCCAGAGCTCGGATGGGCTAAGGTCAATGTTGATGGAAGTTTTTTGGAGGAAAATAGGAGCGGAGCCTGGGGAGCTGTGATTCGAGATCATGATGGAAGAATTATCTTATCAGCTTGGGATTATATACCGCGGTGCAATGGAGCGGACTGCGCGGAAGCCATGGCTTGCCTAGAAGGACTAAGGATGGCAATGTCGGCGACGAATCTACCCTTAATCATCGAGACAGATTGCAGCTCGGTGACAAAGGCGCTTATCCTCTCGTCTATTGATAGATCGGAGGTTGCAACAATTGTAAAGGAGTTTCAAGCCATGAAAGGGAACAGAGAAGTAAAAGTTTGCAAAGTAGATAGAAGGGACAATAGGTTAGCTCATAGTCTTGCCCAGTTGGGGCGTAGAGAGTTGCGTGGTGGGGTTATGCAAGGCTCTGTGCCAACCTGCGTGTTGAGTGAGGCCTTGCACGATTGTACGAACTATGTTTCTCTACTTTAATTAATACAACTCTCTATTTCAAAAAAAAAAAGGCCCTGTGATCCGGTGAAAACTTGCATTTCTTAATTGGGGAGGAGAGGAAACGGTTCCAAGATCATGAATAATCTAAGTCACCAATGCGACAAACCTGGCATGATTTGGCTCTTGGACTACTGATCATGACAAGACCACAATCACGGGCAACTTAAATACGGAGAATGTGTACTCATGTACACGTGTCATGCTGCCCTAGTTGTTCTCTAGGCTTTGCTTCTTCAGTGCAGGTTTCTCTAGGCTTGTTTTTTTTAGTATAGATTTTTCAGCAGTGTATTTGTATAGCATGTCTAGATTAATTTTGTGGTTTTACCTCATCTGACGTGGAAATAAAAAAGGATCAACTTCGTGTGGATGATGTTCGGAGGATCATTTTCGTGGCATGCATGTTCCGATGTGAGGCTGCAGTGTCAATGTCGGCAATCAGTCCCTGCACACGCCCACTGTTCTGATTGCAGAACCATGAACAGCACTAACGATCAACCCACACAGTTCCTCCCATGAGCAGCGAAGATCCTCCTCCGGATTCAAACTTTCAAATAACTGGATTCACAACGGAACAAGGTGATGACATTTTGTATGCTTGCTCTAGGGCATTCAGAAGGCGGGGCCTCCATTTTGCAATTCATGAATTACTACTTTGAACCGATCGAAGAGCCCAACACTTGCCCTATAGAGAGTTCAGAGAACATGGAGCCTACCCGGACCAAAACTTGTCTTTTCTTTTTCTTCTTTTCTTTCTAGGAATCATGAGTTAGGGCCAAAGTACCTTTCTGCTCCGGAGCTCATTTGAGCTCGGTGAACAGTAAAAAAATCAAAACAGATTGAAAAAAATCTAAATTTTTTTGGGGAGAAACATTGACAAAAGTTTTAAGTCCTTGCAAAAATTTGTCATGAAATCACATTCCTGCAAGGCGTGGCAAAAAAAAAAAAACAAATTCAGTGCTCCAAAATGCTTTTGAAAGTAGTATTTTTAGAGTACCGATTTTGTTTTTTGTTTTTGCCACGCCTTCTAGTCATGTGATTTCGAGATGAATTTTTACAAGCATTTAAAACTTTTGTCAATATTTCTCCCAAAAAATTGGATTTTTTTGATTTTTTTGGATTTTACTGTTCACCCGAGCTCAAATGAGCTCAGGTGCAGAAACCCTGCGTCCGAGTTAGGGCATCTCCAATGTCGACCCTCAAACTGCCCACAACCGTCCAGACCGAGTAGTCAAGACGTGTTTTGTTATCCAATGTGGGCCTGCATCGGTTCGTTCGGCGGTCAGGGTGCACTTTTATCCGTAAACCGAATTTAAACTTGGCGGTGGAGGGGGCTAGGCGGGCATCCGAACCATTACTATGCCCACGTCTGACTAACCTGGCCCACAAAAAACCCTCTCCCTCGTCACCGCGCGTTCCCGCCTCAAAAGATCAGTGTCGCTCCAGAGCACCGGTGATACATTCATGCCGGTTCCAAACGACGTGACTACTCACTCGAATTGAAACGGCGGGCCGGCTAGGAGTGCCGCCCTCATAGCTTCCTGATGCATGCGGCTGCCGTGCATTCAAACGACAGCTCGTCCGACCGCCTGCCTACTTTAAACATGTCCGAAGTGCAGCATTATCTTGTCGTGCATGGGAATGGCGTTCCTCTTAATTAGTTAGCAGCACTCTGAACTTCTGTCAACCCTTCAATTAATTTGTCCCCTAGTTAGTTCTAGTGAGCTAGCTCTTGCCTGATTGCTACCCGGCTAATTAGTGGCCATCAACCTCCCAACTTGGAAGCTAATCTCGCCGCACAAATCTCGCCATGCTCATTTGCTTACCTGTCTGTAATGGGGAGTGGGTCTGGACAGCTCAGCTCTGAACCTTAGATCGATCGGTGCTGTTGTTTGGCATGCTGTTTCTTCCCCGTAGCTGAAGGTTCTTCGGCTACATCCATTGGCATGTCCCCGAAGAGATCTCTGCAACGCTTTATGTCCTAAATTAATTTAATATGGCTAGGTAGCTAACAACGTACCGTGTGATCCGGTGAGAATCTGCATTTCTTAATTGGGGAGGAGAGGAGACAGTTCCAAGATCATGAATAATCTAAGTCACCAATGGGACAAAACCTGGCATTATTTGGTTCTTGGACTACTGATCATGACATGACCACAATCACGAGCAACTTAAATGCGGGTGAATGGCGTACTCTATATTTGTCGTGTTGTCCTACTTGTTAACTAGCCGTATTTTTTTTATCTGTACAGGTCTCTCTAAGCATGTTTTTAAAGAATAGATGTTTTAGCATGTGTGGATTAATTTTGTGGTTTTACCAATTCTCATCTAACGTAGAAATAAATAAAAAAGGATCAACTTCGTGTGCATGATGTGCTGAGGATCATTTTCGTGGCATGCTTGCATGGTCCGATGTGAGGCTGCAGTGACAATGTCGGCAATCAATCCCCGCGCACGCCCACTGTTCTGATTGCAGACCATGAACAGCACTAACGGTCAACCCAAACAGTTCATGCCATGAACATCCAAGATCCTCCTCCGGATTCAAACTTCCAAAAAATTGGATTCACAACTGATGTCGATATTGTGTACATGATAGGTTACAGTTGGACTCTGAGTAGTATTGTGTTTAGATAGAACACTTGTATTCTAGGCCTCTCATATATAGCGGGGGTAGACACACGGTGTAACCTATGCCAACATAATAGCACGGACGCGCAAGGGGGAGCCGGCGGCGTGTGCCGGCGCCCGGGTGGCCGGTGTGCGGTATTGTGACGGTGTCACGGGGAAGAGCGCCCGTAGTCAAGCCCTGGGGATGTAGCCATATCGGTGAACCTCGTTAACAAATCTCGGTGTCATGCTCGTGTGATTGCTTGGTACTCGGATGATCAACGATATGCTTCGGATTTATTCTAACAAGTGATATCATGAGCTAGGTTGTCCGGAGGTTGTGGATCACTAGTTCAGAACCGGCCTTTAGTGCCGGTTCGTAACGGCCTTTAGTGCCGGTTCGCCAACCGGCACTAAAGAGTGGGGACTAAAGATCCCCCCTTTAGTACCGGTTCCTCACGAACCGGCGCTAAAGAGCCACCACGTGGCACGAGCCAGGCCCGGGTGCGTGTAGGACATTAGTACCGGTTGGTAACACCAACCTGTACTAAATGTTTTTTTTAATTTTTGCTTTAATTTTGTGTTTTCAATTTGGCTTTATTTTCCATTTAATTCTTTTTTGTTTGCTGGTATTTCACGATACTACAAATTGTACACGTTATGCATATATATAAATAGATTTTCTCGTACGTAGAACCGCATATATATATATATATATGTATAATATATATCATCGAATGTCTCACAACCAACACCATTAACTATTCACACATACACATGTATATACATATACAATTTCTCCTACATGTTGCCTTGGTGCCTTCGGAGCGATGACAAGTGGTTCATGGGGGCGGTAGCGGGTAATAGTATTCTTCTTTGGGATCTATGACCTGGTCGAGCAAAAATCCGGCTATTTCCTCTTGAAGTGCTAGTATGCGGTCCGCTGATAGGAGCTTATCCCGCACCACTCTGAACTGTTAAGAAGGAAATCAATATGATTGTGTATTAGTTGTGTTACAAGATATATCGATAATGTGTGAATAGTGTTCTGACTAACGTACACAGTCCCGTCTTTGAGATCTGCTCCTTTCGGACGCCATCATGTGAATGTTCTCGCAAACGTAGAATGCACACAGATCATTCCTCGGCGCCTGCTTCAGGGCCTTTACGAGAATGGAATTGAATCAGATAATGATTAATCAAGCATGATAATTAATTAATGGTATTGAAACAAGAATTAAAGAGATGGTAGCTAGCTAGTACTACTTAATTACTTACCTTTGGTCGATGCCAAAACAACTTTTTTGGCCATTTGCCTGGAGTCACCTTGATGAACTTTGCCCAAGCCCTGCCCGCCGGCAAAGAAAATTAATAAAGGGGTTATTAAATAGTTCATATTAGGAAATGACGAAATAATAATAGGCCGAGATATAGTAAATAATGATTGAAATTACCTGTTGACTATCCTTTCATGATGGTGTAGTCTTTATCTTCTTTAAGTAGTGAGTCCAGTACTTCAACCGTTGCTTTGTCAACTTTAATGTCTAACAAGATCCAGTAGAAACTGCATGCGCACACGTTTGCATGTCTTAATTAAGCGGGCATGTGCATAAAATTAATCAACTATCGTAAACTGTATACACTTAATTATTAACATCTAGCTAGCTAGTAAGAAAAAACAAAATTTGTATTAACTCACAGGAAGTTGTAAGTAAGTAGTATATCTTCATTGGTATTGGGGCGCTTCAAGAACTCTAGCATGCTTTCCTCTACACTTGCTCGAGAAGTTGGAAGATTCCATGTGTACTCATTAATGGTAATTGGGTCAATGAACCCAATGCCATAGCATCCAGATTTTTTCATTTCATACATCTTTATCCTGCATATAATACCACCGAAAAGAATATATAGTGAGGATAATTACATGTAATGATTGATAGAAAATTACAGAAAGAAATCACTTACAGACAATAGCAACTGATGATAGATTTGTCGAGTGCGTCTTGATTGTATAACTGAAATAGTTCTGAATACTCAACGCACAGAGCTTTCTCATGGAAGTAATGCTCCTTCTTGACATTCACCATGAGGGACTCTCGATTGGAAATCTTGGTAATGCTCATATACCATTGATGCAATTCATACATTCTCGTTGGGAGGTTCTTGACCTTGTCTGGCTCGACCAAAGGTTGGCCCCGGACATATTTTCGTTTTATTTCCTCCTCTCTAAACAGAGACATGGGCTCAATTTCGAGGAGTTGTCCAACAGAGATCTTGAGCATTTCATCCTGCATTATATGCTCCTCCGTTATTACCACATCGCCTAGCTGGTGAACTTTAACGGTTTGCCCACAATAATATTGGGCGCGCGGCCTCCTCTCATGTGTTATTGGCACAACAAGCGGGGGGATCGATTGTGCCGCCTGTTCTCCCACCTGGGGAATGGTTTTCCTGCATTTTTTGCCCGCTGCTTGTTGGCTCGAGCTCGAGGTCGCTTCCTTCTTTAGCCGTTCTCGATGTAGTTTCCTGATTTGGCGCTCATAGTCTGAGTCAACAGGCTTGGGAGCTGGTTCTCTAGCCATACGAATGAAGTGGTCAATCGTTTTCTCAGGCACTTTATCCTTTGGCGGTGGTGCCGGTTTTGGTCCAAAATGGGCGTCCACTTGGGCCTGCACTATGGCTGTGTTTTGCTCCTCAGACATGTCGTAAGGCCTCTGAGGAAGAAGAGCGAGGCTTGGACCATATTTATATCGCTTGTCTCCGTCTGTACTTCCTGAACTACATCGACTCGTACCGCTACGCACCATAGTTGCGACGTGTCTCTTCTGTGATTGCTGAGACGACGGAGACGGCTGACGTGGCTGAGTTGGAGCAGGAGAAGTGGCCTGACAATGTGCCGGACATGAAGCAGGAGGTGTGGCCTGACACGGTGCCGGACTTGAAACCGGAGAAGTGGCATGACGCTGTGCCAGACTTGAAACCGGAGGAGTCAGCTCACGCGTTCGGGGACTTGGAGGAGGTGGCGGACTTCGAGGAGGAGTCGGCTCATGCGTTCGTGGACTTGGAGGAGCGGGGGTCTGCTAACTCGGTGGCGGACTTTGAGGAGGAGTCGGCAGACAACACGGAGTCGGTGGACTTCGAAAGATGATGCAATCCTTTCTCCATAGGATGATACGATGTATGGCCTCTCCCAGTGTGCGCTCGTCTTCACCTCCAGGAATGTCAAGCTGTAGCCCCTAATATGGGTCCACCACTTCATCAACCAAGACACAAGCATAGCCCTCTAGAATCGGGATGCAATGGAAGGTTGCTTCGGGGGTAATTGTAAAACCAACGTCGTCCGCCACCTTCATGGATATGTTCTTCATTTTGGAGTGTAGCTCACAGCTAGTGTTCTCTATGATGTCATCCACAGGGTATGTATCCAGCAGTGTGTCGTCCGGGGCAGAACCAACGCTGCTTCTCGGCATGGATGGGACGGTGCTATCGAATGCTGGACGATCATCCGCTTGCTACTGCCACTACTGAGACCCCCTTTCCTGGCTAAGTGAGTCGACTGCTGCTGCTGCTGCTGGAATTTGAGAGCCAAGTCCGCGTGCCTTGCTTCTAGGCCTTGAAGGCGTTCTGCGTCCTGCTTCCTCTGCTCCTCCTCCAGCTTCTTTTTCTTCTCCTCCTCCATCTTCCTTCTTGCACGGGTCCTGTAGTCATCGTTCCATTCTGAAAAGCCCTCATACCAGGGAATAACGCCCTTGCGTCGTGCTCTTCCCGGGTGTTCAGGATTTCCCAGGGCGCGCGTAAGCTCGTCGTTCTCTCTGTTGGGCGTGAACACCCCCCTTCGAGCTTCTTCTATTGCATCAAGTATCTTTTGTTAGGCTCCTCTTAGATTTGCCTTCCA
>LT934114.1:759544554-759578794 GCA_900231445.1 Triticum turgidum subsp. durum
CGGAGTGACCCCTGCATCCTCCATTTCTTGCTCATAATTATCCGACTTAGGCAATCCCACCGCATAGCCACCTGGACCCAGCCTATGGAACTGCGTCTTTTTGCGGCATTTGCCTTGTTTTTTATCGACCGTTCCTTAGATAATTCTGAATCCATGAAGGTCACGAAATCGTCCCAGTGTTCTCTTTGCTTCTCTAGTGTTCCCGTGAATTCTGGAGTCTTCCTTTCTGCAGCGAGGTAGTTGGCCCATATAGTTTTCTTATGGGTGTTGAATGCAATTGCCATCTTCTTAAGAGCAGCACCCTTGACTTTCTCCACATCTGCTTCAGTGAAATGATCTGGTAGGGTGAAATGTTCCATCAGAGATTTCCAAAGGTCTTTTTTGGCTCTGTCGTCGACCCAAGTAACACCTAGACGTTTAGTCTTTGGCTCTTTCCATTCTTGAATGGAGATCGGGAGTTTGTCCTTCACAAGAACTCCGCACTGACGAGTCCACTTGTTTGCAATGTTCTTAGGCGTGAGGGGTTCGCCACTAGGTTTGATGGATTCGATGTTGTACTTTACACCATCCTTCAACAATCTGCCCGGGCCTCGCTTTCTCCTGCTGTCTGTAGAAGTAGATTTGCTCGATCCGGAGGGCTGAAAGAAGAAAGATCGATTCATTAATATATCTTCAATAAAAAAACATGTGATTGTAAGTGCATCTAGTGCCACCCCTAGTTGGTTTTGGAGTATTGACGACAAAGTTGGTTGAGGGACTAATGCGTTTGTGAGAATTGTAGGATAACGCAAGTAGTGTCCCTCATTGATTCGGTTTACCTACCGGAGATGACCCCTAAAAATGTATGAAGACATTGAAGACAATGGTGGTATGAGAAGATATTCATATTGAAGACTATGACATGAGAAGACATTAGGTGAAGACAATGGAGCGCGAAGACTGTGTGGTTTCGTTGTTTCCTTTCTTCTTTGTTGAGTCATAGGAACCACCGTACTGTTAAGTGGCGTCCAAGTGAACTAAGTCAGAGTGACTAAAGTGATGCTCAACCCAAATCCTATGTCTTCGAGCGAAGACAATGAGAGCAAATCTTATCCAGAGTTGGATGAGTCAGCTTTGCTTGTAGCCCAAGTAAAATTGCCGTGTGTGTTTGAAATCTGACCGTTGGAACACGTGTCAGTTCCTTAGTGACCCAGGGTCATTTTGGACAAATCAGGTCGGGTTGCCTGGTGGCTATAAATAGCCCACCCCCTACACCATAAATTGGTGGCTGCTCAGAGTTTGTATACGGCTTTTGTCGTTTGAGAGCAACCCACCTCGAAGCATTTGAGAGAGAGAAACCCTTGCGAGGACAAAGCCCAAACACCCAGAGCCAAAGAGTGTTAGGCATCACTGAAGTCTTTCTGTCTGTGTGACCTGAAGACTTATTACACTTGAGGACTGTGTATCCTCCAGCCGGTTAGGCGTCGCGTTCTGAGCATCCAAGAGTCATTGTGGATTGCCGAGTGAACGAAGTTTGTGAAGGTTTGGAAGTCTCCCTTGAAGACTTACCAGAGTGATTGGGCGAGGACTAAGTGACCTTAGATCAAGGGGAATAAGGTGAAGACACGGTCTTCTGAGTTAAATCTCAGCCTCCCTAACCAGACGTACAGTTGTCACAGCAACTAGAACTGGTCCAACAAATCCTGTGTCCTCAACAAGCAACTGGTTCTATCTCTTCCCTCCTTTACTTTGAGTTTGTCTTCGTGAAGTCATTGCTTATTGTTTTATCCGATTGACTTCATTGCTTGACTACTATTGTTGATTGGCTTCATACTATCTTCCATCCTGATCCTACTACCTAGCTGCTATTAATCTTCAAAAGTTAATGCTATTGCATACTTGATTATGGCTTGCTTGTTGTAGTTTATCTTCCGCTGCATATCAATTAGGTTGTTTCTATCGTTTGTCTTCGAAACTTCCATGTTTTGAAGACTTTCCTAAAAATCGCCTATTCACCCCCCTCTAGTCGATAACTAGCACTTTCAATTGGTATCAGAGCCAGGTACTCCCTTGTTCTGTGTGATTCGGTTTAACCACCTGGAGTTTCAGCTATGTGGACTGCAGGGATAATGAAGGTCTCCGCTGCTTGCCCCGTGTTCGATGGAACTGAATATCCCTACTGGAAGAATAAGATGCGCATGCATCTTGAAGCCATTGATGTCGACCTCTGGTATGTCATCAAGAACGGCGTTCCCAAAACTGGTGAAGGTGTCACCCCCACTGATGTCAAGAAGTTCATTCAACTGGACTCGACTACAAAGAACATCATCTGTGGTCATCTGACCAAAGGACAGTATGGCCGTGTGAGTGCTCTGGAAACGTCAAAGCTAGTCTGGGACTAGCTGTCCAAGGTCAATGAAGGCGTCTCTACACAGAGAGACCAGAGGATCAGTGTTCTTCGCAATCTCTTCAATCGCTTCAAGAGAAACGACAATGAAAATGTCCAGCTCACGTTTGATCGCCTCACCGACATCACAAATGAGCTTCAGGCTCTTGGCGCCACTGAGATCACCAAGCATGAAATTGTCAAGACACTGCTGAGATCACTTGACACCTCTTTTGACACCCTTGCCCTCATGATACAAGAACGTCCTGACTTCAAGACACTCGATCTGTCTAATATACTTGAGAGGCTCAACACACATGAGTTCCAGCTTTCTGAGAAAAGAGATATTTATGGCCCCAACTATGGCCGAACTCGTGCTTTGAAGGCAAAAGTTGTTTCCTCATCTGAAGAAGAAGAATCTGACTGCGGTTCTGACGATCCTGAAGACATTGGAAAGGAACTTGCCATGCTTGTGAAGAAGTTCTAGAGGTTCACCAAGAAGAAGGGCTTCAGAAAGTCTTCACGATCCAGCTCAAGAAATGATGAAGCTTCCACTCATGACCACAAGAAGAGAACTTGCCACAAATGCAAGAAACCTGGTCACTACATATCTGAGTGTCCACAGTGGGACAATGAGAAGAAGAAGAAGAAGAGCAAGGAATATGATTCTAATGACAAGAAGAAGAAGAAATCCTCAAAATCTTCTTCGAAGTCTTCATCATACAAGAAGAACTCATCTGGCAAGGCTCGTGCTTTTGTTGGCAAGGAAATGGATTCAGAGGAGGAGTCTGCTTCGGAGGAGGCGGAGGTGGAGTCTGGTGAGGAGTCTGACCCTGGCGTTGCAAGTCTAGCTCTAGCCACAGCCTATGTCGCCAAGTCCATCTTCAACACTGAAGACAATGACGTCCACACCAGCGCTGAAGCTAATGACAAAGACGATTCTTCTCCCACCTACTGCTTCATGGCACGTGGTGCCAAGGTAAAATCTCGCGATGCTTACTTTCAAACTTCAAGTGAAGATGACTTTGATTGTGAATCCAAACCCAGCTACAAAACACTTGCTAAAATTGCAACTGAACAACAAAGGGCTATGGAACATACTCAAAAACTGTTAGACAAAAGCGATGACCTGTTGGACGCGGAAATGACACGTTCACAGTCCTTAGTAGAAGACATAAAAAATCTGCATGCTAAGTACCAAGAACTTGAAAATCTTCATGATACGCTCTCAACCACATATGAAAAGCTCTTCTATGATTATCTTCAAAGGAAGCAAGAGCTTGAGAAATTGAAAGCGACTCATGAAGATCTTCAAGCAGAGAATGAGTCACTTCGCGCTCAACAGATCAGTCCCGCTCAGGATGGATTCGAACCACCATGTTTAAAATGCATTGAGCGTGATAACGCTACATCTGTTGCTGAATGTTCCACTGCTGCTGCTGTTTCATTGTCTTCAACTACTGATGTGGTTACTAACCCCTCTGCGGAGGATACCACTAGTATTGCTGATGAAAATGCTAGGTTGAAGACATTGCTTGAAACAGGGATGTACAAAAGTTTGAAGGGACATCAGACTCTCTGCGATGTCCTCAAAAAGCAGATTCTGAACCGAAACCCTAGGAAAGAGGGTGTTGGGTTCGAGAGGAAAATGAATGCTGATGGTTCCTACTGGAAGCCTGAGCAGTATCCCAAAACCACATGGGTTGCTGCAAA
The DNA here is from genome assembly GCA_900231445.1 of Triticum turgidum subsp. durum. Taxonomy (NCBI): domain Eukaryota; kingdom Viridiplantae; phylum Streptophyta; class Magnoliopsida; order Poales; family Poaceae; genus Triticum; species Triticum turgidum. Next base: position 759,548,633 of record LT934114.1, read on the forward strand.
GGAACCTTCAGTAGATCCATCCACTTTATCTGGATTTACCTGTGCTAATCCTATTATTATTGATGAATCCTTTGATGCAAACTATAAACTGTTCAAAAATCAGAATGGTGAAGTGTTTGCCAGGTATATTGGTACTAACTGCAGGAATGGACCTCCTATGAAGAAGATCTGGGTACCCAAAAGCTGCCTTGAGAATCTTCCAGTGAATGTCATCATGACACCACCAGTGAAGAAGACAAACCCCAGACCAAAGGCATCATATGGTCCAACGGCTACTTGCGAACACAGGACTCACTTGAGTCACCCTAACGCCAATGTTTTGCAGGGAAATCATACTCAGACTCATGAATATGAGCGTGTGTCTTCAAATCGATATGTTCATAGAACTAAGAACTTCTCTGCTTATTCACATGAGTATCATTCATCTCCTGCAAGGCTATTTGCTAGGGCTTCAAAGCCAAAATTCTCAGATGCTGCACTTAGACTCATTGCTTCTAAGCCACCCCTGAAAATGTGGGTGGTGAAGAAGAATTAACTCTCTTTTGCAGAATGTGGTCTCCAGCCAGCAATCAAAGGCGTCCGATTTAATTGCTGGGGACCTAAAACATAAAGGGACGCATGATAAAATGACTTACTATGAATTCCACATATGAATCTCTTATCTGTCATACTGTGTGCTAATCTTGATCTAAACTGTGATAATCCATGTGTGTGTAAAATACTTATGCTTCACAACATACCTTGTGAAGCCTATCCTCCTAACTGCACTGTAGGGCATGTCACCAAAAGCTTCAGAATGGATTATTGACAGTGGATGCACTAATCATATGACTGGTGATCAAAGTCTTCTCATGGACTCAACCTTACGTCCATCCGACAAGAGTAAAATCACATTTGCTGACACTGGTAAAGGCAGAGTATTGGGTCTAGGTAGAGTTGCAATCTCAAGGGATCAACACATGGATAAAGTGATGCTTGTTGAGTCGCTTGGATTCAACTTAATGTCTGTCTCAATGCTTTGTGACTTAAACATGATTGTGATATTTGGAAAATATCGTTGCCTTGTACTAATGGAATCTGACAAATCTCTAGTCTTTGAAGGGTATAGGAAAGGTGATCTATACATGGTAGATTTCTCAGCAGGTCCAAAACTTGCCGTATGTCTTCTTGCTAAAGCTTTAGAATGCTGGCTCTGGCATCAAAGGCTGGGGCATGCTGGCATGAGGAACTTGCATACTCTCGTCAAAAAGAAGCATGTCATAGGCATCGAAGGTGTCAAGTTAAAGAAAGATCATCTATGTGGTGCCTGCGAAGCTGGAAAGATGACAAGGGCCAAGCATCCCTCGAAGACAATCATGACAACATCTCAACCCTTCGAGCTGCTTCACATGGACTTATTTGGACCTACCCACTACTCCACCCTCACAACAACAGCGTGTCTCTATGGCTTCGTCATTGTTGATGACTACTCGAGATACACATGGGTGCACATAATTCTCTACAAGACTGAAGTACAAGATGTCTTCAAACAATTCGCCAATCAAGCAATGAACAACTATGGTGTCAAGATCAAGCATATCAGAAGTGATAATGGCACTGAATTCAAGAACACCGGGCTTGATCTTTATCTGGATACAATGGGAATCACTCATGAATTTTCTGCTCCATACACACCTCAGCAAAATGGCATTGTAGAGCGCAAGAACAGAACCCTCATCGAGATGGCTCGAACAATGCTTGACGAGTACAAGACACCAAGAAAGTTCTGGCCTGAAGCCATTGATACAGCTTATCACATCATCAACCGTGTCTACATCCATAAGCTTTTGGGCAAAACATCCTATGATCTCCTCACTGGCAAGAAGCCAAATGTCAGCTACTTCAGAGTCTTTGGTGCTAGATGTTGGATCAAGGATCCCCATCACAAGTCAAAATTTGAACCCAAAGCTCACGAAGGCTTCATGCTTGGCTATGGAAAGGATTCGCACTCTTACAGAGTCTTCAACCTCTTCCACTACAAAATTGTTGAAACAGTGGATGTGCGATTTGATGAAACCAATGGTTCACAAAGAGAAATTCTGCCAAGTACACTTGATGAAGCTCCTTCCTGTGAATCTATCAAGTTGATGGGAACTGGTGAGATCATGCCCTCTAAAGCACAGCCCGAAGAGGAACTTATCATCTCTGCACCAAATCAACCTGAAGACAATGCTCAGACCGAAGACAATTCTCCCAATGATGACAATGATCTGCCAGAGCAGAATCTTCGTCCTGTTCATCCTCGTGTTGCAAATGAAGTTCAAATAGAGAAGATTATTGACAACATCAATGCACCTGGTCCGCTCACTCGCTCAAGAGCAACACAGCTAGCAAATTTCTGTGGGCATTTTTCATTTGTGTCAATATCAGAACCCAAGAAAGTTGTTGAAGCTTTTATGGAACATGAATGGATTCAAGCCATGCAAGAAGAACTTCAACAGTTCAAGCGAATAATGTTTGGGAACTTGTCAAGCGACCTGACCCTCGCAAGCATAACATTATTGGAACAAAGTGGATATATCGAAACAAGCAAGATGAGCATGGTCATGTCGTCAGAAACAAAGCTCGTCTTGTGGCTCAAGGACATACTCAAGTTGAAGGAATTGACTTCGATGAAACATTTGCTCCTGTTGCTAGGCTTGAAGCTATTCGCATACTGCTAGCCTATGCTAATCATCACAACATCTTGCTATATCAAATGGATGTAAAGAGTGCATTTCTAAATGGCAAGATTGAAGAAGAAGTATATGTTGCACAACCACCTGGCTTTGAAGATCCAAAACATCCTGATATGGTGTACAAACTGAAAAAAGCACTGTATGGCCTCAAACAAGCTCCTCGTGCCTGGTATGATACAATCAAAGACTTCCTGAAGAGCAAAGGCTTCAAACCTGGATCTCTCGATCCCAAACTCTTCATGAAGACATATGATGGTGAACTGTTTGTGTGCCAAATATATGTGGATGACATAATCTTCGGCTGCACCAACCAGAAGTACAGTGATGAGTTTGGGTACATGATGCAAGAGCAATATCAAATGTCCATGATGGAAGAGCTGAAGTTCTTCCTTGGTCTTCAAATTCGTCAGCAACGAAATGGCATCTTCATATCTCAAGAAAAATACCTCAAAGATTGTCTGAAGAAGTTTGGAATGGAAGACTGCAAAGGCTACACGACGCCAATGCCAGCCAATCACCATCTTGGTCCCGACGACAATGGTAAAGAGTTCGATCAAAAGGTATACCGCTCCATGATTGGTTCTTTGCTTTATTTATGTGCATCTAGGCCAGATATTATGCTTAGTGTTTGCATGTGTGCTCGATTCCAAGCGGCACCAAAGGAATCGCATCACTTAGCTGTGAAGCGAATTCTTCGATATTTGGCTAACACCCCAACACTAGGATTATGGTATCCAAAGGGCTCAAGGTTTGATCTGGTTGGATTCTCGGATGCTGATTATGCTGGTGACAAAGTGGATCGCAAGTCTACATCAGGCACATGTCATTTTCTCGGTCGATGACTTGTCTGTTGGTCTTCAAAGAAGCAGAACCGTGTGTCACTCTCAACTGCTGAATCTGAATACATTGCTGCTGGATCTTATTGTGCTCAGCTTCTGTGGATGAAGCAAACTCTCAAGGACTATGGAATCGATCTGAAGCAAGTCCCTCTCTTCTGCGACAACAAAAGTGCCATCAAGATTGTCAACAATCCAGTCCAGCATTCGAAGACAAAGCACATTGAAATACGTCATCACTTTCTCAGAGATCATGTTATGAAGAAAGATATAGATATCATGCACGTCAACACTGAAGAGCAACTGGCAGATATCTTCACAAAGCCCTTGGACGAGAAAAGGTTTTGCAAGTTACGGTGTGAGCTAAATATCTTGGAATCCTTGAATGTCCTGTGATCAGGCACACATCCTAACACTTATGCATGTTGATGACTTAGATGTGCAACACACAAAGTAATGTATATCTTCAATCAATGAAGATGTACACTCTGAGTGTGAATACATTAACATGGAATTGGACTTCGGAGCGCCACGATAATTGTGCGCCGTGTCTGGGTCTAATACTTCATATACGGTGGGTAACGCCACCATCAAATTTCTCTGTTTGAAGTGTTTCACTCATGGCGTTATTTTTTCAAAGACTTCACATTTGGTTTGTCTTCAGTTTCTATTTATCCTCATGATTTTCTACGCTATGATGAGTTGATTGCATATATATATATATATATATATATATATATATATATATATATATATATATATATATATATATATACTAGCGTTCTGTCCTCTGCAACATTCACTTATAGCTATGTCTTCAAGTTGAATCTTTTGAACTAAGTGAATGTGATTGGACCCTAATCTCTCTATGTTTACTATCTCAAACTCTATCTGTCCAAATCATATGCATTCTAATGAAACTGTCGAATGTCTTCTCTGCATCCTTGTCAGCAGAAGACACAGAGACAAACATTAAGTTCTATTTAAATGATTCATCTTTATTCTCTATATCCGGAGAAGCCGGCACAACTCTCCGACATGCTTGGCGGGCGTGGGAACGTGGGACAACTCTATGTATGCTGCATGCTTGCCATGTGTCCCACGGATGTGAACAGACAGGGGCACCTGAGTAATTGCGCTGTGCCGCACAACTACTTATAAATACGTGTCCCCTGCGGTAAAGAAATCTTTCTTCCACCTCTCCACCTCCGTCAAAACCCTAGCGTCACCGCTAGCTCACGACGACGCCGGCGACGAAGCGCTTAGCTGCCGCAACTTCTCTGACGCCATCCTCACGCCGGCTGCGGACATCTTTCTCTCCGTCGTCGCCGTAGGTGTCCTCCATCGCCAAGTTAGGGCACGGCGGGCTGAACTGCTCGGTCTCTCATTCTTCCCATCTAGCAGTTCTTCATGCGGTAATTATAACTCTATTTTTACCACCTTTTTGATCTTCATAGATTCATCCTACTTACCGAAAGTGGTTTCTGCCTACTAAATGTTAGATCTATTCTATCTGCATCTCATAATGCCTAGTCTATTCACTTAGATTTCCTATCTAGTTTGATTCCTCACTTGTACTTACTCACGGATTGGTACAAATCTGGAACCAACTCACCACATATAAGTGAATGTCTTTGCATCATGAGGTCAATGTCTTCAAACTGATTTATCTTCAAAATCTTCTGAGAATGCATATGACCTCTTCCCCTTCCCTCGCATCTCTAATGCTGTCACAGGTACATGTCCGTGGGAGAATCCCTTGGTTCTCATAGTCTGCATCCGTTTGCAGAATACTTACATCATCATATCAATTCTCCTGAAGCCAGTTCCTGCTGGACCAGCAAGCGTAAATCTTTGAAGCCTCTGAACGTATTGAAGCCATTCAGCTTGAAGTTCATGGCTGCAGAAAAATCAGCAAGGAAGGGTGGCAGACAGCGCAGAGGAGGAACATCCAAAGATCTGCCTGATGACCTAGCAGAACTGTACAAGACAGGCCCTGAAGAGACTTATCATCAGCGCAAGACACGAGTCCAATGGATTCGACGCTATTGGGCTAAAGAATGGTTCAAGTACAAGTTCGTCACCAAGGAATATGCAGAGAAAAATGCTATCAAGAGTCCTTGGGGCGATATTCTCTATCGAGGCCTTCAACCCAAGAACAGAGCTGAAGCCATTGCGCAAGAATTCTATCCTTGCATGGTCCATGGGCCACAGCCTGAAGAAGCCGACCAATCATCATTGCTCTGGTGTCGCGACGACCATCTCTTCAAGCGCAACTTCCAGTTTGCTGTGTCTTCAGCAAAGGAAAACAAGAAGTCATGGGGATTAGACTTCAATCCTGGTCCCTCTGCTCCCCGTGAGGATGGCACTCGTGAAGCTGAAGAAAATAGAATTGGCCCCTTTGCAAACCTTGATGGCCTCATCTCCTACATCTTGGTACAAGGTGCCAAAGTGGATCATTCTGACAATGAGGCTGATTCTGATGAAGCCCCAGCTCCTCCTTCGAAGCCACAGAAGCAAAAGAAGCTAAAGGCTTCTAAACCCGTACCACCAAAAGCTTCTCGTGCGAAGCCACTGTCCACTGCACCTCCTGAAGCCAGTGTGCAGTCTGAAGATCAATCCCGTATCTCCAAGAAAACGGAGAAGAAAAAGCAACTTGTCAGGCATACTGATCAAGCCCTGACTCCTGCCGCTATTCTGCGCGACGATCCCATTGATCTGTCAAGTGATGAAGATCTTGCAGATGATATTCTTGAGCAGCTGATAAAGAGCAAGGAAGAAGCAGAAATCTTCAACAACTCCAAGGCCTCACACAATTGAGCAAGCATACAGTCATGGTCAGCTCACTACTATCCGATGGCCCGTTCTGGTGCCTCCACCCTCTGCCTCAGGACCGCAATTTGACTATCATATTGAGCATAGGCCTCAAGTGCAGAAGCCAAAGCCCAGGTTGCCAAGGTTTCCAGGTACTGCCAACTCCCCCGGGTCCTTCAATGCTAATGGCTTCAAAAGCCACAATACCTTCTTTGACAGCGCCAAGAACCCCTATTCCAAGCCAAGAATATCATCAGATAGGTTCTGGAGCTATCAACAGAGAAGCTATTACTCATGCGTGTTATATGATCAAGGGCGCATTTTCCCTCATATGCGCCTTGACACTGAAGCCATTGCTGGACTGCCATGCTTAGAAGAAGCACTTGATTGCTTTCGAGATGCTGGTCTGCTCCACTTTATGACAGACAAAGAACATTGGAATGAAGAGCTATTGCTTCAATTCTATGCCACTCTGCACATTCGCGACTACAACAGAGACATCAAGACATGGGTTCTCGAGTGGATGACTGGAAATGTTCATCATGAAGCCAAAGCTATGTACATCATCGAGCTTACGGGGCTAGCCACTTCTGGAGAACTGTATGAACCTGACTGTCAGCTACACCGCAATGTTGTAGAGAGCATCTTTCATAAGCCAAAACCCAATATGAGCCAGATGCTGAGCATGATGAAGCCTTTGCCATCTGACGCTGAATATCCCACACATTTCTTTGTTGAAGACCTTGAGTATCTTCCTCGAACCATATATCATATCATCAGGCGAACTCTATGGCCAGTCAAGGGACACTCATCAGCGGCCAAGCTTGAAGGAGCTATGAAGACTTTGGTCTTCTATATTCTCAATGGCATCAGCTTCAACACTCAGGAATTCTTCATAAGACAACTTGCTGCCTCCGGTTCTGATCTCTTTGGTCTGAAGTTTTATGCTCCATGGGTCATGCGCCTTATCAAGCGCCACTCTACTGTCAACTATCAACCCTCTGCTCACAATCATATAATATTTCTACCAGAAGTTGATATGTCAGTTGATGCTATATATTCTGACCCTGCCAAGATGCCGCTTTGTCTTTAGAACATCGAGCACCAAAGCTTCACTCAGCCTATTGAAGGTGTTCAAGCAGCAACACGAATCTATCCATTTGCTGGTAACACTCGTCTGCCTCACAGAGCGCCCACTGAAACCACTGAAAGCACCATTGCCCAAAGGCCTCGCAAGCGTTCTCGCGTTCTCAATGACCGATAACTTCTTGTGGCCCTTCATCAGAAACAGGATAAACATCACTTTTGGCTCAAGAGACAGATGCAAAGCCTCTTGGTGGATGTCAATCGCATTCGCAACCTTGCCTCCAAGAATGCCTTTGTTGCTCATGAAACTTGCCGGAGATCATGGAAGAGTTTGACCCTTCTTAGTGCTGAAGCAGATCTTCAAGACGATGGCTTCAATGAAAGATTTCAGTTTGACTCCACTCCTCCACGGAATGCTATCTTACGAAGAACTCCATCTCTTGAAGACTCTGAATATTCCTCCTCCACAACAACAGTTAATGCCAGAGTGATCGATGATGAAGATGACGCTACTTCACCACCTCCAACTACTGCGTGCATCGACACTGCACCAAGTTCCTCTACACTGCCACCCAACGACAACAACCCTGCTGCTTCACCTACTCATCAAGAAGATGAGTAGATGCTCTATGTCTTCAAACCTTTTTGGTCATTACTGACAAAAGGGGGAGAAGCGTATGAGCTGATAGTCTTCAAGCGGGTTCATATGGGCGGTTGCATTATATTTTGCTGCGTGCTTACAACTCTTGCATTTTGATACATTTGGTTCTTTGAGTTGTAACACCTAAACTTGATGGTCGTCTGCTACTTCTGCTACGTGTTTGCTTTACTCTGATGCGATGATAACTTCCGCACTTAGATCATCCTGCAGACGTCCATTTTTCATTATGCATGTCATTCTACTTGTTATATCATTTCATGCATGATGAATTATCTTCATAAGTTGAAGTGGATCTCCATAAGTACAACCTGCCATGTGCATTTGCAATCCAAAAGCAAATTATTAATATGCACATCTTCAGGGGGAGCCCTTGCTACTTATGAAGACAATTCCTATCCTTACAATTTCACATACTTTATCCCCGTTGAAAACTTCAACCAGTTTGTCATCAATCACCAAAAAGGGGGAGATTGTAAGTGCATCTAGTGCCACCCCTAGTTGGTTTTGGAATATTGACGACAAAGTTGGTTGAGGGACTAATGTGTTTGTGAGAATTGCAGGATAACGCAGGTAGTGTCCCTCATTGATTCGGTTTACCTACTGGAGATGACCCCTAAAAATGTATGAAGACATTGAAGACAATGGTGGTATGAGAAGATATTCATATTGAAGACTATGACATGAGAAGACATTACGTGAAGACAATGGAGCGCGAAGACTGTGTGGTTTCGTCGTTTCCTTTCTTCTTTGTTGAGTCATAGGAACCACCGTACTATTAAGTGGGGTCCAAGTGAACTAAGTCAGAGTGACTAAAGTGATGCTCAACCCAAATCCTATGTCTTCGAGCGAAGACAATGAGAGCAAATCTTATCCAGAGTTGGATGAGTCAGCTTTGCTTGTAGCCCAAGTAAAGTTGTCGTGCGTGTTTGAAATCTGACCGTTGGAACACGTGTCAGTTCCTTAGTGACCCAGGGTCATTTTGGACAAATCAGGTCGGGTTGCCTGGTGGCTATAAATAGCCCACCCCCTACACCATAAATTTGTGGCTGCTCAGAGTTTGTATACGACTTTTGTCGTTTGAGAGCAACCCACCTCGAAGCATTCGAGAGAGAGAAATCCTTGCGAGGACAAAGCCCAAACACCCAGAGCCAAAGAGTGTTAGGCATCACTGAAGTCTTTCTGTCTGTGTGACCTGAAGACTTATTACACTTGAGGACTATGTATCCTCCAGCCGGTTAGGCGTAGCGTTCTGAGCATCCAAGAGTCATTGTGGATTGCCGAGTGAACGAAGTCTGTGAAGGTTTGGAAGTCTCCCTTGAAAACTTACCAGAGTAATTGGGCGAGGACTAAGTGACCTTAGCTCAAGGGGAATAAGGTGAAGACACGGTCTTCTGAGTTAAATCTCAGCCTCCCTAACCAGACGTACAGTTGTCACAGCAATTGGAACTGGTCCAACAAATCATGTGTCCTCAACAAGCAACTGGTTCTATCTCTTCCCTCCTTTACTTTGAGTTTGTCTTCGTGAAGTCATTGCTTATTGTTTTATCCGATTGACTTCATTGCTTGACTACTATTGTTGATTGGCTTCATACTATCTTCCATCCTGATCCTACTACCTAGCTGCTATTAATCTTCAAACGTTAATGCTATTGCATACTTGATTATGGCTTGCTTGTTGTAGTTTATCTTTCGCTGCATATCAATTAGGTTGTTTCTATCGTTTGTCTTCGAAACTTCCACGTTTTGAAGACTTTCCTAAAAATCGCCTATTCACCCCCCTCTAGTCGATAACTAGCACTTTCAGTGATGATGACCATGATGCATGCTTATATAAATATACCTCACCGGTAGTCTTTGTTATTTGAAGATCAGCATTGTTTGTGTCATCACAATCATTGTCTGTGTCATCATAATCATAATCATAGTTCATGACTTCATCAGCTCGGTCGTCGAGATCAAATATCTTTTAATCACCCTTTCCGGTATTGTTCAGATATTGGAAGCCGTCATCTGCTTCATTCAGATCATCTAGCCTGTGAGGGCTGCGTATGATGTCAAACAATTCCTCTTCTCTCTCTCTGCCGGTATTGTCCGCCATAGCTTTTACTTAACTAGTACGGAAGAAATATAAAACAATTTAGTATTCAAATTACAATGCATGGATGCAATCAATAAGGAAAAACAGAATCTCGAATACATCGTCTCGAATATATAATCTCGAATACATCATCATCTTAATATATATAATCTCAAATACATCGCCTCGAATATTATATATCGGATACATCACTGGCTAGGTACCTAATAAAGATCGAGTACTACAGAAGAATCTAGGCCACTCGCGGTCCCTGAGGCACGGGTGGTGGACACCCAAAGAGAAGGAACCGTCACAGGATCATATCTCCGGTCATCTGCCCAAAGAACCTGTCAAGTATTGGAGAACCTGACGTCCATAGCAGCCATGTAGCGATGGACGTGCTCGTCCTCCTCCCTGACACGGCGACGCACCACCTCCGGCGGCGCCGGCTCCCTCTGCACCGAATGTGGCCCACGCGAACGCCACCAAAGGACATCAGGGTCGACGACGGGACCCGAGGCCGGGTTCCTCACCAAGCGGCGCGCCTCTCCAGGTAGCACCTTCCAGTGCCAGCCCGGCGGAGTCCAGTCCCGGACATGGGTCCTCTGAAGCAGGACGTCGTCGCGAACGGGTCGACGGCGAGGATGCGGGCCGGGCATATCGTCGAGAACAAATACTATATGTCCGCAAAAAGTACCATTTTAAATGATTGGATTGTGATAACTAAAATTCTATATATATGCAAATTCTAACAATTTGACATTAATCTAATTCATTTAACTAAAACTAATTCTAAAATTTCCTGATTATATAACTAACATTTCTATAACATTTCTAATATTTATATAACTAAAAACAGAAAAATTGCTAACATTTCTAGAAATATTTCTATAACTAAAAAACATAAAAAATTTATAACATTTCTATAGAACTAACATTTCTAATATTTCTATAACTAAAAAACAGAAAAATTTATAACAAACAAACTAATGTGTGTGTGTACTCTCTGTGTGTGTGTGTGTGTGGACATGGCGGCCGGGGCGGGCTCACCGGCGAGGCGACGACGGGGCGACGAGACGGGGCGGCGACGACGGGGCGACGGGACGGGGCGGCGCGGCGACGGGGCGGCCGGGGCGCGGCGACGGGGACGACGGGGACGGGGACGGCCGGGGCGGCGACGTCGACGGGGTCGGCGACGAGGGGCGGGGAAGGCCGGGGTCGGCGACGAGGGGCTGGGGCAGCGACTTCGACGGGGATGGCATCGATCGGGGCAGGGCGGGGCGACGGAGGGAAGAAACGAGAGGGAAAGTGAATTTTTTTCAACTGTTGTATATATAGGATGGACCTTTACTACCGGTTGGTGCCACCAACTGGTACTAAAGGTCTGTTTTGGCCAGGCCAAGCGGCGGGAAGCGCCCCCCTTTAGTACCGGGTCGTGGCACCAACCAGTATTAAAGACCCCCTCTTTAGTACCGGTTGCAGCCACCACCCGGTACTAAAGGGGGTGCGCTGGCGCAGTGCGGTGCGGCAAGTTTAGTCCCACCTCGCTAGTCGAGGGGCTACCGCACTGGTTTATAAGCCCCAGTGCGGTAGCTCTCTCGAGCTCCTCTCATAAGCAGGCCTACTGGGCCTACCTATTCTGTGCTGCCCTGTGGGCCTACTGGGCCTTTGCGGGCCTGCATCCTGGCCCAACAAAAGGTTGTGTTTTTCTAGTCGTATGCAGGCCGCTTTGGCCCAGTAGGCGGGCTTTTTTATTTTCATAATTTTTATTGCTTTATTTATTTTTGTTTTATTTATTTTTGAGTTGTTTTTTGCTGTATTTAGAGTTTCTTTGTGAATATTTTTGCTTTAGGTACAAAAAATTACAAACTCTCTGTTAGTGCCGGTAGTTTTCAAATTTGAATAGTTTAAATTTTGAATTATTTGAAATTTGTGTGAATCACTAGTTTGTGAATAACTTAACTTTGAAAAAAGATTTTTCAGTGATTCTTTTTTCTTATGTTTAATATTAGTGTATTTTATCATTATATTCAATTTGGTAATGCTTAGGTTATTTAAAAAATGAAATGCCTTTGTAGCAGATGAGTTTTTATCGGAAACCCTGATACTTCGAAAGAGATTGTCCATTTTGTACACGAAGTGCATCCAGTTTTTGCCGTAACCCTTTCTACTTTTTTGAACATGCTATTTGGATGAAATTATGATACCATGCCAACTTTCAACCTTTTCTGAGTTCATTTGAAATGCTTTTCAATTTCAGGGTCATTTAGCTGGAAAAAATCAGTAAATGCATGAAAGAATTTGTTTGCACATAAAATTTCTTCGCGTTTCAAATGCCAAAACACATAACTACCCTAACTATTACAGAGATTCCCTCCTGGGTATGAAACACAGAAGAAAGTGATGATAGTGAAGCCGATCACATCCCAGATCTTTGGGTGTGAAATTTTTTGTTCGCGTGTGTCCCTTTGCGTTGTAGCCATGGAAAATCTTCATCATTTAACTGGATGCTCGAGTCAATATTCACTGTGAATGGAGCAATTTCATCAAACTTTTCATAATCTTCTGACATGTCTGTCTTGTCATCCACTCCCATGATATTTCTTTTTTCTGCAAGAACTATGTGGCGCTTTGGCTCATCGTATGATCCATTCACTTCCTTATCTTTTCTTTTTCTCGGCCTGGTAGACATGTCTTTCACATAAAAAACCTGCGCCACATCATTAGCTAGGACGATTGGTCTGTCTGCATACGCAAGATTGTTGAGATCCACTGTTGTCATTCCATACTGCGGGTCTTCCGTTACCCCGCCTCGTGTCATATTGACCCATTTGCACCGAAACAAAGGGACCTTCAAATCACCTCCATAGTTAAGTTCCCATATGTCCTCTATGTAACCATAATATGTTTCCCTTCTCGTGTTGGTTGTTGCATCAAAGCGAACACCACTGTTTTGGTTGGTGCTCTTCTTATCTTGGGCGATCGTGTAAAATGTATTCCCATTTATCTGGTACCCTTGAAAGTCATTATATTCGAAGATGGTAACTGGGACAGTGACTACAGGTCATTTTGAATATCGCCATCATTCAGGGCACGTTTCTGCAACCAACTGGTGAAAGTCCTCGTTTGTTCATGTGTAATCCAGTCGTCAGACTTCTCCGGGTGTTTGGAGTGTAGAAAATTCTTGTGTTCCTCCATATACGGAGCCACCAAGGCGGAATTCTATAGAACTGTGTAGTGTGCTTCAGTGAGAGAATGCTCGTCCATACATATTATTTGATGCCCTCCTAGCATGCCTTTTCCATCCAGTCTGCCCTTATGCCGCGATTCAGGAACACCAATCGGTTTAAGGTCAGGAATAAAGTCAATAAAAAACTCAATGACCTCCTCATTTTCATGGCCCTTCGAGATGCTTCCTTCTGGCCTAGCACAATTATGAACATATTTCTTCAAGACTCCCATGAACCTCTCAAAGGGGAACATATTGTGTAGAAATACAGGACCAAAAACATTAATCTCTTCACAAAGGTGAACTAGGACGTGCATCATGATGTTGAAGAAGGATGGTGGGAACACCAACTCGAAACTGACAAGACATTGCACCAAATCATTATGTAACCTTGTATGATTTCTGGATCAATTACCTTCTCAGAGATTGCATTGAGGAATGCACATAGCTTCACAATGGCTAATCGAACGTTTTTCGGTAGAAGCCCCCTCAATGCAACCGAAAGGAGTTGCGTCATAATCATGTGGCAGTCATGGGACTTTAGGTTCTGGAACTTTTTCTCTGCCATATTTATTATTCCCTTTATATTCGACGAGAAGCCAGACGGTACCTTCATGCTGAGTAGGCATTCAAAGAAGATTTCCTTCTCTTCTTTGGTAAGAGCGTAGTTGGCCTGACCCTGATGTATGCCGTCTTTTCCGTGCATACGTTGCTGGTCCTCCCGTGCCTCTGGTGTATCTTTTGTCTTCCCATACACGCCCAAAAATCCAAGCAGGGTCACGCAAAGATTCTTCGTCACGTGCATCACGTCGATTGCGGAGCGGACCTCTAGGTCTTTCCAATATGGCAGGTCCCAAAATATAGATTTCTTCTTCCACATGGGTGTGTGTCCGTCAGCGTCCTTCGGAACAGGTTGTCTGCCAGGACCCTTTTCAAAGATTACCTTCAAATCCTTGACCATATCATGTACATCAGCACCAGTACGGTGGCTTGGCTTCGTCCGGTGATACGCCTCACCTTTGAAATGCTTGCCTTTCTTTCTTACGGGATGCCTTGTCGGAAGATATCGACAATGTCCCAGGTACACATTTTTCCTACAACTATCCAAATATATGCTGTCGGTACCATCCAAACAGTGTGTGCATCCGCGGTATCCCTTGTTTGTTTGTCCTGAAAGGTTACTGTGAGCAGGCCAATCATTGATGGTCACAAACAGCAACGCCTTTAGGTCAAATTCTTCCTGTCCGTGCTCATCCCACGCACGTACACCTGTTCCATTCCACAGCTGTAATAGTTCTTCAACTAATGGCCTTAGGTACACATCAATGTCATTGCCGGGTTGCTTAGGGCCTTGGATGAGCACTGGCATCATAATGAACTTCCGCTTCATGCACAACCAAGGAGGAAGGTTATACAAACATAGAGTCACAGGCCAGGTGCTATGGTTGCTGCTCTGCTCCCTAAAAGGATTAATGCCATCTGCGCTTAGACCAAACCATACGTTCCTTGGGTCACCTGCAAACTCCTCCCAATACTTTCTCTTGATTTTCTCCACTGTGAACCGTCAGCGGGTACTCTCAACTTTCTGTCTTTATTACGGTCTTCTCCGTGCCACCGCATTGCCTTCGCATGCTCTTTGTTTTGGAACAAACGTTTCAACCTTGGTACTATAGGAGCATAACACATCACCTTGCCAGGAATCTTCTTCCTGGGGAGCTCGCCCTCGACATCACCAGGGTCATCGCGATTGATCTTATAACGCAATGCACCGCATACCCGGCAAGCGTTCAAATCCTCGTACTCACCGTGATAGAGGATGCAGTCATTAGGGCATGCACGTATCTTTTGCACCTCTAACCCTAGAGGGCAGACAGCCTTCTTTGCTTCATACGTACTCTCGGGCAATTCATTGTCCTTTGGAAGCATATTCTTTATCATTACCAGCAACTTTTAAAATCCGTTGTCAGATACACCATTCTCTGCCTTCCATTGCAGCAATTCCAGTGTGGTGCCCAACTTTTTTTTGTCAGGTTCGTAATTCGGGTACAACAATTTCTTGTGATCCTCTAACATGCGCTGCAACTTCTTCTTCTCCAAATCATTTGCGTAGTTTCTCTTTGCATCGGCAATGGCCCGACCTAGATCATCAGCGGGCTCATATGATGCCTCTTCTTCAGCTTCTTCCCGCATTGCCGGCTCAGCTTCTTCCCCCATTGTTGTATCATCGTATTCAGAGAACCCATGGCCAGGATAGCCGTCGTCATCCACTTATTCTTCATTGTCTTCCATCATAACCCCTATTTCTCCGTGCTTGGTCCAAACATTATAGTGGGGCATGAAACCGGACTCAATAGGTGGACGTGGATGGTTCTTGACCTAGAGTAATTGTGACCATTCTTACAGCCAGCACATGGACAAGGCATAAAACCATTCGCCCGCTTGTTTGCCTCAGCGGCAAGCAGAAAAGTATGCACGTCATTAATGAACTCGGGAGAGCATCGGTCATCATACATCCATTGTTGGCTCATCTTTATTACACAACACCGAATAGACCAAATTAATACAAGTTCATACATAAAGTTCATACATAATGTTCATATACAACACTTAATTAAATGCAACATACAAATAACTCTCTAGCTAAAGAATTTAAACGCAACAACAAATGCGATCAAGATCGCAACTAAGGTAACAATTGATCCAACAGCATAATGATACCAAGCCACACTATCAATGGCATATTTTCTAATCTTTCTAATCTTCAACCTCATTTTCTCCATCTTGATCTTGTGATCATCGACGACATCGGCAACATGCAACTCCAATTCCATCTTCTCCCCCTCAATTTTTTTCAATTTTTCTTTCAAATACTCGTTTTCTCTTGTAACTAAATTTAACCTCTCGACAATAGGGTCGGTTGGAATTTCCGGTTCACATACCTCCTAGATAAAAATATCTGTCAACTTGATGGGCATAATTTGTCATAAACACGAAATGCAACAACTAGTTTTAAAAGAGAATATACCACATCCGAGTCATAACAAGGACGAGGGCCGACGGGGACGGATATCAAAACCATGGCACTATGTATAACAAACAACGTATGGGTAAGATAATTATACGAGTAACTATATATCCAAATCACACAAACATCAATTTGGTAATGTAAAACATTCATGAACAAGAGCCTCACCACAAGGTGGTGCCGGCGACGGGACGGTGCGGGCGATCGACGGTGGTTACGATGGAGATTTAGAAGGCACTAAGTAAACCACACCTACATATGCAAACTAAGTGTTATTTTTGACCTCAAATTGCATATAAATCAAATACTAGCACATATAATTCCTCCCAAATTAATCACTATACAAAGCATTGCAAGAGCTAATCTAGCAATGAGAGTTGAAAGGACAAAGTTGCTAACCTTTGTGATCATTTGAATGGATGGGGGCCTTCAAATCTTGACAAATTTTGGTCAAAATTTATGAGGAGCTCGAGGAAGAGAGGGGAAGAACAGAGAAAATGAGGGAAAAGGGGAAGAACAGAGCGAGCTCGGGTGGACGAAGGGTTTATGTATGTCAACCTTTAGTACCGGTTCGTGCCATGAACCGGTACTAAAGGTGTTGGAGGGGCCCCAGACTGACAACATCCTGCCATCACTCTCTTTAGTACCGGTTCGTGGCACCTCACGAACTGGTACTAAAGGTTCGCCACAAACCGGTACTAATGTGAGCGGCCGGCTAGCCGTTGGAACCGGCACTAATGAACACATTAGTGCCGGCTCAAAATCAAACCGGCACTAATGTGTCTCAGATTTGCCCCTTTTTCTACTAGTGGATTGTTGATCTAGAGGAAGTATCGAGTATGCAGCCGACTGCGGCGTGGTTCTCAGCAAGATTGAAGAAAGCATGTATACGCGCAGCAAGCTTGACGTGCGCCGATGGATCAGAAGGATCAATCGGGTGAGCGTACAGCGGTCACAAACGCGGAAGCGGCGGCTGCGAAAGTGCGCTTGAGAAGGCGACAGCGATGCATCGATTAGGATTGTGCAGCTACGCCAGGTCGTGGCCAGATGATGGCAGCGCTCAGGAAGCCGGCGTGGGCGTTCGACCGTGACTGCAAGGTAGCTTACGAGATTCTGGTTTGGAACAAAAAATCAGGACCGAGTCCGAGAGGAGCCGTGTTCTCCTTGTCTCTGTTGCGGACACCTGCACGCTGGTTAAAAGGAGCGGCAGCAGCCGGCAAAGGAGACAAAGACACGAGAGGCAGCAGATCAACTTGGCCAGGGAAATAATCCATTACGTTGGCATCCATCGGAATTGGCAGGAGGAGTTAACTTTGGCAAAGCAAGCTAAGCATGGGAAGTTGAAGCCAAGGGAGAATCATGTGAAGGCCAAAGAAATATTTATTTAAGTTAAATAGTACGTGAAGGTTTTGATTGTGTACTTGGGGCATCACGTGGAAAGCTCGGATAACTTTTTGCAGGCCAGCCATACAAAGAATCATGGCGCCATCGGGTACCAGGTTTGAGGTGGAGAAGTTCAACGGAACTGGAAGCTTTGGGTTATGGCAGACAAGGGTGAAAATTTGTTGGCACGACAGGGATGCTTGAAGGTGTTGCGGGAAGTCAAGTCAGCTAAGATGGAAGTATCATGTGATGGATTAGAATTTGCCGAAGATGATTTGCTAGCCAGGGTCGGACTAGACTGTCTGGCAGATCGACGTGAGTCGGTTGGTACAGAAGACGGTGGTGGGATCGACGACGACGACATAGGAGCGTGATGCTGATGGTGACCGACTTCTGGGCGTGGAAACACGTGGCGCAGGCCCGAGGGTTTGTGTGGCTTCGACAAGACTATGGCGCGGGGTTGATTCAAGACGGCGTACGCATGTGAGCTTGAAGTCGACGGAACGCGAGGGTGGACTGATCATCTACCATGGAGTCATATTGAAGGTGGAGCTAGATTGAGGGGCTACGGTGTAAGGATCCAGAGAATCGAAGCCTATTCAACGGATGGGGAAAAAGCGAGGGACACGTAGTTCGGACTGGAGCCCAGTGGTCTGATGGAAGCGTGAAACTCGTCACCGGTCGGTGATGATCGGTGGTACTCTGGAGTGGGGGTTGAGTGGTGTGGGTTCGTGGCCCTTGAGACTCGACCAGGACAGCAGAAGCTCGACACGGTAATAACGGTGAGGCGTGCGGCACGCACGGGACATGGAGACGGGCCAGGGCTCTAGTGTTCATACATGGGGTGAGTCAACTGCGAATTTGCCTCGGGATGACTATAAGCAATGGTGAAATTTCTTCAAGTTTCAGACAGGCGGTCAAGGAAGAGCGGTGATGTTGAGTTCATGTAACTCTTGTGTGTGACACCCAATATGTGAGTTGTTCACTTTCAGCAGGTCAGTGATCAGTGTGTGATGGCGTTGGATTGGTACTCTGGAAGTTGGGAGCGCAAACTAGAGTAATGTGGAACTTAATTTTGCTCGAGTATTGAAGTGGTCAAGAAAAGAAGGGACTACAAGTTGCAGGTGGAGTCATATGGAGTCTTTGGAGTAGCAGCGGAACTCACGGGATAAACTCAAGTCCAATGTACATGGAAGTTTGACGCATTGACAAATTCAAGGTGGTGGAGAATATTCGCCAAGGTTGAGTTTGTTGGAGTTGTGTCGAATATTGTGTACATGATAGGTTACAGTTGGACTCTGAGTAGTATTGTGTTTAGATAGGACACTCGTATCCTAGGCTTCTCATATATAGCGGGGTAGACACACGATGTAACCTATGCCAACATAATAGCACGGGCGCGCAAGGGGGAGCCGGCGGCGTGTGCCGGAGCCCGGGTGGCCGGTGTGCGGTATTGTGATGGTGTCACGGGGAGGAGCGCCCATAGTCAAGCCCCGGGGATGTAGCCATATCGGTGAACCTCGTTAACAAATCTCGGTGTTGTGCTCGTGTGATGGCTTGGTACTCGGATGATCGGCGGTATGCCTCGGATTTATTCTAACATTTTGTTTGCTTGCGCTAGTGCATTAAGAAGGCAGGACCTCCATTTTTGCCATTCATGCAAATTCTCCAAGACTTGCCAGCCTCCACAACTTCTTCCCTTTTGTGATATTTGGGCCTCTCGGTGCTTGAAGAAGGTGGATCTCCAATTTCTAAAGGACAAGATTGTAAACAAATTGGTCACATACGAGGGCCAAAGCATCACTTAGATTGGCCGCACGACACTTGTCAAGTCCTTGCTCACCTCTCAAGTGGTCTACTTCATCACACCCCTCATCATTCTGTCGGGTACGCTACACTCCCTCGACAAGCTAGAGAGGGCATTCCTTTGCTCCGGATCCGACAAGACAACGGGTGCGAAATGCAAGGTTAATTGGGAGGTCGTTTGTCGGCCACATGAATATGGTGGTCTTGGGTTTCTCAACACCAAAAAAATTGCCCGTGCTTTGAGACTGAGGTTGCCATGATTCGGGTGGAAGGAGCCAACCAAGCCAATGGGTTGGGATGGGCAACCCATGTGATGAGGCCGAACTTAATTTTTTCTATGCCTCCACAATAGTTACGGTGGGGAATGGCGCCAAGACCCCCCTTCTGGGACGCCCCTCGGCTTCTTGGGAGCAAGCCCAAAGACATTGCTCCCATCATTTTCGAGGCCTCCATGAGAAGAATTGGAAGGTGAGGGAGGCCCTCAAGCACGATGCGTGGATCATGAAGATCAACCCTTCCACCATCGTCACGGTTGAGCACATCCGCCAATTTTTCTCCTTGTGGATTCTTGTTCGTAACTTCCACCTTGATGAGCTCACCGAGGACGACATCGTGGGCACTACTCGGCAGCCTCCGCTTATAAGGCGCAGTTCCTTGGATTGGTTCTTTCTCCCATGGAGCGCTTGGCGTGGAAGGATTGGGCACCGCCCAAAGTCAAATTATTTGCTTGGTTGACAATTCAAGACCGTGTGTGGACCTGCCGATAGATTGGCTAAGCGGGGTTGCGATAATTATGGTCTTTGCCCCCTTTGCAAGAGAGGACCCGAGTGTGGGACTCATCTCGTCTTCAAATTACGATTCACCTTTAGGCTTTGGAACTGGGTCATCGAGAAGCTTCACCTCAAAGGCATTGACACATCCACACGGCATACCGAGGACTCCATGGAGAATTGGTGGACAAAGAGAGCCGGAGTTGCCACTCCTCACCGAAAGACTATTGCTTCGCTTACTTTGCTCGTCACTTGGACCATTTGGGATGAGCGTAATGCTAGGGTTTTCAGGCACAAAAGTGCCTCGCCGTCAATCCTCCTTGACTTCATCATGACCAAGGACAATTTGTGGATCACTGTGGGGGGCACGAAATTAGGGTCTATTGTATTGCGCGAGTAGTTTTTCATGTCTCACCCAATGGTTGTCTGTAACAAATTGTACTCTCCCTTAATTATTATATGAGGAAAGTCTTTTGCCTTCGTTTAAAAAAAAAAGGCTAACACCAGCACGATAGAGTCCAGAATACTTGGAGCCTACCTGGACCTATCATGTAAGCCTTATACGCGTGGAGAATGATGTTAAGTAAACTAATAACCAAGTTACTTTGACATTGCCATTAAGTGGTTACAATACGTGCAAGTGGCATTAATTAGGCAATTAGTAACAAAAAAATTGTCAAAATATAGTAACCTGGAATTTAGTTTTGAAGAGCTCACAACAAATCGTCAACCAGATCTGCGGTTTGAGAGATGCAAATATTTAAAAATTTTAATTCCTGAAAATTTACCTATTGGTCTCGTGCTTATATGTATGGATCCGGACAGCTCAGCTCTCAATAGTAACTTGTGGTTGACTCTTGTCTTGCATGTTGGTTCTTCCTCAGGGCATCAGAGCATCTACAGTCGGACTTAGCAAATTCGACACCTCAAACGCCCGGGCGCGTTCACGGACAGTGATCAGTCATGCCTCAAATATTTGATTCTATAACCGGACACCTCAAATCCATATTATTATATGCAACGTGAAACCTAATGTAAGCGGAGCTCGCCTGGTTCCGTCGTGCCCATGTCCGGCGGTCGACTGCACTCCCCAGGGTGTTGGTTTAGACCCTGGCAAGGTAGAGTAGGGCATGGGACACGAGTCGGCTCCTGGGCTCAAGGCACCGCCATCTCCCATGCCCTACTCTTCCTTGTCGGAGCCTGGAACTCGGACGGTGCCGTTGGGCGTCCGATCGATGATGGACCCGTCCTGGGACGCGCGGGCGACATCCACCACCACATGGTTGCGGCGCTCGGACTGCTGCACCATACGGGACGCCAGAGAATGCGACCCCGCTTCGCCGACATCCACCGCGGCGAGGGCTGCCACCGCCTCATGCGCCCGCTTCCTCGCATGGCAGGCACGCCGCGCCATGTTTGCGTCGGACGACGCCCATGGTGCGTCCATGGCCTCGGCGCGTCAACTGAGGGGTTGCCGTCCGCCATAGCATTCAGACGCCAGACAGACCGCACATCCTTCGGTGCGCCAGCGACGGCACACCTAGCGCCGGATCCATCACCATTTGGGCGGATGCAATGGATTCCCGACGGAAGGAGCCCGAGCGCTGCCTCGTACGGGCCTCCTCTCGGGAGCGGCGGAGCGCAAGCCGGACGACCATCTCCTCCTCGGGGCCGTGTGGGATGACGCCATGCCGGAGACGGCCGGAGATCACCGGAGCTGAGATTGAGAGGCGGAGGGGAGTGGAGTAAATTGGCTAGGGTTTGGTCCGGCGTGCGGATGGGGAGGAATATATGTGGGGTCGGGCTGGCCAGCATGGGCCGGGGCCGACGTGGCAGACGCGCTCAAGCGCCCGTGCGCCGCATACCCGGCCCGTATTTGGGCTGCATATGAGGAGTGCCGGTCAGCACGGAGTTTGAGGCGTCCGCCGAAATTTCGTGATCAGTTAGTGACTCGTCCGTCTGCCCGTGCGTATAGGTTTGGGCCGTCCGGTTGTTTAGAACTAAAGTATTAAAATTATCAATTTGTTTTTCATTTACACTTCTCTTCACACAACGGAGGCAGGCATAGGTAGATGTCATCATAGTGGACCCGTCTCAATTCGTTTCCCCCATCAATTTCTTCTTCCCTCTTTTCCTCTCTCCTCTAGCTTTTTCCATGGAGCAGCTACCTCCTCTGCTAGAGACGGCTTCCTGTGCAGTGCATCACCAAAACCTGAGTTGCAGGCTCTGCGCCAAGCTGGACCTGCGGGGCAGCCCGTTCGGCATGCCCTCGTGTGTGAAGGTTCTTCAATCGGCTACGTCCACTGACGTGCCACCAAAAATTAAAATGTGCTTTGCAATGGTCCATGCATGGGCACGAAATGGGGCTTTATCTTGGAGAGGAGGCAGCTCAAAAAACCTTGGATAACCTGGACTGCTCGTGTCAGGTCCTAATGTCATGACACGACGATCTACGCTTATTTTTGCACTAGCGTAAAAGTACAGGTAGATTATTGTACAGTGCACAAACGACGTTGCATGCACTGGTGCCCTGGATTAGGTTCTGTACTTACGCGGGTATACTGGTAAATGTCATGTCCTGGTGAAGGACACCCGCTCTGCTGCTCAAGTGCACCGCTATACTTCTCCTGCTTCCTGTGGGAAACTGTTCCCTGTAAAGTTTCCTAAAGATCCGTGTAAGATTGTTTCAAATTTTTGAATTGTGACAGTGCAGACTGGAGTTGAGAGGGTAACGTGAGCCGAAGATGACCCTGTGGCATGCACGTTGTGTTGTGAAGATGCAGTTAGCCAGTGGCAGTGTCACCTATCGGACCCCTGCCACGTCCATGCAGACTCTGAACACTGCTGAAGTCTGAACCGGAGAGGTCGGCCAACAGCAGCATTACAAAGATTCAGCATGAGCGGAGGATAGTTTTGTTGCATGCATGGTCTAATGTGAAGCCCCAGTGGCAATGTCATCGATCAATCGATGCCACGTCCACTGTACTCATTGCAGATCCTGAACAGCCCACGTCCACTGGATTCACAACGGGACAAGGGGGTGACATTTGTTTGCTTGCCCTAGTGCATTCAGAATGCAGGGTGTCCTTTTTGCCCTTCATGAATTACTCCCTCTGTTTTTATTTACTTCACATATTTGTTTTGGTCAAAGTCAAACTATGTAAATTTTGACAAAGTATATAGACAAAAATATTAATATTAGCTTTGATCAAAGTCAAAATATGTAAACTTTGACAAAGTTCATAGACAAAAATATTAACATATACAATAACAAATCAATACCATTAGTTTCATTATTGAATATATATACTTTCACGTCATATAGATTTTCTATTGTAAATGTTCATATGTTTTCTATAAACTTGGTCAAACTTTATAGAGTTTGACTTCAATCAAATCTAATATGCACAGTAAATAAAAACGGAGGGAGTACTCTCGAGTCTCGACTGAAGAGCCATGCCAGCACTATAAAGATTTGAGAGAACCGGAGCCTACCGAGGCCAAAATTTTGTTTTGTTTTCTTCCTAGGAATCATGAGGTACCCAGTCTCTTCTGTTCCTTCTCTCTCTGCTCCCTCTCCCCAAGCCCCATCGACCGACTCTCTTGCCGCTCCCACTCCCTCTTTCCTTCACTGACTCGTCCGGTCGAAGGAGGAGGGAGAGGCTCGCCCCCTCCTCGCATATGTAGATGTTTCTGGAAACACATCATGCTTTCTTTTCTTTCTTTCTTCATTCGCACATTCTACGTGAGGCACGTCCCCGCGTTGTCTAATGGTGCGGCAGGTGGTATGCTGATATCATCAACATTAACTAGATAACGCCTTGCTCATTGCTGCGAAAAATTATAGAAATGAAAATATCAAAAATAAAATTAGAATACATGAGAATAATATCACACTACATATAATCTACAGGTAAATGGAGGGTGGGCGCATGTTATATTGCCTTGTGATGTTCAGTTCAATTCTTTGTTGCTTAAAAAATTAAAATTAAAATTAATGAAGTAGAGAGCTTGCATGTGGTGGAAAGTGGAATGGACTATCTGTTGTCTAAAAATAAAATAAAAATGAATGATGTGGAGGGCTTGCATGTAGTGGAAAATGAAATGGTTGCATGGGCGCTTGATGATATAGATGGCTTGCCTGTTGTGAAAATGAAAATTGGGAAGTGAAAGTTTAATTGGGTGCATGCGATTGATGAAGTGGATGGCGTGCTTGCACATTTAAATGGGATCCTTGCTTAGATATGTAGGATTTTATACGAGGATCATTGGAATGATTTATCTGACAAACCATTATTCTGATTAGCGAGTTGTGTTCACGCTCGTCTTGACGAGGCTTTTTGTGGTTCCACCGAATGTTAGCAGTTAATAATTGCCACAAAAATATTAAATTGTTAGCATAGAGTAGTTTATATATCTTTAGGGATGCAATGTTTATGTAGGGCTAAAGAGTGAACACTCGAGTGTTAGCGCAGCGAGTAAGAGATGGTAAAAGCCATATCTGACTTATCATGCAAGTATTTATATGGGTGAGGAATAACAATTACTCCCTCCATCCGAAAATACTTGTTATCAAAATGGTTAAAAAAGGATGTATTTAGAACTAAAATACCTCTACATACATCCCCTTTTGTTCATTTTGATGACAAGTATTTTCGGACGGAGGGAGTAGTTACTAAGTTTCACTCATTTTGTGGTATCAAACTTAGTAACTAATATGCTACAATTTGATTGAGCAAGCAACTTTAATCTGACAATTCGATAGAAAAAAAATGCATAGAAATCTATCAACACGTGGTATAGTTTCAAGGATCTTTTTGGAGGGAAGTCAACCGTGAAAACATCATCAACTGAATTAGCGGTTTGGGAAATCAAATATCTTTGAGAATTTAAGCTTAGAGAAATCTTCCGATGCCATGCTTGCACGTAATGCGACAACTATTTTGGTTCCGTGCATGCATGTGAATGTGTGATGAGAGAAGGAATATGTGTGATGCTTACACGTATAATATTCTAATATATGTGACGCCGTGGACCGTGGTACTGTCTTCCTTTCTTTTCTGTTTGCGCACCGAGGTTCGATATACCGAACACCCGTGAGCCTGCCTGCGTGCCCGACCGCCGATCGAGCAGCGCGGCGACCAGGGAATCGTCGTCACCTACCAACCAGTAACCAGTTGATCCTCAGCTGGGTGCGTGCAGCCAAGCGAACATTCGTCGTCGTCTCCGATTCCAAGCGCCTGATGACCTCCGTCGTCCGGTTTACCCAACGCCAAATCCATACGTACGTACGCTTGCCTCCCAGTCCACGTCCTCCCTGCCCCGTGACCGAATAATCTGCCGCCAAACGTGGATATATGTCTGTCGCTTGTCACCAGCTAGAGGTTCACTGCTTTCGTGGCATGAGGGCTGTTGGTTCTTTACTTGTGTTGATATTGAACAAAGATGAATGTATGCGTGGAAGTTGCATGCTACTCTACTGACTGAAGTAGGAGCATCACAAGCAGTACTAGCATGATGATATATTCGCCGAATTCGGCAGACATTTTGAATATAACATGCGCGTTGGTTGAATTCATCAGAGCATGGCTACAAGTTTTGTCTGATCAATCGCCGTCCCTACCCATGCACCCCCTACCATAGCAGATGTAGTCGATAGTGGTATTTACACAGCCCACAATATCCAAGTTGTCTAATAAATTAACACAAGAGCTAGATACGGTGCGCTGGGTCCGTGGTTTGTGGATGACGAGTATGGTTTTCTCCTTTGACGTTTTATTTGTGCGGGATATTAGATCTTGAGTTCGATGGTGTGTCCCGAGTGTTGCCCTGATCTGATTCGTTCAATGGTAATGGCTTCGCGTTTGTTGAGCCACCTTGCATAGATCTTTATGACGATACTTTGTGGATTTCTAATAAAATGGCTTCATGCATCTTCATGATGCAGAGGCCGGGGGCATATGCCTCCATTTCAAAAAACAAAATCAACGATGGAGCCGGGTCGAGCTCGGGTGAAGAAGTGATCCGTCTTTTTTTTTCCTTTGGTAGCTACTGTGGTGGTGCCAGAGGCATGTGACGGACGTTGGTGTCAAGCTTATAGTATTCTTCGGTCTTCATTATATTTTTTTTCTTCTTGGTCGGTGTTCCTTTGTGCAAAGACTAGTGTTCTACTGTTTTTTAATTTTATCAGATTGGCGTGTATGTGACTTGTACTGTAATCCTTATAATATAAATGAGAGACGTATTACCTTGTAAAAGAAAAATAACAAAAGAGCTAGGCGTCTATACATGATGTCACATGTGAGTCGTGGTTGGATTTCCTCATCGGCTACATCCATTGGCATGTCAACAAAAAGCTGTTTGCAATGGTCCATGCCCATGGGTGCACCCACTGTTCCTCGTCTTTTGGTACCATCAATCACACGTTGGGCTCCAAAATGATCTAGGCGTGAGATGTGGCTAGCAAGCTAACAAAGTCGATCGTGTAATGTAATCCGGTGATAAATCTGCCTTTCTTAAATGGGGAGGAGAGGAGACAGTTCCAAGATCACGGATAGTCTGAGTCTCCGATGTGACAGACTTAGGTTTTGGACTAGTATGGACACCGGGCAGTTGCATTGGATGATTGGATCATGACAAAACAACACTCACGGGCAAAGTTAAATACGCAGTACATGTGCCCTCTCGTTTGTTTCTTGCAGTGCAGGTTTCTCTAGGCCTGTTTTCTTTTTCAGTTTTGAACAGCTTTGCATGCATGGCATGTCTGGCCAGATTAGTAACATTATGAGTGTAAGAGATGAGAGAGGGTGAAGGAAGAGCCGAAGATGGTCCTGTGGCATGCATGCACGCATGCATTGTTCAGATGTGAAGCTGCAGTGGCGAAGTCATCAGTCGACCGATGCCCGCCCATGCATGCAGATCCTGAAATTATGTGTGAAGCATCACAGTGAACAGTTCTAAAGTTCAGCCCACGCAGTGTCACTGTTTTGTTGGATTCACAACAGAGCAAGGGGTGACATTTTGTTTGATTGCTCTGGTGCCTTCAGAAGGCAGGGCGTCCTCTCCACTTTCGCCTCGATCAATTACAACTTTGATGAACCTCAGATGCAGAGGCCAACATTGTAAAGAGTTCAGAGAACTGGGGAGTGTGACCGTTGGCGTCGCATGCCGTGGCCGTGTCCATCATGCCATGCACGGAGGTTAGTCCCGGAATGGTTTCGGGAATTCCAAAAAGGTATAAAACATGGTTCCGGAGAAGTTTCTATCTATATGTAAAATGTTTCGTAAGGTCTCGAAAACTTTCAAAAAATCTGGGTTTTTATTTGTGAAAGAAGTCCCGCTTAGACCGACCCAAGGGGAGGGGGCTCCTCGGCTTGATGACGGCCCGGCGTCCCAGCAGCGGTGGCCGGCGGCTCGCGCGGTGGTGGTGCGGCCCCTTGGCGGCGAGACGGCGTGGTGGCGCAGGTTGGCCGGTGGCGTGCCCCCGGCCCAGATCAGGGCCCGCGGGCCCCATCTGGGTCCTAGCGGGCCGGCCCCCGGCGTGGCTTCGTCGTCGTCTGTGTGGTGAGGAGGTGGAGCAGCTCGGACGGGGGGCAGCGACGTCGATGGCGTGCCAGCTGCGGCGCGGAGGCGGGACCTGTCCGGGCTTCTGAGGGCCCGGCCGGGCCCATGGGGGCCACGGGCCATGTAGGCTCCTGCTTTGGCGTCCGGTCGGCTACCGTCGTGGACGGTGGACGTGGGGCCCTCTAGTATGCTGACGGTGTTGCTGCCCTAGTCCCGGCTCCCCTTCTGCGTTGTGCAGGCCATCTTCGCGGTGTCGTGGTGAGACAACGTGGGAAGCTTCGTGTCCGTGTTGGCGCAGGGTGGTGGTCGGTTTGGTGGCGAGCTCCGGAGTGCCTGAGGTGGAGGATGGGGTCGGGAGAAATCCCTGTTGGCTTGGCCGACACCGACGCGGTGGCGCCTGAGGGTACCACTGGACCTTCCTGGAGGGCGTCGGGGCTACCCTTCCTCTCTCCCCACCGCGTACCGGGGAATCCCTTGGCAGCAGCGTCGTCATCGTCGCGTCCCTTCTTGGCGTTGTTGATTGGTACCGGCGCTTCGGAGTCTCGAAGCTTGGGGGATGATTTCCGGTGGACGCAGCGGTCGTGAGGCTTCGTCGTTTTTGTCGATCCGCCGTCATCGGCATTTGTGTCTTTTATTTTTCCTCTTTCTTTTCTTTTGGGCGTGATTGTGCTTCTTCCGTCCCAGCACCTATCGTTGGTTGTATCGGATGGTTGCTTTGTAATACAAAGCGGGGGAAAATCCTTTTTCTTAATAGGCCTAAGAGGCCCAAAGTGGGCCGCGGGATTGGACGAGGGAGTCCTCGTCGTTGGCTCTCCCTCGTCACATAGCTATGCTCTATCATGGTCTAATGGATCTAAAGTTTAGACTCCTAATTAGACAGGCTCTAATCCCATCCTAGTTGTTCAAATAAAATTAGACTCCTAATTTGACAGGAACGCCGGTAGTGTCTCTCTCTCTCTCTAGTTTTCTTGAAGCTCTTCTTCCTAGACGTCGGAGTGTTGTCGGATTACTACTTCAGAACGTGTGGATACCTCGGAGGGGTCGTCTACTTTGATTCTTGATCGGTGAATCGTCTAGGATAAATTCTCGCAGCTGGGAGGTATAAGCTACCGACGGGAATCGTCGCGCTTCACCGGAAGACAAGATAGCCTCCGATACTCTACTCGTCGGTGATATCATCATTGCCCACCATCTTCATAGTGTTCCTCGGTGTGATCGTGTAGCATTAAATTTATGTTGCATATATAGCACGTTCCCCTACAACTCCGGTATATACGAAATTGACGGCGAAAATACTTGTCCGGATAGGTTGCATTGGGTGAAAAGTAATCCTTCATAAGCTTCTCATGGCCTCGTGCTCGGTCTCAATTGAGGTACAAGTGGACGAACTATGGTCCTAGTCTCGGTTTCCGAAAGTCCTCACTAAAGATCATAACAATGGCAATTTTGAAATTGTCATCGTCTTCTTCCTCTTCTGAGGAAGAGTTGTGGAAGAACATCTCCCTCAAGCTCTTCTACACTATGAAGTATTCCAAGTTGGATTTGATTAGAACATAGTAAAACACAATGAAAAAGAAAAAAATGAGCCGGGGTTCTGACCTCCTCCGCCCGCAAAGTGTTCACCTACTCATTTCAGAGAACACTTTGCGGGCGGAGGTAAGTGTTGGGGATCATTGCAGAAATTAAAAAATTTCTACGCATCACCAAGATCAATCTATGGAGATACTAGCAACGAGAAAGAGGGGAGGGCATCTTCATACCCTTGAAGATCGCGAAACGAAAGTGTTGCAAGAACGCGGTTGGAGGAGTCGTACACATAGCGATTCAGATCGCGGTCGATTCCGATCTTAGCGCCAAACAACGGCACCTCCGCGTTCAACACATGTGCAACCCAGTGACGTCTCCCGCGCCTTCATCCAGCAAGGAGGAGGGAGAGGTTGGGGAAGACAACTCCAGCAGCAGCACGATGGCGTGGTGGTGGTGGAGCAGCGGTTCTCCGGCAGGGCTTCGCAAGGCTCAAACGAAGGAGGAGAGGTGTTGGAGAGGGGGAGGGCTGCGCCTTGGATATGGTGCGGCTGCCCTCCCTCCTCCCCTCTATTTATAGGGCGAAGGGGGAAGGGGGCCGGCTCCTCTAGATGATATCTAGAGGGGGGCGGCGGCCAAGGGGAGTGGGCTTGCCCCCTAAGCCAAGGGGG
>LT934114.1:759596324-759661412 GCA_900231445.1 Triticum turgidum subsp. durum
ATGGCACCTACGCAATATTTTTTCTCCTCGATGGCACGTGAATGGTGCACGTACTCAACGACGGAGCACGGGATGGTAGCAATGACATGGTCAGCCCTTTTTTGGAGAGAGTACGTACTACTAGTAAATAACTTTGATGTGTCCCGTCAACTCACAGAATGATGAGAAGCTTGATTACGCCTTCTCCCTCGCCAACGCGTGCGCGGTGGCTCGCAGCACGAGGAGAAACTTTTGCTTGCAAGCGGTGGACGTGCAGCAGTTCATTTGGTGTAAGATTTTCAGAAGCACTACTGTAGAACCATCGACTTCCGGAAGAGGCGAAGAGCCAAGCGCAAGGTCACCTACTAACCTTAGGCTAGGCGTAGTGGGAGTAACATAAGTAGAGGTACCTCCTTTTTTTATTCTAGAAACAACCACACGCGAATATCAAGGTGCTGGTTACGTAGAACAAATTTCCTGCAGTCCGTGCTCAACACTCCTCTATCTCTCTTCTCAGCCAGCCAGCGGACGCACGGAGCCCATCGTCTGTTTGCTCACATGCAGCCCCACATGTCAGTGAAAACGCAAGAGGACCCACTGAACCTGCACATCTTTCACCTCGACATGCTGGTGATGAAAAACAAATCCAAGAAAGATCTTCGGTGGCCGCTTTTGGAGTTACTCAAGAGTAGTAAGATTCTATTTACAGTTTAAACCAAGATGCACATCTCGTGGCTTCAACTACCACTCTATTTTCTTTCATGACACGACCTGGATGCTGGATGTCCCACGTGTCGGCAAAAGGAGGAAGAACCCGACCAAATCTTCGGTTGTGCTCTCGGATTAGACTAGTTGTGCTAACATAAAAAAATTATTGTGTACTCCCTCCGTTCGAAAATACTTGACTTCCATTTGTCCAAAAATGGATGTACCTATATACTAAAACATGTCTAGATACATATATATTTTGACAAATAGAAGGCATGTATTGTGCAACAGAGGGAGTAAAATGGATGCAAGTTTTTGTATTGGGAAGAAGTGTACATCCATATATTGATAGCGCGCAATTTAGTAGATGTTCTATCACATTTAGCTAGCACAGAGGCTATAGATAAGATTAGTGCACTTGTTGATACTCCTACTTGGTATGCGTGTTGCTGCTTAGACGCACAGAAAAATGGACCAGAGGGAGTACTAGAATAGAGGCTAGACATGAGACTAGATGCGAGGAAGCAACGTCTACTTCTTTACACTCGAAGAAGAAAGAAGCACGCAAGATCGAGCCTCCGCAGATCAACAATGAATGCATCAAGAAGGCACTAATCCAACTTACAGGAGTAGTAAAATGTATTGTTGTGGTTCTTGTTTTCTTTGGTCTTGCTTTTCTAGTCAAAATTATCGTTGGAGTTCGTGCAAAACGGAGGTCCGCTTGAGGTCGTGCGTTACAGTTGGCCTTACAAGTGGGACCGCAGTTAAGGAAACCGACTATCGGCAAACCCCCGCCTCGCCCGCCACGCGATGGCTGAGTTAGAGAAACGATGAGGTTGAAGAGATTGCTCTAGCACGGACTCCAAGAAATATGGTGTCAGATGGAAGTCGTGCTGGTGGCGTGTGCCATACTCCTGGACGTGAATGCTTGTTCTGGCCCATGCCACCCTACTACTCCTACTACTTACTATATAGTACTACTAGTATCGAGGATTCAAGGTGCTGGTTATGTAGTACAATATGGCTACAGTAAAAACACCCGCACAACGCGCGAAGCATGTGAAGCTAGTACAAATAGTATACTACTATTGTTGATTGGCCTCATCCGATAACCTCTTGCAATGCACGTACAATTATGTATTTGAAAAATATATTTTTTGCCTCATCGCACCACTCACTCACAGAAGCGACTCGAAAGCCATTCATAAATTTAGTAAGTTTATCACAGGCATATCATTTTATTACATACAACATGTCATCAACCCACATCGACAACAAGGATACATTATAAATACTAAAGTTTTCACCACACAACAAATAACAAGCAATGAAATGAACTTCAACTCAACCATTCCTCAGCGTTGGAAACGTTTGCTTTGAACCACAAGTGATTCTCTGGGACGGGCCATCCATTGTCGATCTGGAGACCAACGCAGGACTGATCATCCAGACTGAAGCGGCCTATTATATCAGTACCAGGGTAGGGAACCACCCAAATGTCCGAGGTATAGACACAGTTGCTTCTCATAAATGGTAGTAACGTTGTGTCAACAGCAGTTGGATCGCCTTTCACCATCATTGGATAGTTTTGTCCAAGGAAGAGCGAGTTTTCTCCAAGACTATCAATTCTGTACCAGGGAGAAGGAGTTTACGCTAGCACACTAGTACCCATCCCGAATATCATGCAACGGATGTTGGAATAGGTCCGGAGAGTGCGACCATGGGAGACTACACCTGCTTCCTTAGCAATAACATCATCAGTGGGTTGTATACACACGAGAAGAGGTGATCCATCGGAATTAGTTGCCAGGTGCCAAATAGTATATGGGCGCTGCTCGTCCTCATGCTCGTGATCATCACCATCGTCATCTCCCCCTTGGTTATAAAAATCTTCAAGTATAGGTGGTGGAATGTTCGCAGGACCTTGGAAACACAAGAAGAAGGTTAATTAGTAAAGGGAAACTTGCTAACCCGCATGCATGTGGATGAAACAATTATAATTACGGTGGAAGACAAACGTACCGAAACAACGATTCCATGCAAAAACAGTGCCACGAGTGGTGGCAGCAAACACAAGGCCCTCGTATTCAATTGCATCACAGTACTCATCCGTGTACATAAACTGATTTTTGAGCAATATCCATCGAGTCAAACCATCAAGGACGGCAACAAACTTGTCGAAGATAGCAACAACTTCATAGTTGTTGTAATTCCAAGAGCGGTTGGGAACTCGAGAAATTGCTATCTTCCATACAAGACAGTCACCATGATTGTATTTGAACGTGCGTACAATACCGGTGTGCTCAAGCTCTGGGCAGTCTGATGAGATTTTTGGAAGTGGAACCCGGTCACGAGTGTACACATTCACAAGTCCCCACTCATAGTTGGACCCAATGTAAACAACCCAATCTCCATTTGCGCCTGCCCAAGCCTTGCCCTCAAGCGATGGCATCTTAACATCATACGTATCATTATCAAGCGGCATCAACTTGCACAGGGCGAGGCCTCCGTCGTGACGGTGCCAGTCATCAGGGTCACGACGAAGAAGATAGGGGAGATCAAACCGCTCCTTGACTCTTGGGTTCCTTGTAATGATGTTATTAGTTGAGTCAAGAATGGCTTGAACAAACCTGCCATGCTAGCCGAGGTGATGACGTCGCACCGATCAATGAGTTCCTCCACCACGTCATCTTTCAGATTGGGGCAAGAATAACGGGGTCGTTTCCGTCCTGTTCCCTCCATGGAGAAGACGATTGAACAATGGCAGAAGAAAGGGTGAAGGGATGAAGAAAAATGGAGGAGGGAGAGGAAGAGCGTGCGACAACAGTTCCAAATCGAGAGGGAAAGGAGAAGAGTCGATGGACGGTTGCCAGTTTGCCACGGTTCACGAAGGGGCGCCCCGGCCTACACGTTGGTTCGGAAATACTCCTACTACTCGTCATCGTCTCACTGATATGTTGGAACGGGACCACATGTCAACGAAACATGGTGTGTAATTTCTCATGCAAAATGCGATCTGGCCGCGTTGGCCCGAGGTGCCGCATTAGTTTTTTTTTTTGAAAGTTTGCCGCATTAGTTATCGACCTTTATTTTTTTTAAATGCAATCTGAATGGATAGCTCCTGTGGTCGTCACACGTGAGCGGTTATAGTGATGGTTGATTCGCCCGAGCAACTTATTACTGTGGGAATATGGGAGTACCAGCGGATTCAAGGAACAGAGAAATGATGGTTGCTTCGTCCGAGCAACTTACTGTGGCGAAGGTGGGGCTCTGTGATTTGACTGCTCACTAGTCATTACTACTGCGGCGCAACAACCTGGGTGAATCTTTCCCTGAAGTTGTGTTGTGCACTCAATATTGCTGCATGGCAGGTGGAGCCGGATGAAGGATGTCCAACATGTCGGTGAAACGAAGTTGAATTGTTTCTGGAATTGCTATCAATCCTTCAGGATTTGTTTATATGTACGCATAATTTTGATGAAATTGTACTGTGATGCTATGAAGGTTTCAACTCTGGTTCCCGCAGGAAAAAAAGGTTTCAACTTAGGATTCATGTGTCTTGCCTCAAGATTATCTTGTTACAACATTCCATCAAATACAAATGAAACTACCATGGCTAATGCATCTCAATGGTCCGCAGATCAGCGCCAATATTCACATCAGAACTGAAGACAAAGTTGTGAGAAGGTGTACAAATAAAGAAAAAAATATAATTGATCGATGTTGTTTGTAGGCATGGCTCCATTTCCTTGGCACAATGTTCATTGCTTGGCAGCTAGTTTCACCCAGCTATGTAGCCAAAAAAAGAGGTGTATGAATGACACCACAATCTGATCATTTTGTGCAGCTCCACTAAAATCGGGCGGACCATCCCTGTTTGTAAAGATATCCAGTCAGTGTGATTACAATAATAGTGTAACTAGATGATGAAACATAACACACATAAATAGAAGCCGATCACCTCTACGATCTCTCTTTAGGACGAACTTCTTGTTGGAGAAGATTAGGCACGGAGTTGGATGAGGAGGATAGCAAAATCAATCTCCCTTTCCGCAGTCCCACAGAAATGTAAAAACGTTGCCCGTGTGACATTTTGGCGAAACTGCACAAAACACTCTTCAGAAAAGTGATTTGTGCAGTTCACCAAAAGGTCGCAATAGCAACGAGGTGAAAATGGATAGCCCTGTTTGCAAAAGGAGGTCGAAAGGAAACAATTACTGCCCAATAACACGAGTTGGAGACACAGCCAACAAAAAAGAAGCATGTTCCATGTAAAAAGGGAAAGATAGCACATGGTGGTTTATCAAAAATGGTTTGAGGACGAGATTGCAAGATGGAAAGTACACCGGCCGAGATACGATTTAAGCAAACAACTAAAGAAGATCCACATGCAGCAACATGGGAAGATGGGCAGTGGAGCAAGGCCGGAGGAAGCTGTACCTGAGGGTCGTCCGGATGTTACTAGGAGGGCGTCGGCGGCCGGGATCTGCCCATACTGCGGCAGCGAGCAAGTGGCGAAGGCCCTACCGCCGGAGCTTGGTTAGAGAGAACGGCGGGTACCGCAGATCGGGACGAGCTGCCTCAACGCCGTCGAACGGAGAGACGATGCACATCCTCCCTTTCCGCCGGCAGACGGGATGTGGCCGGATTACTGACCAACGCTGAGAGAGAGAGGCCACGGTGGCCTTGTGTGAGATTGTGTGACGAGAGTCATGAGAGACAAACCCATTTTT
Organism: Triticum turgidum subsp. durum; assembly: GCA_900231445.1. NCBI lineage: Eukaryota > Viridiplantae > Streptophyta > Magnoliopsida > Poales > Poaceae > Triticum > Triticum turgidum. The sequence continues at coordinate 759,601,745 of LT934114.1, forward strand.
CCATTTTCCCCACGGCAATCATTTTATATTCTAGGCGTGGTACCCGACCCTCCTTCGAGTAAACAACCGCTACACGCGTCAAATTATCACGTGGGCTGCCTTTTCGTACAGAAGTGAACTCTACCGTGTACCCGCTTGGGTGTGGCCGGGAACGAGACGTGAGTACGTGCGTCCTGCATGCACTTCTTCTTTAGGTGCAGGTACGTACGTGGGTGGGTGTGAGAGAGATGGTTTGTGCGAAACAGAGGCAATATGTTGATGATATCTCAATCAGAAAAACGTAACATATGCAATGTGTGTGAAACGGAGTCATGGATGTGAGATATCGATAGAATTGAAAACATGGATGAAGTGTGTGGCTGCGCGATCGATAAAGAGTGCCATCGAATTTGTGTTTGCCCACGTCAAAGATACAGGGCGGCTGGCCTACTAGAATTTGAGAGGGCAGAGGTGCAGTTCTTCTCCGTGGCATGGATACCTACGTACAACGTTCGTCTATCGGTGTGTGTGGGGGGGGGTAGAGACTGGTCGACTAGTATATGTGTGGGGAAGGAGAGAGACCTAGCTATGTATTGAGGGAGATCGATCGACATCTATGGATATGTGTAGCAGAGGAATAAGGTTGGGAAAAAGACAAAGGTAGAGCGTCGGAGGGTTGGTGGTGGAGTGGCGTCTCACAAATGGTGGGAGAGGCCTGCTAGACAAGCGGAGGGTATGAGTGCAATATCAATAAGAGAGGGCGGGGGATGTCTGTCTGTCTATGCACATGTGTGTGAGAGACGGGTCGGGAGGTATTCAAGGATGGTGATGGGAGAAGATATGGTTGTGGTAAGCATGCGTAACTACATAGGAAGATCAACCGACGTGTGTCCGAGAAAAGGAGAGACATAACTAGCGAGGTAAGTGTATTGGTGCTTGGTGAAAACGAATTATAGTCGACTTGGCTATATGTAGGGAGATCAGTTCATATACACGCCTGCATGTGTTAGAAGCAAATAAGGTCCGGAGAGGCAGACAGTGGGAGAGGGTGTGGCTAGGAGGTGGTGCGAGAGGCCTACCATGTCGAGGGGGAGGAGTGTGCGAGCATGTGATTAATGAAAAGAGGGGCGGCAGTGTGCACCTGCGTGGAATCGTATTGGACATATGGGGGCATGGACGGTGAGAAGAGAAGAGGGGAAGTATATATGTGTTTGTTGTAGGCACACTTGGCCAGAGAGGTATATCGACCGGTGTGTGCTAGAAAGAAGGAGCCTGGGGCCTACACACACCGCTGGTGGACGATCTAAAGAGAAATAATGAACGTGCACGATGGAGATGACGCTAAAGGGCGTGTGAGGGGGGCGGGCGTGTGCATGCACGATAGAAAGTTAGCGCTAGCTAGCTACAAATAGAAGAGGATCATGAAGGTGTAAAAGATGAACAAATATCATAATTCATTATAAAAAGGTAGATACGGATACTTGAAGAAGATATCATAATGTAGAACATTGATTATAATTTGGGCTAATGTGTGGCTTTTGCAACTCAGGTCTAAATACTTGTCATAATGTAGGGGGCGGGGCACTATACTTTGTGTGATAAACACAGTGTACGTATGGACCATGGTTTAGATTATGAATATATAGTTAGTACATCAAATGTACTATTATTTGGAATCAACATCAAGTGTATTCAAAAAATAGAATTCGAGTTCATGTAGTACACATAGTTCATATCTATCTCTATAGTAATCATGTGGTGTGTTATTAAGGTAATACACGAATGATGGTTGAAGTTAGCAACAATCATGATTGTAGATTCTTATTGAAATAGAGAAACGAATTCAAATTTAGTTCGAATTGCAGCGGTAGTATAGACATTTGGAATGCACTAAAATGTTGGTATGAGTAGGTTACATGCATTATACAGCAAGTGAAAAAATTTAATCGGACATAACATTGATTCATACTCCCTCCTTCCCTCTATATAGGGCGTAATGAGATTTTTAAGACCGCCTTTGACTATTAACAAGATTAATAGTACATGACATGCACAATGTGAAAATTATATCATTGAAAGAACCTATCACAGACGAAGTTAACGGTGTGCTTTGTGTAAGTTGCATGTCATATATCATTGCTCTAATATTTGGTCAAAGTTAGCATCAAAAAACGCATTAGGCCCTATATAGATGGAAGGAGGGAGTAGCTTTGAATAGCATTTGTATAGTAAAACGGGGCAAGACTCTCTCTTTGTGTTGTGTGAATAGTTTTATTTTTTTCGTTTTCTTTTTGGTTGAGGGAAGTGCGAATTGATTTGGTACGTAAAAGTACAATATTACTACACGTTAGGCTTGTCCCTAAAATTCAACCCGCATCTTGTTATATCCCGAAAATTCAGATATCATGCTCCCAAAACTGGCGCCTTCACAACCCGCGCCTTGCTATCCCGAAATTACAACGCACGCGAAAACTCCCTCCAGCTGTCAAATCCCGACACGCGAAATCCCTCTTCGAACCCTGAGCCGAAAGGGCCGCTAGTTCAAATCGGTGGGGGGTACTTTTGTAACACACCCTACATTTTGGACAAGCGCGTCCCTAAGTCATGCTTCACCCCCTCCCATCGCCCCATTTTCGCCATTCGAAATCCCAGGCCTCCATAACCTCTCCGCTCCATCCGCGAAACCCCACCCTCCTTCATCCACCATGTCACCGCTGCCCAGCCGGAGCCTCTTCCCCGACGACGTCATCCACCGCAACAACTCGACGTCCCTCGTCCACCTCCCCGGATGAGGATCCGTCGTCCATCTCGCCGTCCAGTCGGTTCAGCCGCCCCGTCCTCCACCTCCAAGGAGCTGCTCCGATGATCGCCTCATCTATCGCGGCTGCTCCATCCCCACAGCGCCGCCTTAACCTGCTCGACCGGAACCGCAGCATCCTCACGGACTCCTCGGATGAAGCCAAGGCCTACTCGGCGCCACCAAAGAGGTTGTACACTCATCGCATCGCACCTTCTCCTTAACTCGACCTCCCGGCGCCGATGGTGCTCCATCCCGCACCCCCATGGAGCGGATACCTTGAAGTTAGCGCCGCGGGCGACATCTCCATGGCGGCTCTCCCCCACTGCGAGGCCCCTTCAGCGGCGGCATCCATACCAGCCGGATCTGCTGCTGCTGCTCCAGCTCTCGCTCGCTCGCTCGTGCTGCTGCTGCTGCTCCGGCTCTCGCTCGATCGCTCGCTCGCCCAGCTGCTGCTGCTGCTCTTCCCCTTGCTCGTGCTACTGCTCTGCTCCGATTAAGCCACACTTCAGTCGACTGAATCGACTTTTGGGTCAGTCAATTTTCAGGGGTTGGGGGCGGGGCTCGCCGGAGTTAAGGAAGAACCACCCGTAGCGGGGACGGGGGCTCGCCGGAGAGGTACCTCACTATCTATCTTAGGGTTCAGGGTGGGGGGGGGCACGGGGCCTAGAGGGCTGGTCGGGGTGGCGGTGGCGAGTTGTTTCGGGGCGGCTAGGCGGCTCTGGGGCCGGTGGTTCGGCCGGTGGTGGCTGGCGGCTCAGGGGGGTGCAGGTTGAAGATGAACTGCATGCCCTCCCTAAACTACATGTCAGGTGCCTCTCTACTACCATTGCGTTCAGTTTCGATAGTAGCATTCAGATTCCACAGTAAATTTTAGTTTTGACAGTTAAGTTCAGAGTCAACAGTTTTTACCTCATCTGTTGTAGTTAGGTGGTTTTTGGTGATGTTAATTTTACATCCATTTTACATCATCTATTGGACATGCTATTAGAATCCCACTTGAGATTGACGATGTCTGTCTTGTGTTGCTTCAGCCTTGACGTCTTACGGCTCACCGGAGCTGCTCCAACGACAGAACGATCCATCACAACAGAGCAGTGCCCTGGACGCCGTCTACAGATTCCTCAGATCTTCCTCCACACCTTCGATAGCCACCTCTGCCTCAACTGCATCAGCGACCAACCCAATGATGCTGAGGTTGACACGGCTACGGCAAAGAGGTTGTACACTTGTTGCATCACTTATTACTATACATTCACGTCGATCCATTAGGGCTATTTTGGTTCAACGGAAAAACATAGCAATAGGGAATTTTCCAATGGCACTCTACTATTCAATTATTCATGCATTTTGTTGAAAGGAATGAAGCAAAACATCCACCTGGACCTACTTTTCAAAATCCTATGCATGAAAACAATATCAAGTGCATTAGTGCCAGAATAACATTCTAAATGTACACGCTTTCATATGGTTTCTCTTTATTTTGGCCATGTTTCTTTGCATTCCTCTCCTCTTCCAATTCCTGTAAACCAAACACCCAAGTTGACAGAAATCATGTGTTTACAAATGCTCTGTTTACCATGTGCATTCTCCTATCCTATTCCGGTGTTTTTCCTATCCCTGCGTTTTAAGAATCATGCAAGCCAAATGAGGACTTACAGAATTACTTCAGTTACAGGTACGTGTCGAAGGGAACTTTGTGTGGTTTGTCCTGCTCCTTCCACGACGTCGTCCACCTCACCTGAGCTGCTCCATCGACAGAAGCATCCACCAAACCAGACATCACGACTCCTGGCCGTCTTTCGTCGCCTCAGATCTCCTTCCCTACCGCCGGCACCCACCCCAATGGCATCACCATCATCGACTCAGCAGATGAACGTGAGGAGTACACGGGTCCACAAGAGAGGTCGCACTCTTTTGTTTCTGCTTATGTTATGCATTGCTTAAACTTACCTGCTACTTTATCGTCCTGTTCAGCTCTTGGACTCCCAACTCAGGTCCAAATTAATGTTCAAACTTGAGTTCTAAATTAGTTGTGGGGCACATATCAAGGAAGCAATGAATAGTATGTCTGTCTAATATCTGGTTCACCTAGGGTATGCCTATGTTGTTCATATTGGGTGGGAAACAAATAGTAAAGCAATCATCATCTGTCTTTTTATTAATTTAAAGCAATCATCAGCCTGCTATCATTATGTTTGGATCCATCCACTGGTTGTTACCATCATCTAAATTTCTGCATGCTCTCCTTACATAATCTCACCATATTTTTTCGTATGCATGTCAGATATTGTACACAGTCATGATGAACATGTAGAGAAAAAGAGAAGAGTTTTGCACGGCAATACAATGTCATGCAGACATCGCTCCATGGTGGGTTCAATGGCAAGCCCTCCCCACCCCTCTCCAGATTGTAATCCAGAGGAAGATATCTGTTTTGAGGCGGATTCAGACGCCGCTGACCACTCCTATTTACCCCCAAGGTGTTTGCTCTACCTTGGCATGATGATATTAGTCATATCATGCATATGTTGCCTTGCAGTGCCTACTTTAAACATCATATATGTCATATGCTTAGTTTAGACATGTTCTGTAATGCCACCTGTTTAGTTTCTATATCATATATGGGAATTATGCAGTCTCATGTCTTTTAGCCAGCTATAATATATGTGAAATGTGCAATGCCATCCTGTTTAACCAGGCATCATATATTTGAATGATATCTTGCCCATCCTTTTCTTCATTACATTTCCATTTGTCGACAATGTTTGTACATTAAGCTACTCTTCCTGTGAATCAGCCATTTGGGTGGGAGATGGAAAAATCTGGAGTGAAAACAAGGCCTTCAGAGCAGACAGTGCTACCTGTCGAAGCAGATCTCTTGTTGGGTCCCGATAGCTCCTCAGAGATGGATCCAGAGACAGATGACCAATCCTATTCCCCTACTGAGGTGTTTTCTCTAACTTGGCATGATTATACTACTCATATCATGCATACGGTGTCTTGCATTGCATAGTTTAGACATCATATACACAATATTCAACACCATGTTCTTAGTTCAGACATCATATCGAATGCCCTCTGTTTAGCATATAAATCACATATGTGAATTAAATGATGCGATCCTGATTACTTAGATAACATCTAGGTGAATTATGTCATGCGATCCTGTTTAGTTATTCATCATATCTTTGAATTATGTTATGCTATGCTATCCAGTTTAGATAGACATCATATATGTGAAATTATGTCATGATATCCGTTTTAGTTAAACAATATACATGTCAACTATTTCATGCCCTCTTTTTTCCACACTATCTATTGCATCTGTCTCTCATACAATGTATGTACATTCAACTATGTTTCCTGTTTATCAGCCATTTGAATTGGAGCGGGTGATGCCAGTATCTAGCAGAATAAAAACACGGTCTTCAAATAAAACAGTGCTACCTCTTGGTGGAGATAGCACCCCGGTTGTACATGCACAAGAACCAGCCCTACCACACATAACCCAAACTCTCGCAGATTGTACCCCTACTGCGATGGACAGAGAACCAGCTTCACCCAATCTAACCCCCACCCCAGCCGATAGTAACCCAGTTCCTGTTGACACAACACCATCTCCACCACAGAGCTCCCAAACAAGAGCAGTTAGTAAGGCAGCTCCAGTGCCCAAAGGGCCAGTACTATCACGGTGAACCCCAACTCCACCAGTTAGTACGCCTATTCCTGTGGAGGAAGCACAACCAGCCAGTCGTAGTTTAGCATCTATCGCATTTGATGTTGTTAAATCGTATGTGGGTATCTTCCCATCTTGGAAATATTATACTGAAGATGAAGGAAAATGCCAGTTGTAGGTGTTTGTCCAGGAGTTATGTGTAAGTAATGTTATTCATGGCAATTACTTTGCTTCGTCCCATACATCCTACCTCCATGATGGTTATAATACATCAAATTTTCCCATTTTTCTCTATAGAGAAGGACCGATTTGGAAACTCTGTATGAGGTAACCTGTGCTAATACCTCTGCTATCTTCAAGAATGCTTGGTGGCAGTATCGGAATTACCTGAAGAAAACGTACTTCACCGGCAAAGAAACTCATCAAATTCCCTTACGTTCTCCTAAGACACATTTACTGGACGATGACTGGGAATGCCTTGTTCTGTACTGGTCCTGAACCAAGAATGTGGTAAGGTCTATGAGCTCATGTTCTATTTTTAAGTATTATATTCTTGCGTCTTACTGTACTCTGTTCATGTAGAACAAGTACCTAAACCTGAAGAACAACTGTTCTAATTTAAGATTCCATTGCTATCATAGTTCAAAAAAGCGCTAGGCGTTAATTGTGCCTTTTGCCACCGCCTTGCACTTTACTGACCAAAGCGCATTCTTATGCGCAGTTATGCACAAATTAAGCATAGTTATACGCAATGCGTTTTGCCAATGCCTAGAGCCTAGGCGCGCTTAAGCGCTCGCTTAGGCGCGCCTTTTTTAACTATGATTGCTTTGCTCTTGTATCACTGTATTTACTGATACAAACTTATTTTTAAATTGAAGGATCCAATCGAAACTCCAATGGCATAGCAGGTATGTTCACGCATGTTTCTTTAACAGGTTTGCTCTTATCAATAGCTCTTTTGATTTAAATTTCAATTGTGTATACAATTGACTTTCATATCATGCACATTACTAGCATCACAACAGAGCCAATAGTGTTATTGTACATGTAGACCCGTGGTACCCATCTGAAATCTTGTTGTGCCGTGTAGTTTCCCACGCTTTGTATTCTTTCACTACTGCTTTGTCTTGAACTGATATGATTTGAACCGTGTCTCTATTTTGATTTGGCAAGACAATGCAGTGACCATAGGACATAGATATATGTTTGTTTGATGCTTTTATTATGTACTAGTACTTGGCAATAGAAGACTTGGTAGTTTAATCATGTCCACCTTACTAATGAACTGGTTCACCGAAATGAGTTTCATATACTAGTACATGCTAAACTTGTTATGTGTCTGCTTGTTTCTTCTTTTAGAATGCTGACAGAATATTGGGGAAGAGTGCCTTATTAAGCAATGGTAAAGGAATTAATGCAAATAAGGTTCAGGATAGTGACACATCCTTGTTGGTCTCCAACAAAGCTGATAAAACAGCTAAGGAAGACTATCTTGAAGACAGCGAGACAACCCCAAAGTCCTGTCTTGGTTTAGTGTTCGAGTTACTGGCCACTACCGCTTGCACAAGCTATTCAAACTCAATGTCTGAATCAGTTCGATTTCTTGAGTCTCAACTACAAGCTGAAAGACATCAATCAGCCGTGCTGCGACAAGAAGCGGAAGGACTGCGGAAGTCCCTGGAGCATTCAGATGGATACTTTCTAGTGCAACAGCAAGCATTGGAGGATTTTAGCGCCAAACAGGACAAAGCTAATCAGCTTGCTAAGCTTATTGCCAGCATGGTGGATACCCAGGATAACATTTCTTGAGCTCTTCTGAAGTTGTTTCAGTTATGCTCTTGTTTTGCTGCCGCATTTATTTGCACTGGTGGCCAATTTTGACGGCCAGTGTATGTAATATGCTGCTTTGTTCCATATATTTGCACTGGTGGCGAACTTTGATGCCCAGTGGATGTAATATGTGTAATATCGGTAATAGGATAGCCTTAATTGCTTGCTTATTTATTTCCTTATTGTCTTGTTTAGTTGTTTGCTTGTAGTCACTGCAGTTCTTTTTCTGTGTTTTTCTAGTGGCCACAATAGCCTATTTTTGGTAACTAGGCCAAAATAATCATGGCAACACACGAACTGTTGTAACCATGGGCCTCCTGCAGGCCGTATGATCCATGGGCCTTCGTTCGGCCGTAGGACCATTGGCCTTCCATACGGGCCGTAGGATCCATCGGCCTTCTATATGGGCCTTAGGGATCAATGGGCCTTCTACGGGCCGTAGGGTCCATGGGCCTTCTACGTGCCGTACGATCCATGGGCCTTCTACGGGCCGTACTATTCATGGGCCTCATACGGGCCGTAGGATCCATGGGCCTTCTACGGGGCGTATCATCATTTCGCCAATCATGGGTCGTACTATTCGTGGACCATAACGGGCCGTTAATAGGCCATATTTGACAACTCTATGAAAACAGCCCAACGAGTTTTTTTGACATGAAAACGGCCCAACGTATTAACGGTCCACAAATGGGCTGACTGTAAAGACGGGCTGAATTTGGCCCCCAAGCAGAAAATGACAGTAACGGACCATATGTAACCGAATGCTGCAAGTGAGCCCAAGAATCAATGGGCCCTGAGAAGGCCGAAAGATAACTTGGGCTGGAAATGGCCCAATGCAATAACGGGCCGTTAATGGGTATAAAGTGATACACTGTTCATTACGAGCCAGTTTCACCACGGGCCGTTAATGGGCCAAGAGTTACAAAGGTCCTCATATGGGCCGAAAGAAGTCATGGGCCACACATGGGCCTGAAGTTAAAACGGGATGAATCATATTGGACGGCCCAGATGACGCTACTGGGCATAATTCGGATAGGGCGTAACGGGCCCTGGGTTAGTGGGCTGTAAATGGGCTATATGCAAACAGGTCGTTAACAGGCTTTCCGTGGGCCGGCCCGCCACCTTTTGACCAAGTCAAACGGGCCGGCCTTTTCACAGGAATGGGCCTCTGTTGGGCCGTGCCACGTGTCGCCGTATCATAGGCGCCTTCGATCCAATGAGCGGATGACATCTTTCCCAACGGTGAGCCGACACGTGTTTCCTCCAGCCAATGATGATTTTACACATGGAAAATCCCCAATTGTCGGGGCTGTTAATGGGTTATCGGATCCAAAACCCGACCCGATAGCTTAACGGCGTTCCCTTATAGTGGATGCCACATGTCGGTCACCCTTGACGAAAGCACTTCTGTGACGCGTGATTTATCGTCATGGAAGTGGACAGTTCCGTGATGATAATTTTGGTAATGTCATGGAACACTTCTACGACAGCACAGGTATGACTATCTTGATTCTTTCATAAATTTGTCATGGATATACATGCATGACAAAAAATGCGACCTATTGTGACAAACACGTATCATCACGGAAGTGTATTTTTTTGTAGTGATCCTAAAGGCAAACCTTGGCACATTATTTTTATAATACAATGGAATTATACTAGGGGATAATTATTATTGATGAAAAGTTTCTGTAATCAAGATTCACAAAGTTTCCGTGAGCATGAACAAAGTTCAAGGCTATCTCCCACTTCAACAATGCTTGTCTTTCTCATTTTCACTTTCCTTTTTGAAAAATTTTAGGTTCCCCTCTTTGTTTTTTTGAACTATATAAAATCACTCAACAGAAATAAATGACTCTCTAAAACTTCCGGGTTGTCTCCCTGGCAGCGCTTTCTGTAAAGCCATTAAGCTAGGCATATAGTGCTCAAGTAATGAATCCACCCGGATCCCAAGGTATATCAAAGCCAATTTTAATTAACAATGATTTGTAATTTAATAGTGAGCACAAAGTAACATATATCATGCAACAACGAAGTCTAACTCTCTTCCTATGCATCGGCATGTCATAAAAGAACAATTCATGCACACATAGTAAAGGCCAATGAATAGTGTAAACAGTTTCTTGCAATTTTATCATATTGGAAACATAGAGAGGTGGAGATATAGTTCCTCTCTCATAATAATTGCAAGTAGGAGCAGCAAGCACATGCATATTATATCTATCAAAAATCATCATGTGCAACAGTAGAATCCAACCCATCAATATAATCCTCAATAAGCACAAACTTCTCCGATATAGTGTAGTTGGGACAATTCAAAAAGATAATAGGACTATCATGCGTGGGTGCAATAGCAACAACTTCATGTTTAACATAAGGAACTATAGAAAGTTCATCTCCATAATCATAATTCATTTTGGCATATTGGCCACAAGCATAGCAAGCAACATCAAAAAGGGGTATTTCAAGAGAATCAACGGGATCATAACAATCATCATAGCAATCATCCTTCGGTAAGCATGAAGGGGAATTAAACAATGTATGAGTTGAAGAGTTACTCTCATTAGAAGGTGGGCGCGAGTAGCTAATCCGCTCTTCCTCCTTTTGTTCTTTGCTCTCCTCATCATCTTTTTCATCCAATGAGCCCACAGTTTCATCAATTTCTTCTTCCATAGCTTCCTGCAAAATATTAGTCTCTTCTTGGAGAGCGGAGACTTTCTCAATAAATGCATCAATATTGTAATTGTATTCATAATTCTTATAACAATATTTAAGTATAGCAAAATTTTCAGGTCTATAAACTGAATCATCAAAATCATCAAACTCTTTAAACATAGATTCAATCTCATAAGCACCCATAAAAGCAACAAATTCTTCTATTTGTTCCACATAATAGTAATCATATACACCATTAGCATAAGAAGCTAAGGTTTTATTATCATTGAATTTGCATGAAAAGGGAAGGTGTGGAGCCTTCATCCTAGAGCAACAAGTATAATCATGTATGAAGCATAGTTGACGAGCATACCAACATAATATATGAATTTGATCCCGTAATAGTTTCCCTTTTTGTGTCAAGCAATAATCCCTAAAGTATTCACGTTGATCCAACGTGTCTCCCATAACAAAGTTGAATGGGGTTTTCTCAGGATTATCAAAGTAGTACATAATTTCTGTCACATAACGAGCATCGAGGGTTTTAGGATGTTCCCCATCTCCATGAGTAGCAAGTACACCTAATTTTTTTGGTATTTCGTGTTCCACATCCATATAGAGAACAACTTATAACAGCAAATAAAAATTACTTAGTGATAAAGCAAACAAGCACAAACGAGAATATTCACCCCACGCTATGACTCCCCAGCAACGGCGCTAGAAAAAGGTCTTGATGACCCGCAAGTATACGGGGTAATTGTAGCCTCTTTCGATAAGTAAGAGTGTCAAACCCAACAAGGAGCTAAAGGTAGAACAAATACTCTCTCAAGCCCTATCTGCCACTGATACGACTCTACGCACGCTTAGTGTTTGCTTTACCTAGAACAAGTATGAAACTAGAAGTACTTTGTAGGTGTGATAGGATAGGTTTGCAAGATAATAAAGATCACGTAAATAAAAAGTAGGGGCTATTTAGATAAAGAAGCAATAAAAGTAAATATAGCGAGTGTGGGAAAGTGGTGGTAGGAGTTGTGCAATTGTCCCTAAGCAATTGACTACATCACTAGACCGGTAATCACTATTGCAATTTTATTTGAGGAAGAGGCATAAGTTAACATACTTTCTCTTCTTGGATCATATGCACTTATGATTGGAACTCTAGCAAGCATCCGCAATTACTAAAGATCATTAAGGTAAAACCCAACCATAGCATTAAAGTATCAAGTCTCCTTTATCCCATACGCAAACAACCTACTTACTCGGGTTTGTGCTTCTGTCACTCATGCCACCCACCATAAGCAAATCATGAACATATTGCAAACCCTAAAGAGGGAATCCCTCATGCTTGCGTGACACGGAGAGCACCAAAGGACAACACCAATAATAAAACATGCAACTCAAACCAATCATAGCAATTCATCAATCACCGGTAGGACAAGGAAAATCTACTCAGACATCATAGGATGGCAACACATCATTGGATAATAATATGAAGCATAAAGCACCATGTTCAAGTAGAGGGTACAGCGGGTTGCGGGAGAGTGGACCGCTAGATATAGATGGGGGAAGGTGATGGAGATGTTGGTGAAAATGATGGAGATGTTGGTGAAGATCACAGTGATGATGATGGCCCCCGGCAGCGCTCCGGCGCCACCGGAAGCAAGGGGGAGAGAGCCCCCTTCTTCTTCTTCTTCCTTGACATTCTCCCTAGATGGGAGAATGGTTTCCCCTATGGTCCTTGGCTCCCATGGATTGGGAGGGGCGAGAGCCCCTCCGAGATTGGATCTATCTCTCTGTCTCTCTCTGTTTCTGCGTTCCCTGATTCTGCCCCTTCACTGTTTCTTTTATATCCGGAGATCTGTAACTCCGATTGGGGTGAATCTTTCGCCCAAATCTTTCTCATAAAATTATATTTCTTGCGGCAAATAAGAGCGTCAACCGCCTTACAGGGTGCCCAGGAGAGTCCAGGGCGCGCCTGCCTCCTTGGGGCGCGCCCCTATCTCCTGCCCCCCTCGGGCACCGTCTCACGTTGATTTTACTTCCCAAAAATCATAAATATTCCAAAATAATTCTCCATCCATTTTTGTCCCATTTGGACTCTGTTTGATATGGGTTTTCTGCAAAACATAAAACATGCAACAAACAGGAACTGGCACTGGGCACTCGATCAATATGTTAGTCCCAAAAATAGTATAAAAAGTTGCCAAAAGTATAAGAAAGTTGAATAATATTGGCATGGAACAATCAAAAATTATAGATACCACGGAGGCATATCACTTATCAAGGTATGTGCTTTGTGAAAGACCTATGAGGCGTCTCGTTCTATCTCTATAGATCTTGATGCCTAATATGTAAGCAGCTTCTGCAAGGTCCTTCATTAAAAAACACTTACTCAAGTAGGCCTTTATGCTTTCCAAAAGTTCTATATCATTTCCCATCAATAGTATGTCATCCACATATAATATGAGAAATGCTACAGAGCTCCCACCCACTTTCTTGTAAACGCACTTTTCCATAAGTCTGCATAAACCCAAACGCTTTGATCATTTCATCAAAGCGAATGTTCCAACTCCGAGATGCTTGCACCAGCCCATAGATGGAGCGCTGGAGCTTGCATACCTTGTTAGCATTCTTAGGATCGACAAAACCTTCCGGCTGCATCATATACAATTCTTCCTTAAGGAAGCCGTTAAGGAATGCCGTTTTGACGTCCATTTGCCATATTTCATAATCATAGAATGCGGCAATTGCTAACATGATTCGGACGGACTTCAGCTTCGCTACGGGTGATAAGGTCTCATCGTAGTCAACCCCTTGAACTTGTCGATAACCCTTAGTGACAAGCCGAGCTTTATAGATGGTAACATTACCATCCGCGTCCGTCTTCTTCTTAAAGATCCATTTATTTTCTATCACTCGCCGATCATCGGGCAAGTCTGTCAAAGTCCATACTTTGTTTTCATACATGGATCCTATCTCGGATTGCATGGCTTCAAGCCATTTGTTGAAATCTGGGCCCGCCATCGCTTCTTCATAGTTCGAAGGTTCACCTTTGTCTAACAACATGATTTCCAGGACAGGGTTGCCATACCATTCTGGTGTAGAACGTATCCTTGTGGAACTACAAAGTTCAGTAGCAACTTGATCCGAAGTACCTTGATCATCATCATTAACTTCCTCTCTAGACGGTGCAGGCACCACAGAAACATCTTCCTGAGCTGCGCTACTTTACGGTTCAAGAGGCAGTATTTCATCAAGTTCTACATTCCTCCCACTTACTTCTTTGAAGAGAAACTCTTTCTCCAGAAAGGACCCGGTCTTGGCAACAAAGATCTTGCCTTCGGATCTAAGGTAGAAGGTATACCCAATGGTTTCATTAGGGTATCCTATGAAGACGCATTTTTCCGACTTGGGTTCGAGCTTTTCAGGTTGAAGTTTCTTGACATAAGCATCGCATCCCCAAACTTCTAGAAACAAAAGCTTTGGTTTCTTCCCAAACCATAATTTATACCGTGTCGTCTCAACAGATTTAGACGGTGCCCTATTTAAAGTGAATGTGGCTATCTCTAAAGCATATCCCCAAAATGATAGCGGCAAATCGGTAAGAGACATCATAGATCGCACCATATCCAACAGAGTGCGATTACGATGTTCAGACACATCATTACGTTGAGGTGTTCCACGTGGCGTGAGTTGTGAAACAAATCCACATTTCCTTAAGTGCGTACCAAATGCGTGACTCAAATATTCTCCCCCACGATCTGATCGTAATAACTTTATTTTTCTGTCACGTTGATTCTATACCTCACTTTGAAATTCCTTGAACTTTTCAAAGGTCTCATACTTGTGTTTCATTAAGTAGACATACCCATATCTACTTAAGTCATCAGTGAGGGTGAGAACATAACGATAGCCGCTGCGAGCCTCAACGCTCATTGGACCGCACACATCAGTATGTATGATTTCCAACAAGTTGGTTGTTCGCTCCATTGTTCCGGAGAACGGAGTCTTGGTCATCTTGCCCATGAGGCATGGTTCGCATGTGTCAAATGATTCATAATCAAGAGACTCCAAAAGTCCATCTGCATGGAGCTTCTGCATGCGTTTGACACCAATGTGACCAAGGCGGCAGTGCCACAAGTATGTGGGACTATCATTATCAACCTTACATCTTTTGGTATTCACACTATGAATATGTGTAACATCACGTTCGAGATTCAATAAGAATAAAACATTGAATAGCAGGGCATGACCATAAAACATATCTCTCATATAAATAGAATAACCATTATTCTCGAATTTAAATGAGTAGCCATCTCGCATTAAACGAGATCCAGATACAATGTTCATGCTCAAAGCTGGCACTAAATAACAATTACTGAGGTTTAAAACTAATACCGTAGGTAAATGTAGAGGTAGCGTGCCGACGGCGATCATATCGACCTTGGAACCATTCCCGACATGCATCGTCACCTCGTCCTTCGCCAGTCTCCGCTTATTCCGCAGCTCATGTTTTGAGTTAGAAATATGAGCAACCGCACCGGTATCAAATACCTAGGAGCTACTACGAGTATTGGTAAGGTACACATCAATAACATGTATATCACATATACCTTTGGTGTTTTCGGCCTTCTTGTCCGCTAAGTACTTGGGGCAGCTCCGCTTCCAGTGACTATTTCCCTTGCAATAAAAGCACTCAGTCTCAGGTTTGGGTCCATGCTTTGGCTTCTTCCCGGCAACTGGCTTACCAGGCGCGGCAACTCCCTTGTTGTCCTTCTTGAAGTTCTTCTTACCCTTGCCTTTCTTGAAACTATTGGTCTTATTGACCATCAACACTTGATGTTCCTTTTTGATCTCCACCTCCGCTGATTTCAACATTGAATATAGCTCAGGAATGGTTTTCTCCATCCCTTGCATATTGAAATTCATCACAAAGCTCTTGTAACTAGGTGGAAGAGACCAAAGGATTCTGTCAACAACCGCGTCATCCGGGAGATTAACTCCCAGCTGAGACAAGCGGTTGTGCAACCCAGACATTTTGAGTATGTGCTCGCTGACAGAACTATTCTCCTCCATCTTACAACTGTAGAACTTGTCAGAGACTTCTTATCTCTCGACCCGGGCATGAGCTTGGAAAACCATTTTCAGCTCTTGGAACATCTCATATGCTCCGTGCTGCTCAAAACGCTTTTGGAGCCCCAGTTCTAAGTTGTAAAGCATGCCGCATTGAACCAGGGAGTAATCATCACTACACGACTGCCAGGCGTTCATAACGTCTTGAGTTGCTGGGAAACGGGTGCTTCACCTAGCGGTGCTTCTAGGACATATGCTTTCTTGGCAGCTATGAGGATGATCCTCAAGTTCCGGACCCAGTCCGTATAGTTGCTACCATCGTCTTTCAGCTTGGTTTTCTCTAGGAACGCGTTGAAGTTGAGGGCAACATTAGCGTGTGCCATTTGATCTACAAGACATATTGCAAAGATTTTAGACTAAGTTCATGATAATTAAGTTCATTTAATCAAATTATTTAATGAACTCCCACTCAGATAGACATCCCTCTAGTCATCTAAGTGATACCTGATCCGAGTCAACTAGGCCGTGTATGATCATCACGTGAGGCGGACTAGTCATCATCGGTGAACATCTTCTTGTTGATCGTATCTGCTATACAACTCATGTTCGACCTTTCGGTCTCTTGTGTTCCGAGGCAATGTTTGTACATGCTAGGCTCGTCAAGTCAACCTAAGTGTTTTGCATGTGTAAATCTGGTTTACACCCGTTGTATGCGAACGTTAGAATCTATCACACCCTATCATCACGTGGTGCTTCGAAACAACGAACTTTCGCAATGGTGAACAGTTAGGGGGAACACTTTCTTGAAATTTTATGAGGGATCATCTTATTTATGCTACTGTCATTCTAAGAAAATAGGATGTAAAAACATGATAAACATCACATGTAATCAAATAGTGACATGATATGGCCAATATCATTTTGCTCCTTTTGATCTCCATCTTTGGGGCGCCATGATCATCATCGTCACCGGCATGACACCATGATCTCCATCATCATGATCTCCATCATTGTGTATTCATGAAGTTGTCTCGCCAACTATTACTACTACTACTATGGCTAATGGTTTAGCAATAAAGTAAAGTAATTACATGGCGTTATTCAATGACACGCAGGTCATATAATAAATTAAGACAACTCCTATGGCTCCTGTCGGTTGTCATACTCATCGACATGCAGGTCGTGATTCCTATTACAAGAACATGATCAATCTCATACATCACATATATAACATTCATCACATCCTTTTGGCCATATCACATCACACGGCATATGATGCAAGAACAAGTTAGACGTCCTCTAATTGTTGTTGCAAGTTTTTACGTGGCTGCTATAGGTTTCTAGCAAGAACGTTTCTTACCTACGCCAAAACCACAACGTGATATGTCAATTGCTATTTACCCTTCATAAGGACCCTTTTCATCGAATCCGATCCGACTAAAGTGAGAGATACAGACACCCGCTAGCCACCTTATGCAACTAGTGCATGTCAGTGGGTGGAATCTGTCTCACGTAAGCGTACGTGTAAGGTCGGTCCGGGCCGCTTCATCCCATGATGCCGCCGAATCAAGATAAGACTAGTAACGGCAAGTAAATTGACAAAATCGACGCCCACAACAACTTGTGTTCTACTCGTGCATAGAAACTACGCATAGACCTAGCTCATGATGCCACTGTTGGGGATCGTTGCAGAAATTAAAAAATTTCTACGCATCACCAAGATCAATCTATGGAGAGACTAGCAACGAGAGAGAGGGGAGTGCATCTTCATACCCTTGAAGATTGCAAAACGGAAGCGTTGCAAGAACGCGGTTGGAGGAGTCGTACACGTAGCGATTCAGATCGCGGTCGATTCCGATCTTAGCACCGAACAACGGCGCCTCCGCATTCAACACACGTGCCGCCCGGGGACGTCTCCCACGCCTTGATCTAGCAAGGAGGAGGGAGAGGTTGGGGAAGACAACTCCAGCAGCAGCACGATGATGTGGTGGTGGTGGAGCAGCGGTTCTCCGGCAGGGCTTCGCCAAGCTCAAACGGAGGAGGAGAGGTGTTGGAGAGGGGGAGGGATGCGCCTTGGATGTGGTGCGGCTGCCAAGGGGGGCGGGGAAGGGGAAGGGGGCCGGCCCCTCTAGATGAGATCTAGAGGGGGGGCGGCCAAGGGGAGAGGGCTTGCCCCCCAAGCCAAGGGGGCGCCCCCCTTAGGGTTTCCCCCAACCCTAGGCGCAAGGGCCCTAGGGGGGGTAGCGCCCAACCCACTTAGGGGCTGGTTCCCTTCCACATACAGCCCATAGGGCCCTCCGGGGCAGGTGGACCCTCCCGGTGGACCCCTGGAACCCCTTCGGTGGTCCCGGTACAATACCGGCAAACCCCTGAATACTTCCGGTGACCGTATGATGACTTCCCATATATAAATCTTCACCTCCGAACCATTCTGGAACTCCTCGTGACATCCGGGATCTCATCCGGGACTCCTAACAACATTCGGTAACCTTCCCTATAACCCTAGCGTCATTGAACCTTAAGTGTATAGACCCTACGGGTTCAGGAATCATGCACACATGACCGAGACAGCTCTCCGGCCAATAACCAACAGCGGGATCTGGATACCCATGTTGGCTCCCACATGTTCAATGATGATCTCATTGGATGAACAACGATGTCGAGGATTCAAGCAATCCTGTATTCAATTCCCTTTGTCAATCGGTACGTTACTTGCCCGAGATTCGATCCTCGGTATTCCAATAGCTCGTTCAATCTCGTTACCGGCAAGTCACTTTACTCGTTCCGTAATGCATGATCCCGTGACCAACTACTTAGTCATATTGAGGTCATTATGATGATGCATTTTTTGGGTAATGTAGTAATTTCAAAAAAAATCCTACGCACACGCAAGATCATGGTGATGCATAGCAACGAGAGGGGAGAGTGTTGTCTACGTACCCTCGTAGACCGAAAGCGGAAGCGTTACCACACCGCGGTTGATGTAGTCGTACGTCTACACGGCCTGACCGATCAATCACCGAAACTACGACACCTCCGAGTTCTAGCACACGTTCAGCTTGATGACGTCCCTCGAACTCCGATCCAGCTGAGTGTCGAGGGAGAGTTTCGTCAGCACGACGACGTGGTGACGATCTTGATGTTCTACTGTCGCAGGGCTTTGCCTAAGCACCGCTACAATATTATCGAGGAAGACTATGGTGGAGGGGGGGCACCGCACATGGCTAAGAGATCAAGAGATCAATTGTTGTGTCTATGGGGTGCCCTCCTCCTCCGTATATAGAGGAGGAGAGGATGGGGAGGGCCGGCCCTCAACTATGGCACGCCCTGGGGAATCCTACTCCCACCGGGAGTAGGATCCCCCCCCCTTCCATGTAGTAGGAGTAGGAGTCAAGGAAAGGGAAGAAAGAAGGAAAGGAAAGAGGGGGCGCAGCCCCTCCCCCTAGTCCAATTCGGACTAGGCCTTGGGGGGCGCGCGGCCTGACCTAGGCAGCCCCTCTGTCTTTCCCGTATGGCCCAATAAGGCCCAATACTTCTCCCCGACGAATTCCCGTAACTCTCCGGTACTCTAATAAATACCCGAATCACTCGGAACCTTTCCGAAGTCCGAATATAGTCATCCAATATATCGATCTTTACGTCTCGACCATTTCGAGACTCCTCGTCATGTCCCTGATCTCATCCGGGACTCCGAACTCCTTCAGTACATCAAAACACATAAACTCATCATATAACTGTCATCGAAACCTTAAGCATGCGGACCCTACGGGTTCGAGAACTATGTAGACATGACCGAGACACATTTCCAGTCAATAACATATAGCGGAACCTGGATGCTCATATTGGCTCCTACATATTCTGCGAAGATCTTTATCGGTCAAACCGCATAACAACATACGTTTTTCCCTTTGTCATCGGTATGTTACTTGCCCGAGATTTGATCGTCGGTATCTCAATACCTAGTTCAATCTCGTTACCGGCAAGTCTCTTTACTCGTTCCGTAATACATCATCTCGCAACTAAATTAGTTGCAATGCTTGCAAGGCTTATAGTGATGTGAATTACCGAGTGGGCCCAGAGATACCTCTCCGACAATCGGAGTGACAAATCCTAATCTCGAAATACGCCAACCCAACAAGTACCTTTGGAGACACATGTAGAGCACCTTTATAATCACCCAATTACGTTGTGACGTTTGGTAGCACACAAAGTGTTCCTCCGGTAAACGGGAGTTGCATAATCTCATAGTCACAGGAACATGTATAAGTCATGAAGAAAGCAGTAGCAACATACTAAACGATCAAGTGCTAAGCTAACGGAATGGGTCAAGTCAATCACATCATTCTCCTAATGATGTGATCCCGTTAATCAAATGACAACTCTTTGTCCATGGCTAGGAAACATAACCATCTTTGATAAACGAGCTAGTCAAGTAGAGGCATACTAGTGACACTTAGTTTGTCTATGTATTCACACATATATCATGTTTCCGGTTAATACAATTCTAGCATGAATAATAAACATTTATCTTGAAATAAGGAAATAAATAATAACTTTGTTATTGCCTCTAGGGCATATTTCCTTCAGTCTCCCACTTGCACTAGAGTCAATAATCTAGTTCACATCACCATGTGATTTAACACCAATATTCACATATGTATGTGATTAACACCCATAGTTCATATCGTCATGTGATCAACACCCAAAAGGGTTTACTAGAGTCAATAATCTAGTTCACATCGCTATGTGATTAACACCCAAAGAGTACTAAGGTATGATCATGTTTTGCTAGTGAGAGAAGTTTAGTCAACGGGTCGGTCACATTCAGAGCCATATGTATTTTTTGCAAATATTTTATGTCTACAATGCTCTGCACGGAGCTACTCTAGATAATTGCTCCCACTTTCAATATGTATCCAGATAGAGACTTAGAGTCATCTGGATCGGTGTAAAAGCTTGCATCGATGTAACTCTTTACGACGGGCTCTTTTATCATCTCCATAATTGAGAAATATTTCCTTAGTCCTCACTAAGGATATTCTTGACCGCTGTCCAGTGATCTACTCTTAGATCACTATTGTACTCCCTTGCCAAACCAGGGCAGAGTATACAATAGGTCTGGTCCATAGCATGGCATACTTTTATAGAACCTATGACTGATGCATATGGAATGACTTTCATTCTCTTTATATTTTCTGCCGTGGTCGGGATTTGAGTCTTACTCAATTTCATACCTTTGCAACGCAGGCAAAAACTCTTTCTTTGACTATTCCATTTTGAACTGCTTCAAAATCTTGTCAAGGTATGTACTCATTGAAAATCTTATCAAGCGTCTTGATCTATCTCAATAGATCTTGATGCTCAATATGTAAGTAGCTTTACTGAGTTCTTTCTTTTAAAGAACTCCTTTCAAACACTTCTTTATGCATTCCAGAAAAATTCTACATCATTTCTGATCAACAATATGTCACTCACATATACTTATCAGAAAGGCTGTAGTGCTCCCACTCACTTTATTGTAAATACAGGCTTCAGTGCAAGTCCTTATAAAACTATATGCTTTGATCAACTTATCAAAGCGTATATTCCAACTCCGAGATGCTTGCACCAGTCCATAGATGGATCGCTGGAGCTTGCACAATTTGTTAGCACCTTTAGGATTGACAAAACCTTCTGGTTGCATCATATACAACTCTTCTTTAATAAATCCATTAAGGAATGCATTTTTGACATCCATTTGCCAGTTTTCATAAAATGTGGCAATTGCTAACATGATTCGGACAGACTTTAAGCATCGATACGAGTGAGAAAATCTCATTGTATTCAACACCTTGAACTTGTCGAAAAACTTTTTGCGACAAGTCGAGCTTTGTAGATAGTAACACTACTATCAGTGTCAGTCTTCCTCTTGAAGATCCATTTATTTTCTATGGCTTGCCGATCATCGGACAAGTCCACCAAAGTCCACACTTTATTCTCATGCATGGATCCCATCTCAGATTTCATGGCCTCAAACCATTTCGCGGAATCTAGGCTCATCATCGCTTCCTCATAGTTCGTAGGTTTATAATGGTCTAGTAACATGACTTCCAGAACAGGATTACCGTACCACTCTGGTGTGGACCGTACTCTGGAAGACCTACGAGGTTATGTAGTAACTTGTTCTGAAGTTTCATGATCATCATTATTAGCTTCCTCACTAATTGGTGTAGGAATCACTGGAACTGATTTCAGTGATATGAACTATTTTCCAATTCAGGAGAAGGTACCATTACCTTATCAAGTTCTACTTTTCTCCCACTCACTTCTTTCGAGAGAAACTCCTTCTCTATAAAAGAATCCATCTTAGAAATGAATATCTTGCTTTCGGATCTGTGATAGAAGGTGTACCCAATAGTTTCCTTTGGGTATTCTATGAAGACGCACTTCTCCAATTTGGGTTCGAGCTTATCAGGTTGAAACCTTTTTAAATAAGCATCGCAGTCCCAAACTTTAAGAAACGACAACTTTGGTTTCTTGCCAAACCACAGTTCATAAGGCGTCGTCTCAAACGGATTTTGATGGTGCCCTATTTAAAGTGAATGCAACTGTCTCTAATGCATAACTGCAAAACAATAGTGGTAAATCGGTAAGATACATCATAGATCGCACCATATCCAATAAAGTGCGGTTATGACGTACGGACACACCATTACGCTGTGGTGTTCCATGTGGCGTGAGCTGTGAAACTATTCCACATTGTTTTATATGAAGGCCAAACTCGTAACTCAAATATTCTCGTCCACGATCAGATCGTAGAAACTTTATTTTCTTGTTACGATGATTCTCCACTTCACTCTGAAATTCTTTGAACTTTTCAAATGTTTCAGACTTGTGTTTCATTAAGTAGATATACCCATATCTGCTCAAATCATCTATGAAGGTCAGAAAATAATGATACTTGCCACGAGCATCAACACTCATTGGATCGCATACATCGGTACGTATTATTTCCAATAAGTCAGTAGCTCGTTCCATTGTTCCGGAGAACGGAGTTTTAGTCATCTTGCCCATAAGGCACGGTTCATAAGCATCAAATGATTCATAATCAAGTGATTCCAAAAGTCCATTTTTATGGAGTTTCTTCATGTGCTTTACACCGATATGACCCAAACGGTAGTGCCACAAATATGTTGCATTATCATTATCAACTTTGCATCTTTTGGCATCAATATTATGAATATGTGTATCACTATGATCGAGATCCAACAAACTATTTTCATTGGGTGTATGACCATTGAAGGTTTTATTTATGTAAACAGAACAACAATTATTCTCTGACTTTAAATGAATAACCGTATTGCAATAAACATGATCAAATCATATTCATGCTCAATGCAAACGCCAAATAACATTTATTTAGGTTTAACACTAATCCCGAAAGTATAGGGAGTGTGCGATGATGATCATATCAATCTTGGAACCACTTCCAACACACATCGTCACTTCACCCTCAACTAGTCTTTGTTTATTCTGTAACTCCTGTTTCGAGTTACTAATATTAGCAACTGAACAAGTATCAAATACTCAGGGGCTACTATAAACACTAGTAAGGTACACATCAATAACATGTATATCAAATATACCCTTGTTCACTTTGCCATCCTTCTTATCCACCAAATATTCAGGGCATTACTGCTTCTAGTGACCATTTCCTTTGGAGTATAATCACTCAGTTTCAGGCTTTGGTCCAGCTTTGGCTTCTTCGCGGGAGTGACAACTTGCTTGCCATTCTACTTGAAGTTCCCTTTCTTTTTCTTTGCCCTTTTCTTGAAACTACTGGTCTTGTCAATCATCAACACTTGATGCTCTTTTCTTGATTTCTACCTTCGTTGATTTCAGCATCACGAAGAGCTCGGGAATCGTTTTCGTCATCCCTTGCATTATAGTTCATCATAAAGTTCCAGTAACTTGGTGATGGTGACTAGAGAACTCTACCAATCACTATCTTATTTGGAAGATTAACTCCCACTTGATTCAAGCGATTGTAGTACTCAGACAATCTAAGTACTTGCTCACTAGTTGAGCAATTCTCCTCCATCTTTCAGGCGAAGTATTTGTCGGAGGTCTTATACCTCTTGACACAGGCATGAGTCTGAAATACCAATTTCATCTCTTGAAACATCTTATATGTTCCATGACATTTCAAAAAACGTTTTTGTAGTCCCGGTTCTAAGCCATAAAGCATGGTGCACAAAACTATCAAGTAGTCATCATATTGAGCTAGCCAAACGTTCATAACGTCTGCATTTGCTCCTACAATAGGTCTGTCACCTAGCGGTGCATAAAGGACATAATTCTTCTGTGCAGCAATGAGGATAAACCTCAGATCACGGACCAAGTCCGCATCATTGCTACTAACATCTTTCAACTTAGTTTTCTCTAGGAACACATATAAAACATAGGGAAGCAACAATGCGAGCTATTGATCTACAACATAATTTGCAAAATACTACCAGGACTAAGTTCATGATAAATTAAAGTTCAATTAATCATATTACTTAAGAACTCCCACTTAGACAGACATATCTCTAGTCATCTAAGTGATCACGTGATCCAAATCAACTAAACCATGTCCGATCATCACGTGAGATGGAGTAGTTTTCAATGGTGAACATCACTATGTTGATCATATCTACTATACGATTCACGTTCGACCTTTCGGTATCTGTGTTCCGAGGCCATATATGTATATTCTAGGCTCGTCAAGTTTAACCTGAGTATTTCGCGTGTGCAACTGTTTTGCACCCGTTGTATTTAAACGTAGAGCCTATCACACCCGATCATCACGTGGTGTCTCAGCACGAAGAACTTTCGTAACGGTGCATACTCAGGGAGAACACTTCTTGATAATTAGTGAGAGATTATCTTAAAATGTTACCGTCAATCAAAGCAAAATAAGATGCATAAAGAATAAACATCACATGCAATCAATATAAGTGATATGATATGGCCATCATCATCTTGTGCTTGTGATCTTCATCTCCGAAGCACCGTCATGATCACCATCGTCACCGGCATGACACCATGATCTCCATCATCTTGATCTATATCAATATGTCGTCACATGGTCGTCTCGCCAAGTATTGCTCTTGCAACTATTACTATCGCATAGCGATAAAGTAAAGCAATTATTTGGCTCTTGCATCTTATGCAATAAAGAGACATACATAAGGCTTTTGCCAGTTGCCGATAATTTCAACAAAACATGATCATCTCATACAACAATTTATATCTCATCATGTCTTGACCATATCACATCACAACATGCCCTGCAAAAACAAGTTAGACGTCCTCTATTTTGTTGTTGCAAGTTTTACGTGGCTGCTACGGGCTGAGCAAGAACCGTTCTTACCTACGCATCAAAACCACAACGATAGTTCGTCAAGTTAGTGCTGTTTTAACCTTCTCAAGGACCGGGCATAGCCACACTCGGTTCAACTAAAGTAGGAGAAACTGACATCCGCTAGTCACCTGTGTGCAAAGCACGGCGATAAAACCAGTCTCGTGTAAGCGTACGCGTAATGTTGGTCCGGGCCGCTTCATCCAACAATACCGCTGAACCAAAGTATGACATGCTGGTAAGCAGTATGACTTGTATCGCCCACAACTCACTTGTGTTCTACTCGTGCATATAACATCTACGCATAAAACCTGGCTCGGATGCCACTATTGGGTAACGTAGTAATTTCAAAAAAAATCATACGCACACGCAAGATCATGGTGATGCATAGCAACAAGAGGGGAGAGTGTTGTCTATGTACCCTCGTAGACCGAAAGCGGAAGCGTTAGCACAACGCGGTTGATGTAGTCGTACATCTTCACGGCCCGACCGATCAAGCACCGAAACTACGGCACCTCCGAGTTCTAGCACACGTTCAGCTCGATGACGTCCCTCGAACTCCGATCCAGCCGAGTGTCGAGGGAGAGTTCCGTCAGCACGACGACGTGGTGACGATCTTGATGTTCTACTGTCGCAGGGCTTCGCCTAAGCACTGCTACAATATTATCGAGGAGGACTATGGTGGAGGGGGGGCACCACACACGGCTAAGAGATGAAGAGATCAATTGTTGTGTCTATGGGGTGCCCCCCTCCTCCGTATATAAAGGAGGAGAGGAGGGGGAGGGCCGGCCCTCAACTATGGCGCGCCCTGGGGAGTCCTACTCCCATCGGGAGTAGGATTCCCCCCTTCCATGTAGTAGGAGTAGGAGTCAAGGAAAGGGAAGAAAGAAGGGAAGGAAGGAGGGGGCGCAGCCCCTCCCCTAGTCCAATTCGGACTAGGACTTGGGGGGGGGGGGCTACCCTAGGTAGCCCCTCTCTCATTCCTGTATGGCCCAATAAGGCCCAATACTTCTCCCCGACGAATTCCCGTAACTCTCCGGTACTCCAATAAATACCCGAATCACTCGGAACCTTTCCGAAGTCCAAATATAGTCGTCCAATATATCGATATTTACGTCTCGACCATTTCGAGACTCCTCGTCATGTCCCCGATCTCATCCGGGACTCCGAACTCCTTCGGTACATCAAAACACATAAACTCATAATATAACTGTCATCGAAACCTTAAGCGTGCGGACCCTACGGGTTCGAGAACTATGTAGACATGACCGAGACACGTTTCCGGGTAATAACCAATAGCGGAACCTGGATGCTCATATTGGCTCCTACATATTCTGCGAAGATCTTTATCGGTCAAACCGCATAACAACATATGTTGTTCCCTTTGTCATCGGTATGTTACTTGCCCGAGATTTGATCATCGGTATCTCAATACCTAGTTCAATCTCGTTACCGGCAAGTCTCTTTACTCGTTCCGTAATACATCATCTTGCAACTAACTAATTAGTTGCAATGCTTGCAAGGCTTATAGTGATGTGCATTACCGAGTGGGCCCAGAGCAGTAGCAACATACTAAACGATCAAGTGCTAAGCTAACGGAATGGGTCAAGTCAATCACATCATTCTCCTAATGATGTGATCCCGTTAATCAAATGACAACTCTTTGTCCATGGCTAGGAAACATAACCATCTTTGATAAACGAGCTAGTCAATTAGAGGCATACTAGTGACACTTAGTTTGTCTATGTATTCACACATGTATCATGTTTCCGTTTAATACAATTCTAGCATGAATAATAAACATTTATCATGAAATAAGGAAATAAACAATAACTTTATTATTGCCTCTAGGGCATATTTCCTTCAGCATTGCCGAGTGGGTCCAGAGATACCTCTCCGTCATACGGAGTGACAAATCCTAGTCTCGATTCGTGCCAACCCAACAGACACTGTCGGAGATACCTGTAGTGCACCTTTATAGCCACCCAGTTACATTGTGATATTTGGTACATCCAAAGCATTCCTACGGTATTCGGGAGTTGCACAATCTCATGGTCTAAGGAAATGATAGTTGACATTAGAAAAGCTTTAGCAAACGAAGTACACGATCTTGTGCTATGCTTGGGATTGGGTCTTGTCCATCACATCATTCTCCTAATGATGTGAACCCCTTATCAATGACATCCAATGTCCATAGTCAGGAAACCATGACCATCTTTTGATCAACGAGCTAGTCAACTAGAGGCTCACTAGGGACTTGTTGTGGTCTATGTATTCACACATGTATTACGGTTTTTGATCAATACAATTATAGCATGAACAATAGACAATTATCATGAACAAGGAAAAATAATAATAACCATTTTATTATTGCCTCTAGGGCATATTTCCAATGGTGAGAGCCTTGGCCGACAATGTTGATGCGATGTCGAGGCTATGGGTCGGCGGCGGGGTTGCGTGACGGTCTGCTAGCTTCGTAGGAGGAAAATTCTCCTCAAGTTGTGCTTGTCGGCCGCCATATAAGCTCTGACACCGTCTAGCTCCTCGGCGCGTGCTCTACGACATCACGATTGTGCGTCGACTCTATTTTGGAATGAACCAATCTTGGAGGTGAGTTTTTTCGTCCAAGGGATGGCAGCGACGGCAATATGGTCGATTCCGGCAATGATGACGGCAGGCAAGCGAATTGAAGGGGGGCAGGAGGTCGACGGAGGCTACGGAGTGGAGGCAGCGTGGCGGAGGCTATGGGTGGACGCCAGAGGCAACTACGACATCGATGCGGGCTGGCAGGGGAAAGAGGCCAAAATTATCCCAAGAAGTGGTTGCAGCCTCTTAAATTTGAAGTCCAGCCGACGCACCGCTTATAATTTTGGTGAGTTAAACTAAATAAGGGTTCGACTAGGTCCAATTTAACTCCTCAAAACAAAATTTTTAAGGAGTTAAAGCTTTTCAAGGAGATGCTCTAAAAATGTTAAAGAAGAGGGGATTGGGTTAGTGATGCTGTCACTTGTCAATGAATTCCATAGCCAACGAGCTAGCAGCAGTACTATAGCTGTATGTTGTTGTTCTTGCCGGTTGAGCTTGGAGGCTGTTAGAATAAATCCGAGGCATACCGTCGATCATATGAGGACCAAGCAATCACATGCACGACACCGAGATTTGTTAACGAGGTTCACCAATATGGCTACATCCCCGGGGCCTGACTACGGGTGCTCCTCCCTGTTATACCGTCACAATACCGCACCCGGTCGCCCTGGACGCCGGCACATGCCGCCGGCTTCCCCTGCGTTCCTGTGCTATTATGCTGGCATAGGTTACATCGTGTGTCTATCCCCGCTATATATGAGAGGCCTAGGATTCCAGTATCCTACTAGGACACGACTCCATATCCTATCTAAACACAATACAACTACAGGTCCAACTGTAACCTACCTTGTATACTATATTCGACGTAACTCTAACAGAGACATATGCGTGCACGCAGCATTAGAGATCCTATCATGCATGCATGGTGTTCAATTTGATTTGTCCCCTGGTTGGTTAGCTATTGTCTGCTCATTGGCTAATTAACCTTGGAGTAGTGGTCTTGGATGCCGTACGTCGTGCCACTTCATGGTATGGGGAGCCGGCGAACAGCTCAGTTAGCACTGAACCAGATATACCGATGCTGTTGTTTCTTCCTCACTCACTCATATCGGAAGGTTCTTGGATCGGCTACATCCATTGGCATGTCACCAAAAAGGTGCTTGCAATGGTCCATGCCATGCGTGCTCCAACTCACCCTCCCCTTTCGGCACCACCAATCACACACTGGGCTCCAACATAATTTAGTCATGAAATGCGGCTAGCTAGCTAACAAAGTCGATCGTGTAATGTAATGTAATCCGGTGTCCGGCGATAATAAGTCTTCATTTCTTTAATGGAGAGGAGAGGCGACAGTTCCAACTTCCAAGATCACGGATAATCCGAGTCGCCGATGTGACAAACCAGGCATAATTTAGGTTTTGGACTAGAATGGAGACCGGGCAGTTGCATTGGATGATTGGATCATGACAAAACCGCGCTCACGGGGGAGTTTAACACGGAGTACATGTGTCATGCGATGTAAGGAGGCTCAGTTTCCCCCCGGTACAGGGTTCTCTAGGCAGGTTTTCTTTTTCAGTTTTGAAAACAGTGTTGCATGCACAGCATGTCTGGCCAGATTAGTAAGTAGTAACATTATGAACCGGCGCAGGAGAGCCGAAGACGATCCTGTGGCATGCATGCATGCATACATTGCTCAGATGTGAAGCTGCAGTGGCAAAGTCATCAGTCGACCGATGCCCGCCCATGCAGATCCTGAAATTACCTGTGAAGCATCTCCCTGCACAGTGCTAAGGTTGAGCCCACGCAGCGCCACTGTTCTATTGGATTCACTCATCATCCACAACAGAGCGAGCTCTGGGGCGACATTTTGTCTGCTTGCTCTAGTGCGCTCAGAAGGCGGGGCGTCCTCTTTCCCCTCAATCAATTACTACCCCAATCACCACCGCTCTGATCGATCTCTGATGAGCCCGGCCAACACCGGCACTATAAAGAGTTCAGAGGACGCGGAGCCTACCAAGGCCAAAACGCCGGCTTGTTTTCTTCCTGGGAATCATGAGCCGCTCCCCCGTAGATTTCCCTTCCACTGGTACACATGCACATGGGGATACATGTCGCACCAGCACTCAGCACTCTGAACGAACCTGCTTTCTTTAAGCCGGACGAGCGCACTGTGTGCCTGTGACTCGCGGCTGAACTGAACGAGCAAATCTTCTCGGCCCTCGCCTCCCGAGATATATTGTAGTACCACTCCGGTTTACTTCTCCGGGTGCGACGTCCATTGCTTCCATTGGTGGTTTGTTGTCTCCCACGTCAAGCACCATGGACGACGCCTGTGACCTCACGGTGCACGTCAATGGCCGCCACACGCTCCTTCTGCACCAGGTAGGCATCTGTCTGCCTTGGATCGATCGAGAAAACATGTCTCGTTTCTCGATTGTAGGAAATTCTTGCAGTTCAGTTTGATATGACTGGTTGGGTGACACTTTGACAGAGCGTCGTGTGCGCCTTCTCGGGGAGGCTGAGGGCGATGGCGGCGCGGGAGAGGAAGGGGAAGATGACGAGGGTGAAGTCGGGCAGAGGAGCGGCGGCGGCGGCGTTGATGTCCGTTGAGCTCGACGGCTTCCCGGGAGGTGGCGAGGGGTTCGAGCTCGTGGCCCGGTTCTGTTATGGCGATGGCCGCCTCCCGCCGCTCCGCCCCGCCGACGTCCCGCTCCTGCACTGCGCCGCCGCGTTCTTGGAGATGACTGAGGAGGTGCGCGCCGGCAATCTGCTAGCTCAGGCGGAGGCCTTCGTGGACGACGGGCTCTGCTACTGGACGTGGCCCGACGTGCTCGCCGCCGTCAGGAGCTGCGAGTCCTTTGCCGCCGACGCCTCGGGGGCGGGGCTCCAAGAGAAGCTGCTCTCCGCTCTGTTCTCCAGGATCGACACGGGCGCGGAGACGCCCAAGTCGAACTGCTCCACGTCGTCGACGTGCTCGTCCTCGTCGCTGGACACGGTCGGCAGCCGGCCGTCGTCCGCGGCCAAGACGACGGAGTCGGTGAAGCCGTCGTGCCTGAGCGGCGGCCGGGAGTGGTGGTTCGACGACGTGGCGTCGCTGTCCCCGCCGACCGTCGAGAAGGCCATGAAAGTGCTCGGCTGCTACGGCGCCGACAACAAGAACCTGACGCTGACACGGTTCCTGCTGCACTACCTCCGCCGCGGCGCCACGCTCCGCAAGGCCGACGACTCGGGCTCTGGCGGCAGCGTCCTCGCCGGCCTCGCCGACACGGCCGTGCACGGCGTGGCGCTGGCCGGCGGCGGCGGGGCGTTCTCGTGCCGGGGCCTGTTCTCGGCGCTGCGGACCGTGTCCGCGGCGGGGCTGAGCAAGGAATGCAGGCGCAGGCTGGAGACGCTGGTGGGGCGGATGCTGGACCAGGCCACGCTCGACGACCTCCTCGTGTCCGGCGACGGCGGCGGCGTGTACGACGTGAGCCTGGTCATGCGGCTCGTGAGGGTGTTCGTGGGCTCCGTCGAGGAGGACGGCTCGCCGTCGTCGTCGCAGAGGATGAGGAAGGCGGGGCGGCTGGTGGACAAGTACCTGGCGGAGATCTCGCCAGACCAGGTGCTGCGGGTGTCCCGGTTCCTCGCCGTCGCCGAGAGCCTGCCGGACTCCGCCAGGGACTGCTACGACGGCGTGTACAGGGCACTGGACATCTACCTCGAGGTAAGATTAAGAACCTTTCTTCAATTTTCAAATGTTGGGCTGTATTTTAAGAAAATTCGATTCAGATTTCAAGCAGAAAATATTTCGGATCATACGTGCTCATGATGATCTAGAGCATGATTAAGAAGTTTGGTGTAGTTGTTGTCTAGCTAATGAGAGGCCAATCATGAACATTTTAGTACAGTATTCTCTGCCATGGCAGTGCTTTTTCCCTCCATGCTGGTCAGAGAGGGCAGACAGACACCAAGATTTTCACCTGGCACTGTGCACATTCACATGATGATTTCAGGCAAACTAGTGCAGGTTATGAGAGCTGTTTGTGACCAAGTTGCTAACATTTTTTAGTCCAATTTGTTACAGAAAATGAAGAAAAGCGAACACTTTTTAGTCTGCCTATATAACCAAGTTAACTACAGTACAGATTATCATATGCCTAAGTCGATGGTAGTATTAGTTACTCGAGGTCTTTTGCAAAGCAGCCGAATAGAGTTTGGTACCAGCAATATGATCACCATGAGTGTGATGATAGAGATGGACAGGTGGAGTGTGTACCACTTTCGTGTCATGGAGTATGGAAGCAATTTTCTTTGCGCTGCGATGGCTTTAGCCCTTTTTG
This sequence comes from Triticum turgidum subsp. durum, assembly GCA_900231445.1. Classification (NCBI taxonomy): domain Eukaryota; kingdom Viridiplantae; phylum Streptophyta; class Magnoliopsida; order Poales; family Poaceae; genus Triticum; species Triticum turgidum. Next base: position 759,634,045 of record LT934114.1, read on the forward strand.
GCCCATCAGATCAGATCTCGAAACCTTGTCACCAGAGACCACACTAACTACCAATGTCCGCTTTATTATCCATCCATCATGCCTTATCCTCTTAACACGCTGAAAATTTCATCTCTGTTTAAGATAATTCAGAAAACTGCACTTGCAACAACTCTGAACTTTGGCTCTGCTTTCACCAAGTTACATACAACACATGTTTGGCAGCACTTTGCTCTGCTTGAAGTTCAGTTCTTTTACAGAGCTCCAATCATTTCAGAACTGAGATTTGGCCTTTGTGTTATTACTGTTAGCCTTTGTTTGGTCGAGTATACATACCTTGTGCCAGATTGCTTTTGGTGTGCTTCCTATGTCTTCTTCCTTTAATTAACCACCTTCCTCCGCTTTCTGTCTCTTCTTTCTGCTTTAGTTTCCCTCCCGACCACGGCATTCCGTGCACTCGCTAGCCACCGGTACGGAACCTATAAAGTTCTGTTCACCAAACGCCGATAAATTCTTTAAACTCTTGGCTACTGGATTACATGTTACATATAGCGTGTGTGGTGTACTGCCTATGTTTAAAATAAATGACCACCTATAAACATTTGGCGATTCGGCAAAATCTCAATTTTCAAATGACATACTAAAGTTGGGAAATTTATAAAAATAAATAATAAAAATGCATCTTAAAAATATTGCTTCCTTGGTTATATTTTGCGGCAGAAAGAGTATAATACTTGTGTCTTTGTGAATCTATACAGTCTCATGCCGAGCTCACCGTTGAGGAGCGTGCGACGCTGTGCCGGTGCATCAACTACGAGAAGCTGACCCTCGAGGCGTGCAAGGAGCTGGCGAGGAACCGGCGGATCCCACCGAGGATTGCCGTGCAAGCGTTGTCCTTGCAGCGGCCACCCAATGCACACCAGAACCCCTTGTCGTCGCCTACACCGAAGCGGGTCGTGCCGGACGACGAGAAGGAGAAGGAGACGCTGAGGATGAACCTGCGGCGGATGCAGGGCCGGGTGGCGGAGCTGGAGATGGTGTGCAAAGAAATGAGAGGGAAGACGAGGTTGTCGCCCCGGGGTGCGGTCAAGGGCAACAAGGCATTGGGTGGCAGGGGCTTGCCTTGGATGTGCTAGCAACTGGCTAATGGAAAATTGGAAAATTGAGCAAGGATTTCCTTTTTTGGGGCGAGGCTCTTGCCTCTTTTCTCCTTATTGATCATTTTGTAAAGTTGTTTTGATGTGTTGATATTTTTGGCTTGTGTCGTGTTGATTGCTGATTGTGAGTGACGCGGGTTATACTTTCTTTTGCCTAAAATAATGTACATCCGATTAAAAAGTTGAAATGAATAAGATCATTTCGGAAAATACCCCCGATTCATAATAATTGTCGCAATTTTGAACTAGGTTAAAACCGACTTCAAAACTGCAACACTTATTTTGGATTGGAGGGAGTAATACATATGAGTATGACAGTATAGATAACCCGGTACTCCCTCTGTTTCTAAATAGAAGTCTTTTTAAAGATTTCAATATGGATTACAATACGGATGTATATTACTACATACAGAGTAAAATGAGTGAAATCTCTAAAAAGACTTATACGTATTTACGAACGGTGGGGGTAGTTCATAACTTAGTGCAACCAGGTTGCTCATGACTCAATACAAACGACCGTCATGACAGTAGATGATGGTGAAGGTGGGGAGGTCAGTTGACGAATGACGAGTACCACGCGGAGATCTTCTCCTATGCATACGAGTGTAAAGCACAACATATGCAGAGATCGAACCATCATCATACAGAGCGCCATACGACTTTGTGTACCCGGGCAAGTATTTTTTCTCCAAAACTTTAAATGTTCAACTGAACTTAGAGAAAATTTTGATTTTGATTTTAAAAATTAGCAGTTGAATTTGAAACCGAATTCGTAAGCAAAAATATTTCGGATCACACGTAGACATGGCCATGCTGATTTAGGATGGGAGGTTAAGGAGGTAATCGATTTCATTTTCAGAAAAAGAAAAGATAATCGATTCAGAAACAAGCAGTACTGTGTTGATAATTGAAATCGATTTCTCAATAGAACAGAAAAAAGGTCCAGTCGTGATGATTGGAGGGATTAAGGACAGTAGGCAGAGCGTAGGCCAGCCAGGCCACCGGGACTTAATTTCACCTGCGACGAGGAATATTCTCTGGGACTATGATGGCCGTATGATGGTGGCCAAGATGACTGATCAAACAAAGACTTTTGCAAAGCAACAACTGAATGGAGTTTGATAGTACTATGATGAGTTGCTAATGATGGTTAGAGGGATTGTCTAGTACAGTGTTAACACTTTTTGTGTTAGGGAGCATGGAGCAATTTCTTTGCTATGGCTTTGGTCCCATTTGCACTCTGCATTGTGCGCTAGCTTTTGGTCCATCAGTTCAGATCTGAAAGAAAAACTTGTCCCTAGGCCACACCACACTCGCATGCTTTATCCCTGTCTTATCCTTTCATCCTGTCAGGATTAGCATGAAGGAACCTCTTTCGGCAGTAGTCACCGACTCAACATGCTGAATTGTGCACAGCCGAACTTTTGTTGGCAATTTGCATGCATGCAGATGTTTTCTTTTTCATGCAGGGATTTAACTTTGACATTCATTTGGCTCTGTTTGCACGCAGTGCACTGTTTGCTTCATCTTGTCATTGTTCTATCAAATTGTTTTCACTTTTGTATTGGCTCATCATTTTCACAAGTGGGATCTCGATTTTGTTTCCAACTCCCTCCGTTCCATAATGTACTAGTGATAGGCTAGTAGCCTTTGCTTGAGTTTACCTTATGCCGGATTGCCTGGTGCTTTCCATGTTTTCCCCCCTTTAATCACCTTCCTCCGCTTTCTTGTCTGTCCTTTTCGCTTTGATTTTCATGGCATCCACGGTATTCCTTTTGAGCGTGCTAACCGATAAAACACGTCACAAAACAGGGCCAAATTAATAAAGTGAGGCGTGATGGCATTCTCTAAAAAAACACTATATGATGATTTCGCTAGGATCATCAACAGAACTTTTAAAAAAATTAATTATTGAACCTCGTTAAATTCTTTTTTAGGGTCTGATATTACTCTGGTCTACCTCGTACTCCCTCTGTAAACAAACAATCTTATATTTGTCTGTGTGATGGACAAAGTATATTGCATCCTTCTGTTTGCGTGCAGTCACACGCGACCCTGATGGTGGAGGAGCGGGGCACGTTGTGCTGGTGGTTAAAGTACGAGAAGCTGACCCTAAAGGCGTGCAAGGACCCAGCAAAAAACCGGTAGATACCGACATGGACGGCCGTGCAGGTGCTATCCTCGCAGCAGCCGCCAAAGCTTGGGACTCGGGAACTCGCTGTCAGCACTGAACGAGGAGATGGGGGCGCTAAGGGTGAGGGTGTGTTTGGATTGCAACCAATAGCAACCATAGATTTTTTTTTGCAAGCCCATAAAATTTGGTTACTGTGCTACTAGAAAATATATTCCTTTCCCCAAGCCCATGTGCTGCTCCCGTAGGCGGCCCGGGTGCTAACCTAACCGGCGCCGGGTTCCACTCCTGCACCGGCTCTCCTTTCATCGACGCCAACATAGTAGCATGGATTTGGGTTTAGTGTTATCTCAGTTATCTGTATAAGGTTCCAAGAAGAGAGGTCGAGCTGCCAACAACGGTGACAAGTGCTCATCTAGTTTAAAAAATGGCTCATGCACTTTACAATTTTAGTGAATTTTAAAAATGTGCTTTGATGTTAAAAAAATCAAGTTTTCCCATGTTTAAAAAAGGAAAAAGGAAAAATAGAAGATTAGAAACCAGAAACAAAAGAAATCCTGAAGAAAACACAAAAGACTGATAAGAGAACCAGTGGAAACCAAACACAATAAAAATCATTAAATTGGCCGGCTAATATGAGACCGGGTATGTCTCGTTTATAATGAGCCACAAGCTCGACTTGCATCAGGCATCTTTACCAGCTGACCCAAGTATTCCCTCTCTTCCAAATTATTTGTCGCGGGTATGGATGTATCTAGATGTATTTTAGTTCTAGGTACATCCATTTCTGCGACGAGTAATTTGGAACGGAGGGAGTAGCTTGTTGTAGGTTTGTTTATCTTTCTTCTCATTTTTTTTCACTTTTTTTATTTTTTTTTCATTTTTTCTTTCTTCATTTTTTGTAAACATTATGAGTGCATATATTGAAGAACTTAAAATTTACATAAAAATATATAAACCACGAATTTAATAAATGTTAGCACAGTGTAAAAAAGTTATTAGCATTATTTTAAAAATGTCATGGCATTTAAAAAATGTTCACGCGTTTCAAAAGAAATGTGTGTGACATATTTTAAAAAGCTATACAATGCAAAACCATGTTTATGTAATAAAAAAATGTTTTGTACTATTAGAAATGTACATTGCATTCACTAAAAATGTTATGAGTTTCAGAAATATGTTCATGGCATTATTAAGATATGTTTATAGATGGTAAACAAATGCTTAAATAGATAAAAATATGTTTTTATCATTAAAAATAAAATTTAAAGTGTTTTTGATTTTTTAGCATGTATTCAAAAAGTAAAATATGTATTGGTAAAAATATTATGTAATTTAAAAAAGATATGTAAAAAATGATTTAGTTGTAAACAAAAAAATGTACAAGTGAATATGAAAAAAATAGATATCGAAACATATGTTTGAAAAAAATAATGAAATCATTTATTTGATAATACTAAACGGGTGTAAAAAATGTTCCTAATGTTTTCAAAAAATATGGAATGGGTTGCAAAAATATATATATAAAAGAAAATGAACTTTTTTTAAAATATTAAAAACACAGAAGAAATGAAGAAAAGGAAGAAAAAAAATGATAAAACCAGCAAGAAACGCAAAGAGTGAAAAAATGGTTAAACATCCACAGAGAAAAGAAAACTAGGGGCATCAACAGTACTGGGCTGGTCCAGTAACGAGGCACCAAAGGTGTGCCATAACTACGTTTTGTAACGAAAGAGAAATCGCCCTGGCGAGACAATGCGAGAGATGCTAGACCTATGTAAATATTGCTACGTAATTAACGTAATGAACCTGGTTTTTTTTTTGAAGGTTACTAGGGATTTTATTCAAGGATCATCAAGTCTGGGATACAAGCAATGTCTGGTAAAACCCTTAGCCACTACGTTTATCTTTACTGCTTCTTCTCCTGTTGGTGGCAACCACACTCGTGGCTTCTGTACCAAGTGGCGGCCCGGCAGCACACTTGGTGCATTACTTGTTGCGATCTCCAACTCCTCCAGAAATCTCTTTATAAAGATCATGGTTGATAGCGGACTTTGGAACTCGTTCTCGTGAATAGCTTTCCGGCGAGCCCACCAAATTGCCCACATCGTGACGAGAACCCCGGTAAGATCTTGGTGATTAGTAGTTTCAAACAGCCAAAACAGCCAAAGCTTCGCATCCTCACTCTGATTTGATATCACATGTTCAAGTAGCTCTTCATCACCCAAAGCCCATACACATCTGGCCATCCGACAGCTCAGAAGGGAGTGTCTCCACGTATCATCACCAGCTCCACAGATAGAGCATGATGCATTGTTGGCCATCTTCCTGTCATGCCTCACTGAACCTGTTGGAATCGAGGTGTGCGCCAATCTCCACACGAAGACACGGATTTTGGAAGGAACTTTCACCTTCCATAGCTGAGTCCATGATTTCTTATCCGCTGCAATATTCGAGTGGCCCGGTCGGTGATCCAACCAGTCCTCCCTTTGGGCTTTGACCGCTGCGATCATTCTGTATGCCGAGCGCACGGAGAACACACCTCTCTTGTCATAATGCCATGACCAAAAGTCATCTTGTGTCCGTGTACTGAGGGGTATACTCTGTATGACCTCTACATCAGGTGCAATGAAGTGCTCCATGAGAGTTTGCTTATTCCACACCCTAGTGATGGGGTCAATTAGTTCTGAAACCCAAACTGGTGGGTTGGTCGAGCGAGCACAAATTGGTCTGAGCTTATAGTCCCTCGGCAACCAATTCTGGCCCCATATGCTAGTGTGCAAACCGGATCCAATTCTCTTAATAAGTCCTTGCGCCAACACGTCCCTGCCTTCGAGGATAGCGCGCCAAACCTGGGACGGTGCAGCGCCAAGTGTGGCTTCCAGCAAGTCACAGTTCGGGTAATATCGAGCTTTCAGTATGCGCGCACTTAGCGTCTCCGGTTCCATCAGCAATCTCCAAGCTTGTCGTGCGAGTAGAGCAAGATTGAAAAGCTCAACATCTCTAAAACCCAGACCCCCCATGAACTTGGGTTTCGACATGGTCTTCCATGATACCCATGCAACTTTCCTCTGGCCGTTCTTACTACCCCACCAAAATTTCCGAATCATGCCATTTATGTGATCACATAAGCCTCTTGGTAGCTTGAAACATGACATTGAGTAAGTAGGTATAGATTGAGCCACAGACTTAATAAGCACTTCCTTCCCTCCTGCTGAAAGGCATTTCTCCATCCAACCTTGAACCTTGTTCCAAATTCTGTCCTTGAGGTATTTGAACGACCCTTCCTTCGCCCTACCCACATCCGTAGGCAAGCCCAAGTATTTCTCCGACAACGATTCATTGTGGACAGCAAGGATATTCATGATGGAAGCACGAGAAGCATAATCTACCCCTTCGCTAAAAAATATGGACGATTTGTCCATATTGATCCTATGTCCCGATGCGTTGCAATATGTCCTTAAAAGAGCTTCCACCCGCACCGCAGCTGTCTCATTCGCCTCAAAGAAAAGTAGACTGTCGTCAGCGAAGAGAAGATGGTTTACCATAGGGGCGTTTTCTGCCACACAGATCCCCCTACTTCCTCCTTGGGCCTTTAACATGCACGATAGCCCTTCAGCTGCGAGCAAGAACAAATATGGCGAGATTGGTTCTCCTTGCCTTAAACCCCACGATGGCCTGAAAGCATCCAAACTACCACCATTGAATAAGACTGAAAATGAAACTGAAGTGACAAACCTCATGACTGTCTCGGTGAACCGAGGGCTGAACCCCATCTTAATCATAACTGATCTTAGATACGACCATTCCAAGCGATCATATGCCTTCATCATATCCAGTTTGAGAGCACAATATCTATTTCCTTTCACCCTTCTGGTCTTCATATAGTGTAGGCATTCATAAGCCGTAATGAAATTGTCCGTAATGAGGCGTCCAGGAACGAACGCCGACTGCTCTTCGGAAATGATATCGGGGAGAATGGATTTCAACCTGTTTGCCAAGACCTTTGATGCGATCTTGTAGATCACATTACAAACACTTATCGGTCGAAATTGTCCTAAAACTTTTGGACTGGCTATCTTGGGAATTAATACAATGAACGTATTTTTTATCTCCTCCGGTGAATCGACTCCATCAAGCAATCTTATGATCATCCGTGTGACCTCATCTCCACACAACTCCCAATGTTTCTGAAAGAAATGCGCCGGAAAACCATCGGGTCCCGGCGCCTTCGTCGGGAACATTTGAAACAAGGCAGCTTTTACCTCCTCATTGGAGTACCTCTCGTTGAGTCTACCATTCATATTGCCATCCACCCTCGGTGGGATATGGGATAACACTTCTTCCATGCCTATAGTTCCTTCAGATATATATAGATTGGAGTAAAACTCTGTTGCCATGTGTGAAAGTTCCTCTGGGTCTGTGCAAGCTGACCCATCTTCACGGTTTAACTGTACAATTCTGTTTTTAGCTCGTCGGGCATTCACTTTCCTCTGAAAAAATTGTGTATTGTTGTCTCCCTCGGACAACCATGTGATACGTGACCGTTGCCTCGCCATAATCTCCTCCCTATAGGCTAGCTCAACCATGCGGTCCTCAATTCTTCTTTCCTCCTCGCATGGCCCTGTCCTCAACGGATCAGCACGTAGAGCAGCAAGTTGACTGCGAAGCAAGCGTAACTCCTGTCGAACCGAGCCAAAGGTGCTTCTCCCCCACCTTGACAGTGAAGTTGAAACAGCGTGTAGTTTGTTAGCCAACTCCGACACTGACGAGGCCGGGCCATTGTCATTCCAGGCTGTCTCGACTACCTCTCTGAACCGTCCATCGGTTTCCCATGCACACTCGTACCGAAAGGGCTTCTTCGCAATGCGTAGATTTCCAGCCTCCAAGTCATTCATCAGCAGAATGGGGCTGTGGTCGCTCTTAGCTGCTGTTAAGTGCTCGACAGATACAAAAGGGAAAACATTCAACCAGCTCGGCGAGGCCAAGGCCCGGTCTAGCCGAACCCTACAGTACTGGCCTCCCGCTACTCGCTTCTCAAAAGTCCAGTCCACCCCCTTGTATCCAATGTCAGCCAGTCCGCACAGATCTACTGCCTCTCTGAACCCGGCCATCTGAGCACCATCCCTTTGATTAGGACCCATTTGCTCCTCCTGTCGAAGTATCTCATTGAAATCTCCTATGCACAGCCACGGCAAGGTACTTTCTCCCCTCAACCTCTTCATCGTGTCCCATGTTTTGTATCTTAAGCTTTTATTGGCCTCTCCATAGAAGCAGGTAAGGCGCCAATGAACATTGCCTGGTTCCATTACCCATGAATCAATATGATATTGAGAAAAGTTCTTTATTGCTAGATTAACATCAGACTTCCAAAAAATACATAAACCTCCATTCCGTCCACTACTAGGTACTGCAAAACTACTTTGAAAACCTAATGTAGCCGCCAACCCCTCCACTCGGTTCTTTGCTAATTGAGTCTCCACAATGCATAGAACCGACGGCGCACTAGCCCCCACGAGATCGCGGAGCTCATGAACTGTCGCGGGATCGCCAATCCCACGACAGTTCCAACATAAGGTCCTCATCAGGCCCGGCGGCCCTCCTCAAGGGAGGCCACCTCTGTAGACAAATCCATGTTCTCCCCCTCCTCACCCTGCTGCTTCCTTCTCTTAACTACTGGATTTTTCTCCGGTGTTGACACCGGATCACTATTGCTTGAACTTGGTGTCGCTCCCTCCAGCATCATGACCGTGCCAGCAACTCTCCCAATGAGATTCGATATTGGCTGCCCCCTTACAGTGAGAGTCCCATCCGCATTAACAAGCCGTTTGCGGGCTCCTCTTTCCACCTCCACCTCCATCTGCTATGTCCGCTGCGAGTTATCTTGTGGTCCTAAGCCACCACCGATCACTGTCGATCCTCTTCCCCCTCTACCTCCACGATCTCCCCTGCTAGGCTCTCCCCCCTTCCTCTCCCTGCACCATCTCCTCTCCCCCTACCACCAAAGGGCTGGCCCGAAGGGATCTCAGGCTCCCACAACAGCCATTCTCCCCATTCAAAGGATCTGGGATCATGTACTCCATCTCCACACTCGTCCGCCAGGTGCCCCATCAAGCCACAAACGAAACAGAAATCCGGAGGTTTTTCATAGTAGACGCTGAACTTTTTGCGCTCCTTTAGAGTAATGTGCACAAAATGGACCAGCGGTGTGTCTACATTCACAAAGACACGAGCACGTAGAGTGCTTGCAGGGTTGATTCGACCTTCATTTATAATCACCGTGAACGGAGGATCACCCACCTTCGCTGCAACTCTCTCAGCCAGGTCTCTTTTCCTTGTTAAACCATCCGGTAAGCCCTTCGCCCGAGCCCACAATGGGATCATGTTGAGGCTATAATCCTTCACATCTAAAAAACCATCATATTCTTCGATCACCACCGGGGCCCTTCTGAATAACCATGGCCCTCCCTCCATTATTTTCCTCCAATCCCCCAGGCAGTGACACTGAACAAGAAACAGGTTCGGCCCCTTAATGTTGAAGGTGACCCCTTGCGCCGCCGACCACGCATTGCGCATCTGAGTCAAGAGCGCCGCATGACTAAATGGCTTAGTTGTATGAACATGGAACAACGCGAGCCAGCGCACATCTTTGATTAGATCATCTACTTCTTCCGAGAAATCAAGGTCTTCCTCCTCCTTCCCATGCAGCCTCAACCCTGCAAACTGGCCCTCAAGATCCTGATCATGAAAGTCGTCGTACTCTTCCTCCTCTCCGTCCGGCAACTCCCCCTTCTGCGAGTCCTGCTCCTCTTCTTCCCTCCCCTTTGATGCATCTTCCTCCCTTCTCCCTCGGCCCCGCCTTCCTCCTCCAGATCCAATCCCGTCCTCCACCGTTTGCACCACATCTACCGCCGCCAGCGCTTCCTCCGCACCCCCTGTCCCCTGAGATGATGGCTCCGCCATGCAAACGCCTGCACACGACGGGCAAAGATAGATCTCGACGAGCACCGGAGAAAACCGGTGATCTACCGAGGTTTTACGTGGACTCTGGCTAGATCGCCAAAGGAACAGGTGGAACCCTAGAGAAATCCTAGGGGAAAAAAGACTCTCTAATGAACCTGGTGGATGATTATGATTGGAGATTACAGGAGGACGGGCCGACCCCCTGAAATTCTAGGGGAGGGGGGAGTGGTTTTATTGTTTTTTTTTGCATGGTAATACATGTCTCATTCATATCCTAAAGATCAAACTACAAGTCATGTAAAGACCAACATGACAAATCTGAAAAGATAGTAGAACATTGCTAAGCTTGACACCAACGTCCGTCACTTGCCTCCGGCACCACCACAGCAACCACCAAAGAAAAAATCACGGATCACCTCCTCACCTGAGCTCGACGCGGCTTCATCGCTGATATGCAGCTTTGCGGACCTCCAAGGTGGCTCACCAAAGATGAAGCCATTGCCGTTGAACGAATCAGACTGGGGCAACACCCCGAACACGCTATCAAACTCCAGATCTGATACCCCACAACGACTAAGACGCTGAAGTAGGAAACCATACCTGCCATCCATCAACCACGAACCCAGCACACGTTCTGTCTTCCAGATGTCATCGATGCATATCACAATCTGCATCTACTCCCGAACTACCTCCCAAGCTCCGCGCCGACGCTGGAGCAGACGTCGTCGCAACGGCGGAGCTCGAGGACACAAGTCCACCACAAGGATGCCGTCGCCGCCACGATATCCCTGCTTGAACAGACTGGTTCCCAAATCCATCACCGAGCAAAGAGACGATCGCCTCGCCGGAGAAGAACCTAGAGCTTCTTTATTCAGCATCGCCGTTGCCGCCGTCGAAGCCAAGACGTCGGACGATCTAAAAACCTAAGCTATTAGGGCTCTAAACCTAAAACAAAAACGATCCGCACACACGGGATTCGGCGACCCCCCTCACGACCTACGACCAAGAGGTCGCCGGCGGAGGAGAGCCGCCGGAAAACGGCGCTGGAAAGATGGCTCTCTTGGCGGCGGCGGCTAGGTTTTGGTCGTTAGCCAAACCCGCCCTCCACGAAAAGAGGAGTGGTTTTATTGTTAGGAAGTGTATGTACCTCTTCGTAGATATATAATTTTTGAGCCAATACAGGTCATACGAGCCCCCTGGAAGTACACGCACGTGGGTCGTGGGCGCAATAAGAAACACAAATTGGGGCCTCTAGGATCGCAATTCTTGACGCTTCAGGCGCTAAATGGTAACCTCTTGGGAAGGCTCAGTACAAGCTGATGTCCAAATGGGCCCTCCCAGTAGAGGCCTTTCTTTTTACTTGAATTTCAAAATACTAAATATATAATTATAAAAATTACTTTACATACATAATTGAAAATTGTTAATTATATATTTATGAAAATACATTCCTAATTTATACAAAAAATGTAGAATATGTATGAAAAAATTCGACATCAAACATATATGTTTCAGAAACATTACATCTTGTATTTGAAAAATTGTTCAACGTGTAAAGGTTTCATGTATTTAAATAAAAGGTTAAATGTGTATAAAATATATCTCTGTTTGATACAAAAGGAGAAAGAAAAACCAATAGAAACCAAGGAGAGAAGCAAAGTTAACAAACAAAGGCAAAGTAAATGGAACAAAGGAAACGAAATAAAAAATTAAATCAAAAGACAACCGAAAACAATACGAAGGAATGTAAAAATAGTGAAAATTTAGAAAGAAACAAAGAAAAAACAAAGAATAGCGATGAAAACCAAAAAAATAAACAAAGGAAAATGAAGAATACCGATGAAAGTCAAAAAATAAACAAAGAAAAAAAAGAGAGAAAGAAAGAAAATTAGAACCTAGTGAAAAGAGAGAAAGAAATAAAGAAAAATGAAGAAGCACAAATAGGAAAGAAAAAATAGTGAAAACAGAAAAGAAACAAAAAAGTGATGAAAAAACAAAGAAAAAACTGGGAAACCAGTGAAGAAGCAATAAAAGAAGCAGAAATAAAAAACCGAAGAACCTAGAAGAAATGAGTGAGCGAACATCGAGCGAGCGTCTCAGTCGATCAAACTGCGAAAAGACCCGACAAATGGGCTGGCCCAGTAGTTTTAGAGAGAGGAAACCCGTTCACGACAAGCGTACGATTCATCTCACTATAAGCGAGGTATAGTTCTCCCGCTGACTGTAGCTGCCAGCGTTCACGCGCTTCTCCTTCGCTTGTTCAAGACGCTCGAGTTGCTCGGTCTTCCCTCGCTTGTTCAAGTTGCTCGGTGTTCCTTTTGCTCGGTTTACTTGTTGAATGGTTCTTTTGACCTCCTGACTGTTGACTGGGAGATATGTGTTTCGGGCCGGCCCAGTTCGCTAGCGAAGGATCGAGCGTGAACTTCACTTAGATGCCCTGTGTGCATGGGGAATCCTATACGGCGCGTAGGTCGCCCGCGAGCAACTACGTTCACACCCCCTCTCGTGTCGGTCGTTTGTATGGGCCGGCCCATTTTTATTTTCCCTTTGTTTTTTCTTTCTTTTTCTTTTTTGTTTTCCTTTTCATTTTCTCTTTTACTTATTTACCTTTTATATTTTTGGGGGAATTTCTTTTCGAATTCACGAACATTTCTTTGTTCATCAATCATTGAATTCAAGTTTTTTTCATCACATTTAAAAAATCTTCATCAAAATTCAAAATTTGTTCAGTGAATTAAAGAATGTTCATCAAATTTTGAAATTTGTTAATCGGTTTGAAAGGTCTCCATCAAATTCAAAATTTGTTCCTCCATTTTTGAAAAAAAGTTCTTCAATACAATATTTTTTCATCAAGTTTAAAAATGTTCATTAAATACAAAACAAATGTTCATCACTATTAAAAAACTCTCGTAATTTGGTTTCATAAAAATAAATATATTTATTAAAATTCAAAAACTATTCATTCTTTTGAAATCATGAACATTTTTTAATTCAAGAACTATTTTTGATTTTTTTTGAAATTTTAGGAACTTTTTGTACCCCTGAATTATTTCAATATAGAATAAAAATAAAAGTAAAAACGAAAAAAGGACCGTCCAATCTTGCAAATGGGCTGGCCCTAACTGTTCGCTCAGCCCCCCGTTTTCTAACTAAGCCGTGATGTTCTCTCAACAGGTCGTGAAGAAGGGGAGCAACTAGTTAACGAGCGCTCCTTCGGAGCGCTCGTAACGAGCGCTTCGGGAGTGCCCCGCGCGTGACAAGTGTCGCGCGCGGAGCGCTCCCGCCAGGAAAAACCAGGTGGCGCGATTGATTTCTGTCGTGGTTTTGTCACGGCAGATGTCCTCATGAAGGGACTTAGTCGTGGAGCCATCGCTACGGGTTAACTTGAAGGGGTTAAAGCGGACACAAAGACACAAGGGTTTTTACTAGTTCGACCCCTTCAATGAAGGTAAAAGCCTACGTCTAGTTGTGATGGAATTGATATGATCTCGATGACTAGGGAGCAAACAAGCTTCGCCTAGGCTCGAGTTGTTGTTGTCTGTCCTTGAACCGCCGCCAGATCGTCCCCTTATATACACGGGTGACGCCCGTCGGTTCATAGTGTCCTACACCGGTTCATATTCATATCCCGGTTGGTCTCTCTCTATTCCTATCTTACAATACAAGTTTACATATCAAGTCGGTTTACGGCTACAGGTTCTAAACCGACTACAGGCCTTGGGCCTTCATCTGCTTAATCATCTTTATACTACTAATGAAGTTAACCCGGCCCAGGTAGGCCGGTTCACGCCTAGTAGTAATATCCCCAACATTAGGCCCCGGATTGATTTGAACTGGTTCATGTCAATCCTTCACAAAAATCTTTGTCTTCAATATCTTCTGGTAATTGGTAAACCGCCATGTCGTCATCATCTCTGTTTGCTGTAAACCGGCATGACATCATCACGAAGTTAACATTTATGACGCCTTCTTTCATTGATATATCTGCGATACCCAAGGCAGCAGCTCCACTTCCGAATTTTGTGGCTCCTGGATTCGCGTGCCTGACACACGTCCTTTGCCTTATAAATAGGACCGAAGGGTCATTTCCTTTTCTCCCCTTCGTCTCTTTCTCTTCGTCTTCCTCGCGTCGCCAGCCTCGGAGCTCCGCCGCCGCCATTGACCTCTGCACCGTCTTGGGCCGCTGCATCAACCTGAACGCTCCAGAGCACTGCGGCAGCTTTCCGCGTCTTCCTCGATTCTGGTAAGCCTTCTGTTCTTCTTAACATAGATCTGTTCTAGGGTTTCGTGTTCTTGCCGTGTTCCTCACTTGTTCATGCTCGTACCCAGACTCCTGGATAGATCTGTGAAACCCTGCTCTGATTAGCAGTAGATTTTTAGCATCCGCCTGTAGTTTCACGCCCAAGTCCATAGATCTCATCTACATACCTGCCCATTGATTCACTTCCGTTCTGCTTTAATCTTTTGAATATTTTCTGTTTTTCTGAATTTGCTTCAGATCCATTGCTACAATAGGACCTTGTGAAACCTGTTTCTGCATACTTAGCCATCCGCAACCTCAATTGCTTTCAATGTATAGACCAGGCGGTTTAACTTAATATAGAAAAAGTTAATAAACCGGTATATACCATTAGTCCCCTTGTTGAACCGCCAGAATTCTTCAGTCTTACTACGCCACTTCATAGAAATCCGGTTTAAATGTACTGCCTCCGGTTTAACATTGTTCATACCAGCGCATTCTTGAACCGGAATCACTTATTTCTTGTAGATCTCATCATGGCCAAACAAGTATATGAGTGCAACTGGGTTCCTTCTCGCGTCACAGAAACTCAGTTGGATAATTTAGTCTCGGTCGGCGCTTTAGACAGCAAAGATACTATCCACTGGAGGGTTCCTGGTGATGAATATCCTCCCACACCTCAAGAGGGAGAGGTGGTGATCTTTGTGGACCATTTAGCCCGGGGCTTCAAGCCGCCCGGTTCTAAATTTTACCGGGATGTGTTAGCCAATTTTCAACTTCGCCCGCAAGACACTGGCCCCAACTCTGTTACCAACTTATGTCACTTCCAAGTGCTTTGTGAGGTATACCTTCAAGAGGAACCCACAGTTGAATTGTTTAGAGATTGTTTCCACTTAAACCGCCGCACAGAATTCACTGATGGTCCCAATACCGAATTGGGCGGTATGGCAATTCAGAAAAGGAAAGAAATCACTTATCCCCATGCCAGACTACACAGCCACCCCAAGGAGTGGAATGCAACATGGTTCTACTGCAAAGATACTTCCCCTGATGATGAAAATCTTTTGCCTGGCTTTCGCCCGGAGCGGCTCAGCAATACACACCCCTTCCCACAAAGGTTAAGTGCCAAGGAGAGGAGTAAATACACTCCGCAATTATCCAAGCTCCGAGCCTTCATGGCCAACGGTTTAACAGGAATAGACCTCGCACGCTGTTGGATATCATGGAGCATACTACCTCTCAGCCGGCGCTCCGGTTTAATGTGCAAGTATACTGGTAGCGTTGATGAACCGCTTCGACACACCAACATCCAGCTCTCGGATGATGAAGTCACAGAGGCTGTGAAGAAAATGTTGAACGAACCGGGGCACCTCTACGCTCAAACCGGCCTGCTCGCTTTCTGTGCTACCAACAAACCACCAGCTGTAAGTTTCTGATTGCGTTTTTTACTGAACCTGTTATTGCTATCTCTGTCTGATATCAATTGCTGCTTAACTAGGGTGATAATCCGTTTTGGAGCAAGAAGCTTCCATAAGACAAACCAGAGAAAATAGAACGGTCAACCCGGCCCAAGACCAAGGTTGTCAAGAAGCCTGCTAAAAAGAGGAAAACCACTGCTTCATCTGATCCGGCTGTTGATGATGATGTGGGTAACTCAGACCTTGAGGTAGAACTCGATTCACTAGGCTTACTTTTTACACGCCTTATTGATGATGATACTTGTCAGGATGATGCTGAAGCCAGTAATGCTGATGTCGCTGAGGTAACTATTCTCTCTTCCGATTCAGATCCTTTGCCTTTGCCAAAATTTCGCCAGGCAAACCGAAAAGTTAAATTTTCTCATCCTCTTGCTTACTTGGATCCCAAATTTCTTATGAAGACTCAGCAACATGAAGCTCGCCGCACAACTCGGCACAGCGGCCAGGTAGTTACCTCCGCCGGTTTACCGAACAGTCCGGTTCGAAAATGCCACTCAGAGGTTTCCGACCTTTTTATTAATTTCTATCCTAAAGCGGGTTTCATCCGTCAACCTCTTAATCCGTCCGACTCCGATTATCAGGTTACTTCTCATTCATCCTCGGGTGAATCATCGGCCACTCAGCTGCCACCACTGAAAACGGTTCTTGGGTAAGCCAGGCTGAACATATGCTTCCGGTATACTGTGTTATAACTTATGCTATTCCTTGACTCCTTGTTTCTCTTTCAGGGCTAAACCTAAACCGAGCAAGAAAGCCCGCCTGGATAAAGCGGCCAAGGAAGATGCTGCCCCTGAACAGGATAAAGCACCAGATCTTGAAGCGTTCGTTCCTGAAGATATTCCCAACGATCCTCCCTTGCAAGATGATGCTATTACTGATAAAAGGCCTATCAATACTTCAGTCCCTGTTGACCAGCCTGCCAGCTCCGTCCGGATTGAAAGATCCCGCAGTCCTTCAAAACCTGCCGATAAACCGATAGCGCCAATGCAAACTGGCGAGTCCAAGGATGATGATGTTGTAATTCTGGCATAGGTCGCTCTGAACCAGGGAATCCTGTCGCTTTAGCTAAGCATACTATCAAAGAAGATTTTTCTGCCATGAACAAAGGCAAATGGGATGTTGATCTGGAAACGTATGCTGCTCTGAGTGCCCAAGATCTTCATTCTGGTTACTTGAACCGGCTATATACTAGTCGTGACTGTGAAGCTGGCTGGTAAAGATGATGAGAGATAAATTTGAGGTAACTTCCTTGTGCTTCTTCTTTCTATAATTACTGCCACTGTATTAATCCTCCTAGCCCCCAAGGGCCGGTTTGCAACCTTCTTCAGGCCGGGACTTGAATATAGTCCTCAATACGTTGAAATCCATCAATGTAGCCCCCGAGGGCTGGTTCAACTTAGTATAGTTAAACCGGGACTCCAATAAAGATTCTAACATTAGAACATAACTGAGCAAATAGCCATTAGCCCCCAAGTGCCAAGTTGAATACCTGTATTGAGCTTTGGGACTTTGCGATTTAGTAATAGATGAAGATTGAAGGTGCATTAGCCCCCAAGTATCAATCGTATAACTTGTTATGTGGTTGGTACTTCAAATTCTTGTACCGTTTGTTTAAAGCCAAGCACTGTCTTTATGCAGGCTGAAGTGAGGATCAAAGAGGACCGGATTACTGATCTGCAGGAAGCTTTGAAAACCCAACAAGCCGAAACCGACAAAACCAGGGAGGAATTAACCAGCGCTTTGAGCATCACAGAACAGCTGAAGGAGGGCTTCAAGAAGGAGCGGGCTGATTGGGCCACTGAAAAGGCCGCTTTAATAAAAAGAGCTGAAAACGCTGAAGCTACCCTTAAACCGGTGGTAGATGAGCTGACCACCGTAAAGCGGCAAGTACATTCCATGACCGCTGCTATCTTCGGTAAGCTCCTTTTGGTTTCTTTGACAACTTTGGCCTTCTTATAATAGATCCGGTTTGTGATCTTTTCTGTATTGTTGCAGGTACACGCATTGGTCACTTAGGGTCAGATGTTCGGAAGAAGTTGAAAGCTGCCTACACTTTAATTGAACAGCTATATACCGGAGCGCAGCGGATCATCACCACTGCATCTCATAACAATCCGGCACCCACTTTAATCCAAGATACTCTGAATAGGTTGTCAATGCTTCCTGCTCGGATTGAAGAACTGAAAAAATCTGCTGCTCGAACCGGAGCCATTAATGCCTTAATCTGGGCAAAAGCATGGGTGCCGGATTTCGATCCTGTTGAAGCAGCTCAAGGCTATCCCAGCTTGAAGGAAGATGGCTCAGAGTTCAATGAAGATGATTTGAGGGCGATAAACCGTGCAGTACGCCCTCTGGCTTGTCAATTGGCTGAAGAGGCCGACTTGTCGCATTATCAAGCTCAGTACAATGATCAGAACAAACGAGTGGCTGCACCAATTCCTGAAGCGGAGAATCTGGTTCCTCCAATCCGTAAGCATACTTACGCTCCTGATATTGAACCGTCTTCTCTGATCCATGAAGAGGCTGTCTTTCAAGCTTTAATGGGAATCGACTGGACCACTGTTGATTTCTAGCCAATGGATAGAGATGAGGAAGCTGAAGCGGCGCGGGACGACCCACAACCATCAGACCGGTTTGATGAGCAGGCTTGAACTGGAAGCCGGTTTAAACAGCTGCCTTCTTATGATCCGCCAAAATAACAATGATCTTATTTAGGCACCGCATTGCCTTGTAATAGAATAGCCAATACTTCTACTTTAAATATGCCTTCGTGCATAAGTACTGATGTTTTTGCTTGAAATCCTCAATTTATATTTCCTGCAATCAGAAAATCTAGAACTGCAGTGGCGGTTATACCGCCAACCGGTTTATAACCTTGATATATATATATATATATATATATATATATATCAATGTATTTAAAACATATAATCAAATATGCGATACAAAATACCTGCCATCGCTGGGCATAAAGTTGGCTTAGCCAGGCTTGAAACGGAGGTTTTATAAACCATTACCATCAAAGGGGAGAAAACAACTCCCGTGTTTTTAAAATGCTGGCTTACCATGTAAACCGTGCTGGGTCATTATAAGCCCCCCTGCTACTCCATGATTTTAACAGGAAAGTTAAACCGGGCATATTTCTCCGGATTAAAAATGAACTGAATTCCGTCAGCTGAACCGGTAAAAAGTGTTGTTGGTTTACAACAAAAATTGAAGAATAGTCATAAAAGAAATATAGAAGCAAAGGCAATGATAAAACCGTTTGCCAAAACATGCTTTACTGAGCTGATCAGATGGTGTTACCATGGTTGGACAAGACCAAGCCCCCAATAGGTGTGCGATGGTTCAAGTCAGCCAGGTCCCCAAATAAAACCGTGGCATTTATGCCGATCAAAAGGCGTGGCAATGGTTCGGGTTCGACCAAGCCCCAAGTGATTCTGTGGCCTTAGGCCGATCAAGAGGCATGACTGGTTCAGACTTGACCATGTCCCCAAGTGATCTGGTGGCTTTCGCCTATCAAGAGGTGTTGCATTGGTTCGGACACGACCAAGCTCCCAAGTGATATCACAAAGCTTTGTTGAAAAGCAAATTTCAAGGGGTAAACCGGAGGCCGCTTTAAGACAGAACAACTCCATGTAACCACACACGATAGGAAAAAGTCAGAGACCCCGCTTTAGCTGAGGCTCCGGTTTTATTATATCAACGATAATATATACACTGTCATAATATGTACATAGATAGAGCCAATGGCTCAAGTGTAGTAAGGACGAAGATGAGCTATGTTCCACGGCCTGTTGGTCTCCTCCTCTGATGTGCGTGAGTCTTTATGCTCTCGAATATCAATCAGATAGTACGACCCGTTGTGCAGATTCTTGCTGAACATGAAAGGTCCCTCCCAAGGTGGGGATAACTTGTGCATATCCGTCTGGTCTTGGATGAGCCGGAGTACCAAATCTCCTTCTTGAAAAACTCTGGTTCTGACCCGGCGACTGTGATAGCGACGAAGATCTTATTTATAAATCGCCGAGCGGGCAGCCGCTATGTCACGCTCCTCATCTAATAAGTCCAAAGCATCTTGCCGTGCTGTCTCATTGTCCGCTTCAACATAAGCCGCTACACGAGGCGAATCATGCCGGATATCACTAGGGAGAACCGCCTCTGCTCCGAAGACCATAAAAAACGGCGTGTATCCTGTAGATCGGTTGGGCGTAGTATTGATACTCCATAGCACAGACGGTAGCTCTTCAACCCAACAACCCGGTGTTCTTTGCAATGGAACCATAAGCCGGGGTTTGATGCTCGCAAGATCTCTTGATTAGCTCGTTCTGCCTGCCCATTGGACTGGGGGTGAGCCACTAACGATACGTCAAGTTGGATGTGCTCACGTTCACAGAATTCCTTCATAGCGCCCTTGGACAAATTGGTACCATTGTCAGTAATGATGCTGTGTGGAAAGCCAAACCGGAAAATCACCTTTTTAATGAACTGCACTGCTGTAGCTGCATCACACTTACTAACAGGCTCCGCTTCAACCCACTTGGTAAATTTATCGACTGCCACCAAAAGGTGGGTTTTCTTATCCTTGGACCTTTTAAAAGGTCCGACCATATCAAGCCCCCATGTTGCAAACGGCCAAGTAATTGGAATCATCCTTAATTCTTGAGCCGGCACATGAGCACGCCTTGAAAATTTCTAACAGCCATCACATCGTTTAACCAAGTCCTCCGCATCAGCATGAGCTGTCAACCAGTAGAACCCGTGACGAAACGCCTTAGCCACCAGAGACTTTGAACCGGCGTGGTGACCACAATCCCCTTCGTGGATTTCGCGTAAAATTTCACAGCCTTCCTCAGGAGAGACGCAGCGTTGTAACGCCCCTGATACACTGCAATGATGCAATTCGCCATTGATAATGGTCATAGACTTGGATCGCCGGACTATCTGCCTGGCTAGAGTCTCATCCTCTGGCAACTCTCCCCGGTTCATGTACGCAAGATAAGGAACTGTCCAATCTGGTATAACATGCAGGGCTGCCACCAATTGAGCCTCCAGATCAGGAATAGCCAAATCCGCTTCACCCAGGAGCTTGACTGACGGGTTGTGCAACACATCAAGAAAGACATTAGGCGGGACCGGTTTACGCTGAGAGCCCAACCGGCTTAAAGCGTCCGCTGCTTCATTTTTTCGACGATCCACGTGATCCACCTGATAACCCTTGAAGTGACCTGCAACAATATCCACCTCACGACGATATGCAGCCATGAGTGGGTCTTTAGAATCCCAAGTGCCAGACACCTGTTGAGCTACGAGGTCCGAGTCACCAAAGCACTTAACCCGACTTAGATTCATCTCTTTAGCCATCCGGATACCATGGAGCAAGGCTTCATACTCAACTGCATTATTAGTACAAGGGAACATTAAGCGGAGAACATAACAAAACTTATCACCTCGTGGGGAAGTTAACACGACTCCAGCCCCCGAGCCTTCCAATTGCCTGGATCCATCAAAATGGATAGTCCAATATGTGTGATCCGGCTTCTCCTCTGGTGCTTGCAACTCAGTCCAATCATTGATGAAATCAACAAGTGCTTGAGACTTCACCGCCGTCCGGGGTACGTACTTCAATCCGTGCGGCCCAAGTTCTATAGCCCACTTGGCAATCCGGCCAGTCGCCTCCCGGTTCTGTATGATATCGCCCAAGGGAGCTGAACTGACCACTGTGATAGGGTGCCCTTGGAAATACTGCTTCAACTTCCGGCTTGCCATGAAAACTCCATATACCAGCTTCTGCCAATGAGGATACCTTTGCTTGGATTCAATAAGCACCTCGCTGATATAGTAAACCGGCCGCTGAACCGGATACTCCTTGCCCGCCTCCTTGCGTTCTACCACAATAGCCACGCTAACTGCGCGAGTATTGGCCGCTACGTATAGCAATAATGGCTCCTTATCGACCGGAGCTGCAAGGACGGGCGGATTGGCTAATTGCCGCTTCAAGTCCTCCAACGCTTCGTCAGCAGCCGGACTCCAGACGAATTGATCTGTCTTTCTCAGCATCTGGTATAAAGGGATGGCCTTCTCTCTGAGGCGGCTGATAAACCGGCTCAGCGCGGCAATCCGACCCGCCAAACGTTGAACATCGTTGATACACTTCGGTTTATCCAGGGAGGTGATAGCCATAATCTTCTCCAGATTAGCCTCGATTCCTCTGTTGGACACAAGAAAGCCCAGTAACTTGCCTGCCGGAACACCAAAAACACATTTGGCCGGGTTAAGCATCATCTTGTAAACCCGCAAGTTGTCAAAGGTTTCCTTCAAATCATCAACCAGTGTCTCCTTCCGCCTTGACTTGACTACAATATCATCCACATAGGCGTGCACATTGCGGCCGATCTGCTTATGCAGGCAGTTCTGTACACACCATTGATAAGTGGCTTGGGCGCTCTTGAGACCAAAAGGCATAGATACATAGCAGAAGGCTCCAAAGGGAGTAATAAACGTCGTCTTCTCCTGGTCCTTAACCGCCATTTTGATCTGATGATACCCAGAATACGCATCCAAAAAACTCAAACGCTCACAACCCGCCGTGGCATCAATAATCTGGTCAATGCAGGGGAGGGCAAAAGGATCCGCTGGACAAGCCTTGTTAAGATCCGTATAATCCACACACATACGCCAAGTGTCGTTTTTCTTAAGAACCAGCACCGGATTAGCAAGCCACTCTGGATGGAACACTTCAATGATAAAACCAGCTGCTAAGAGCCTGGCCACCTCCTCTCCAATAGCTTTGCCCCTCTCTTCGTTAAACCGGCAGAGAAACTGCTTTACCAGTTTATACTTGGGATCAACATTAAGAGTGTGCTCAGCGAGTTCCCTCGGTACACCTGGCATGTCAGAAGGCTTCCATGCAAAAATGTCCCGATTCTCACGGATGAACTCGATGAGTGCGCTTTCCTATTTAGGGTCCAAGTTGGCACTGACAGTGAACTGCTTGGACGAATCGCCGGGCACGAAGTCAACAAGCTTGGTCTCAGCCGCTGATTTGAACTTCAGATCTGAATCATGCTCCGTAGTTGGCTTCTTCAGAGGGGTCATGTCCGCCGGATCAACATTGTCCCTATAATATTTTAACTCCTCCGTGGCACAAACTGACTCTGCATAGGCCGCATCACCTTCCTCACATTCCAAAGCAATCTTGCGGCTCCCATGAACCGTTATTGTCCCCTTGTGGCCCGACATCTTGAGCTGCAAATAGATATAACAAGGCCGTGCCATGAATTTGGCATAAGCCGGCCGCCCAAACAAGGCGTGATACGGGCTCCGGATTTTCACCACCTCAAAGGTTAGTGTTTCGGATCGGGAATCATGCTCGTCCCCAAAAGCCACCTCCAGAGCTATCTTACCAACAGGATATGCTGATTTGCCAGGCACCACACCATGGAACACCGTATTAGACGGTTTGAGATTTTTGTCTGTTAGCCCCATGCGGCGGAATGTCTCATAGTACAGGATGTTAATACTGCTCCCTCCATCCATGAGCACCTTGGTGAATTTATAACCTCCCACCTGAGGGTCTACCACTAGTGCTAACTGGCCCGGATTGTCAACCCGGGGTGGGTGATCCTCCCTGCTCCACACGATAGGCTGTTCCGACCAATGTAAGTAACGTGGTACGGCCGGTTCAACAGAGTTCACCACTCGCTTGTGAAGTTTCCGGTCGCGCTTATCCAAGCTAGTTGTGAAAACGTGATACTGCCCATTGTTCAACTGTTTTGGATGGCTCTGATAACCCGACTGCTGCTGCTGCTGTTGGTTGTAACCCCCTTGACTGCTCTGATTATTCTGGTTGTTATGACCGCCCTGATTAAAACCAACCGGAAGCTCCATCGTGGCTCGGCCCATGGAAACCGGATCCTGAGCCACCACTTGACCCATGGTTATACCGGAAGGCATTAGAGTTTTTAAACTCATGCATAATGTAACAATCCTTCCAAAGGTGGTTCGCCGACGCTTCCTTCGTCCCGTGTTTCGGACAAGGCTGATTCAACAAATAGTTTAAGCGATCCGGGTTAGGATTCGGAGCCCCACTGCGGTTCGCCGCTTTACCTCTGCGCCGCTGACCCTTGTCCTGCGCATTAGTGTTAGCCACAAAGTCCATGCTGCCGTCCGCTTTACGCTTGCCTCCGTTCCCATGGCTCGCTGGTTTGTGTTGATGCCCCTTGGAGTTGCTGTTCTTCTTTCCCTTCCCTGCTTCGTCATCGTCAGTCTCGGTATCCTTGGTACTATCAGAATCAACATACTTCACTAAAGCGGCCATGAGAGTTCCCATGTCGTTACAGAACCGCTTCATACGCCCCAACTTGAACTTTAGAGGCTTAAACCGGCAGTTGCCCTCCAGGGTTAAGATCACAGAATCAACATTGATCCTGTCAGATGAGTGCAAGACTTCCGAAATGCGGCGTACCCAATGGGTTGTTGACTCTCCATCCTCCTGAACACAAGCCGCCAAGTCTACTATGGACTTAGGCTGCTTACACGTATCTTTGAAATTCTGGATAAACCGGGCTCGCAACTGGGCCCATGAACTGATAGAATTAGGCGGCAGGCTTTTCAACCAAGTACGGGCCGTGCCTTCAAGCATCATGGTGACATACTTTGCACACGCGGTCTCATCCACATCCAGCATCTCCATGGCCATCTCATAACTCTCTACCCATGCTTCTGGAGATAAATCAGTGGTGTAATTCGGCACCTTGCGCGGACCCTTGAAGTCTTTGGGCAGGCGTACATTGCGTAAAGCGGGGACTAAACAGGGTACTCCCAAGCTAGATGCGACCCCTGGCCCGGCAGAGGTGGTAGGACGAACCGGTGTAAGCTGATCCGCCTTGTTCTGTGCTGCTAACACGGCCTCCCTTCGTGCCCGGGCCCGGTCCACTACATCCTGAGCATCGCGAAAACACCACCTGCCGGGCTATTGCCATGGGCCGCTTCACGGTTCTGCGCATTGCTTGATACGGCCGGTTCATCCATGCGCCTACTATAGCTCCGGCTTGGACGAGGTGTGGAATGAATTCGATCGCGGCCGTATGAATATGCCTCCTGCTGAATCAAAGCGGTCCGGAGAAGTTCCTTAACCCGACGCGTCTCTATTGCTTGTGGAGAGTCTCCTTCGACCGGGATGGCTTCTAATCGCGCAGCAGCTGCGACAAGATTGTCCATAGGATTAGAATAATGACCCGGAGGTGTCTGGACCGGCGGAGGAATCACAACATTCTGCCGAGGAGGTTCCATCAGGCGGGGTTGGACCGTCGCTCCTGGCCCCGGTGCCTCGACCCGGTTTACCTCCCGGTGCCCCGGCGGATTACTGGTTCCAGCCTCCGGAGTGTGAAAGAGACTTCGAGGGTCGAACCCTAACGGCAGGCGTGATCTGTGCTTCCGCTTCAAGACCTCCTGTGATGCGTTCTGGTCGAGCATGAGCTTATAGGCCTGGGCGTCCAAAGCGGCCCGCTCTGCGGCCATCCTGTCTTTCTCTGCTGCCAGGTTGGCTTTGACCTGTGCGATCTGCTCTCTCACCTTTGCAACCTCTGCATCATGCGCCTCCTGATCCGCCGGATTGGCCTCTACCATAAGTACAGCCAGTGCATCAAACATGTCAGACAAAACTTGAACCGGTGGGCGCACAAGGCCTCTTGCCCCTGCTGCCGCTGCCGCTGCTGATCTGGAGAACATTGCTGCTGCGGTCGAGGAGTGATTCGCCGCCTGCGTACCGGCCAAGAATATTCCAACTCGGTTGATCTGCTCAGGGGGGTCCGGAATACTGTCGCCATCGGAATAGCCCCTAATCTGGTCGTCTTGCAACTGGTACAATGATTCGGTCTCCCCGGTCGAGGACTCGTCGCTAGAATAAATGACGGTCTCGCTACCGTATTCTGACTCGTCCTCATGCTCTCCTCCATTGATGACTCCCACAAAGGCACGCTTCACGGCCGGTTTAACCTAGGTAGATCTCGCACGCTGAGCCATCTCGACGAGGTCGGTGCAGATGTCCGGCTCAGGCCCAGGCTCACCAATCTTGCCGATAAAAACGTGTATGCCACCAAAGGGGACCCGGTACCCGTACTCGATCGAGCCGGCTTCGGGACCCCATCCTGCATCGTCGATGTAGAGCTTGCCGCGATGACTCTTGGTCATCCAGCCCACAGCATAGCCTTCGAGTCCTTTGAGCTTGCCCTCCAAGATCATCAAACCGTCGTGCGATAGCCCCACGGTGGGCGCCAACTGTCGTGGTTTTGTCACGACAGATGTCCTCATGAAGGGACTTAGTCGTGGAGCCATCGCTACGGGTTAACTTGAAGGGGTTAAAGCGGACACAAAGACACAAGGGTTTATACTAGTTCAGCCCCTTCAATGAAGGTAAAAGCCTACGTCTAGTTGTGATGGAATTGATATGGTCTCGATGACTAGGGAGCAAACAAGCTTCGCCTAGGCTCGAGTTGTTGTTGTTTGTCCTTGAACCGCCGCCGGATCGTCCCCTTATATACACGGGTGACGCCCGTCGGTTCATAGAGTCCCACACTGGTTCATATTCATATCCCGGTTGGTCTCTCTCTATTCCTATCTTACAATACAAGTTTACATATCAAGCCGGTTTACGGCTACAGGTTCTAAACCGACTACAGGCCTTGGGCCTTCATCTGCTTAATCACCTTTATACTACTAATGAAGTTAACCCGGCCCAGGTAGGACGGTTCACGCCTAGTAGTAATATCCCCAACAGTTCCCGATTTTCCCTTTCCGGTTTGTGGTTTCGTGCGTTTTGCACTTTGACCCTCATACTACCACATTTTCCGTTTTCCCTTTCCGCGCGAAAACACTAAAAAAATAACAGTTCGCGCGCTTGGTTCCCTGTTTCCCTTTTTCGTTTCCCTTTCTGTTCCCATTATATTTCCGGTTAATGGAGATTTATGGGTTAGTTACGGGCGGGGACTACTAACACTATCAAATGTGACCTTTCAAGTAACGAAAAAAAGAAACTTTTTAATGTAAAACGACAGTCTTCAGAATTGTTCAATCGCGTGACTTCTTTATAGGCACAGGTGAACACTAGGAGAGGCACGGGTGTATAACTTTACTAAATTGAAGAAAAGCATGCTGGTTCGTGCAGCGTGTTGGTTCGTGCAGCGCGTTGTCCGTCGCGGTGTGACACGGCGCCTCCGGCGTGAGGGAACCTACTGCTCGCCTTCGGCTCTTTTAATTTTCATAAACATCTTCAAGGGGGGGCATAGGTCAAAGTGTGTGTTGGTCGTGCAGCGTGCTGGTTTGTGCGGCGCGTTGTCCGCCGCGGTGTGACACGGCGCCTCCGGTGCGAGGGAACCTCCTGCTCGCCTTCGGCTCGTTTATTTTTCATAAACATCTTG
>LT934114.1:759662066-759773423 GCA_900231445.1 Triticum turgidum subsp. durum
CGTTTTATTTTCATAAACATCTTGAAGGGGGGCATAGGTCGAAGTGTGTCTTGGTCGTGTAGCGTGCTGGTTCATGCGGCGCGTTGTCCATCACGGTGTGACACGGCGCCTCTGGCGTGAGGGAACCTCCTGCTCGCCTTTGGCTCGTTTAATTTTCATAAACATCTTGAAGGGGGGGGGGCATAGGTCGAAGTGTGTGTTGGTCGTGCAACATGCTAGTTCGTGCGGCGCGTTGTCCGTCGCGGTGTGACACGGCGCCTCCGGCGCGAGGGAGCCTCCTAGCAGGTCGTGCAAAAGGCAAGCTTCTTTGTTTCAGAACACACAGGTTTGAAGAATGTGCAGTCACGTCTACTTAAGAGCTATGCTTTGTTGATGATATATAGGTTTTTGCGTGCATGCACATGTGTGCATACTACGAAGGCATTGGTATGTTGCCTCCGGGGGCACGAGTTTGAAGCATGTGAAGTCACGTGTGCGTATGAGCTAGCCACGGTTGAGGCGCTCTTGGTATGTTTGTGTGTGGATATTGCCCGGAGGCATGGTGACTCAGGGTTTGGTGGCACAAGGCCATGTCGCCTCTGGAGGCACGGGACGGTGCTTTCCAGAGTCACGCGTAAGGGTATGTGTGTGTATGGATATTTCCCGAAGGCATGGTGACCCAGGGTTTGGTGGCATAAGGCCATGTCGCCTCTGGAGGCACGGGATGGTGCTTTCCAGAGTCACGCGTCAGGGTATGTGTGTGTATGGATATTGCCCGGAGGCATGGTGACTTATGGTTTGGTGGCACAAGGCCATGTCGCCTCTAGAGGCACGAGACGGTGCTTTTCAGAGTCACGCTTAAGGGTATGTGTGTGTATGGATATTGCCCGGAGGCATGGTGACCCAGGGTTTGGTGGCATAAGGCCATGTTGCCTCTGGAGGCACGGGACAGTGGTTTCCAGAGTCACGCGTAAGGGTATGTGTGTGTATGGATATTGCCCGGAGGCATGGTGACCCAGGGTTTGGTGGCACAAGGCCATGTCGCCTCTGGAGGCACGGGACGGTGCTTTCCAGAGTCACGCGTAAGGGTTCGTTTTGGGAGTCACTGCTATTGTACAAATAAGAAGAGGCATTGTTGTTTATAGTTTAATGGCACTCTCTTATGATGTAAGAGGCACTGTTGTCGAAATAGTTCTCTTTTCAACATAAACACGCAATTTCTAACTACATTACATATAAATGTGAGTTATTGAAATACTGTTTTCTCACATCTAGATAGAATTAGCTTCTCGAGCTAAATCAAAATATTTAGTCTTCATTTTTGCTTAAGATCTTGCTAATCTCGTCACCCATTTCACTAGATTTGATTTGATTCATCTCGCTATTTAAGAGAATGTACATTGCCTCTGCCCTCCAGTCTTCGACCTCATCCTGTGAAATTTTGCCGAGAAGAGAAGTATATTATTAGAGTTTGTGCATATGAGTTGTTTATAAGTAAATATGTATAAACTTACTGTCAAATCTTCCATGTCTTCGACAAACTTTTCACCATTGTAGATGAATGCAAGCTTTAAAACAGCAAATGTCGATCCTCCCTTTTCTACCACTAGAACATCTTGCACGGTATGAGTCTGCCATCTTGTACCCTTGGCATTCAGTGTTTGTCCTAGTATGATGTTGAAGACTTCTTTAAACCTAGGTACCTGGGAATATTGCATTTTGTAATTAATTGTTTTAATATTGCAACTTGTAAAACTGAAAAAATTGTTATGTATAAATGCTTACGATGCCAACTTATGAACATGATATTCCTCAAACTGTCTTTCTCTTTCTTCTTTAGCATCTTCATTTTCCCAAAGAACTCGACATGCTTATTCTTCTGTCAATTCTCCGATGTCTATCTTTTCTTTCTCAAATTCCTCGTGAGTCGTTTCTCGAGGATCAATAATGTGAACTTTGTGTTTGTATTTGTCCAGGACATATAGTACATAGCGGTCTTGCTTCTCTATTGGAATGAATATCTACGTACAAAATACTTGTTGCTTAGATGACAGTTTAATATAAAGTAATTTAATAGAACGCATATTTTCTGATTTTGTCATGGAAGAAAGGGTTGTTACCATGTTTGCTGTTGAGAGCTTTTTCCGTTGATTTTCCTTGAGATACATGGGAACCAGCTGATTCTTTGCTTTTTTCAATTCATTTTTAAATTTATTAATACTAGTTTTGTGTTCCTTTAAATGCAATATATGCTGCAAACAATATTTATGATGAAAAAAACCATTAGAAAAAAGAGTTGTGTAACAATATAAAAAGAGTAGTTGTTGCAATATAACACAAGACTTTGCTTTTTAAAAGTTTACCTCTGCAAAGTTTGGGCCTAATATTACTCTGTCACTCTGTTTTGAATCTTGTCTGCTTTCCCAAATTTCTGCTATGTCATCGAGGACCCTCTTTTCCATATGACGTGGTATGTTTGTCTGTGCTGGTCTTGGACCAAATACTGCCTTTAGTTGGGCTCCAGTAAGTTGCGTGCTTTCACTGTCCCTGCGGATGCGCCTAAATATAGTTTTGCTGTGACAGGGAGATAAACTAATTTTGGAGGTCACGGTTAGTGAGAAACAGATTCTTACATTATTTTTGGCCTCTGTCCAACTATTTTGAGGTGCAATAGAAAACAACTCACTTCTTGTATTCCTCCTGCCAACTGTCGCTCATGACTAGATGGAAGAGGTCAGACGCCTCCTTTGCGTGTTGGAAGCAATGAGAATGTTTTGGATATGGACTGGTGCTTTGTCTTTTTTTCCTTTTTGTTTCATCTGTTTGTGTCAGCGGAAGCAGATATGTAATATGTAAGCTCTCGTGATACGAAAGACATTGGTGAACCGTGGGATGGGTAGGTTATTACAAAAAAAAAGATAAGTAGAAATTATTTTCTTACATTTGTTGGTGGAAAAGAACTTTGAAGTTTCTGGTTTGAATTCTTTGATTCTTCCAGGTAGTTGCTCCCAGTTTACTAGGTTTGTTTCACCAAATATGGCTGTAAAAAGGAACTCTGGTTTCCACTCGGCATCTATGTTGCTTTGCTACATGGAGGTCATCGGATATTCTTTTATTTTTCTTTCACGAGATAATTGAAGTATTCAAGTAGTGTTGCTTGTAAAAATTATTTTTTTTGCTCTTGTACTATTCACTTACATTGAAATCCTCATCATCTTTTATGAGATCAATGCCATTCCAGTATTTTGCAAATTGAACCATGAAGTGTCCGCATTGGGTACCCTGTTGTTTTGGCACGCAAACTCTGTTAGGTGTTTCTGCTATCCTGGACCAGTTCGGTTCGCCGTTGGCTCGTAGCTCCGCTTCGCCGTAATGCTTCTTCATGAGTGCGTGCATCCTTTTAATTTGTGTTATTATTGGGTTTTGCCATTAATAAAGGGAATGCAGGAATTGGATAACCAATTAGAAAACAATGTTGAATTGATGTACCAGTTCTTGGTGATCCTTATGGTGTGTTTTCCATGTATTTTTTCCATCTCCGTGTCTGTAATTCAGTGAGTCAAGTATGTCGATGGAGCTCGTGTACTTGTTGAGCACGTATAATGTGTAGTGTTTAGCTGTGTTGTGAGGTATCATAATCTGCAGTGTTTGGAGACAGATTGATTTAAAGTTCATTCTTGTTAGGAGAATTAAATGACATGTGAATGTGCAATCTGTAGGAAGAATGAATTATGTTTCTATATTTCTATTAACTTACCAGCTTTTTCTTTAAAAGTTCCTTCCCTGTTACAAGGGATGCAAACTCTTTCAATGCTTCTTCCTCATTGAATTCTGCTAGTCCTTCTTCTTCTCCAATTTTAACACCGAGCACGATCTGCGACCAAAAAGTTTTCTACTTTTTAGTTCAATCATTGTAATCACTGAATTGATGTAAGTGTTTTTGTCGAATTGGACTTCATACGTTTGCAAATTCTGCGGGAAGTATGGCTTTATCGGTTGTGTTGTATTGTTGCTGCACTGTCCATTCGTCAAACAATGCGTTTGCGATGGAGCCCTCCATCTGTCCATGATCTCGTTTCCGTAGCTGTTGCATTGATTGTTTTCCTATAATCCAATCTGGTCTCATCGAGCTAATATATACGTTTAGACTGCAAGCAGAAAAAGTTTATACATTAGTTAGGTTGGTTTAAAAAGGGGCAACATTTCTTTGTTTTTTTGTTTATGCAAGAGAAAGTACTTACTCTCCGCATTCGTCCTGTCCTTCTTTGCTGAATAGGTATTCATGGAGAGTTCTGGCTTTGTTCATAAATTTGAAATCTCCTAGGACAAAAGTAGGAATCATGATTTCTCCAAGGAGCCTTCTTGAAGGCTTTACCGGCCTTTTCTTGACCGAGATTTTCTTGTCTGAGCTATTCTCAGATGATTGAGGCATTGAATGTTCTCCTGACTCTTGCTGCAAGATTGTCATATATGGCTTGGCATCTTTGTTGAATTCATAGCTTTCATGGTCGGTCAGCCATGTTTTGATTACATTGAACTGAAGTCCCATCTTTACATGGTCGTTGTACACGTCTAGTTGTAGCGGGTTAAGGCTTGAAAGAAATTCATCAACTTCTTCCTGCTTTTCCATTGTTTTTGGTTTTAGGAAGTCTAAAGAGATGGTGCTGGAGGTGCCTTGCTGATTGCTTGTCGAGCCTGTTTCTTCTTGTAGAAGAATAGGCTGTTTCTTCTGCTCGTAAATCCGTTGTTGTGTATTTGGTACGTCGTTGCTTCTGTCATCCTCTTTTAAATCAGTGCCTATTTGTTCCAGTTGCTCTGTGGTCGTGATATTGCTGTTGATATTTTGCTCGTCCATTTCCTCTTCAGCATGGTGTGGTATCTTGTCGTCTGGTGGTGGTTGATCTGGTTCTATTGGTTGATTATTTTGTTCGTGGTCTATGCAAGATTGTTGGGCGACGGCGTGGCTGCTGACATCCATAATCTCTTTGCGTTTACTGGATATATCAATAACTTCATGGTCTTGTGTGGTTGTCGCACACATAATATGTTCTTTTGGCCCGGGAGTTGGCAGAAACTCTTCTAGAACGCAACATTCTGCCTGTTGCATTTCTTTGTCTTCCATATCTACTTCATACTTCAGCATATCTGTAAAACAATAATTAAAAAATATTACTTCTTCTAGTGTTACGAAACTGTAAGATTTAGTTTCTGAAGAGACTAACCTATTGTACACTTGATTAGTGACAGTTTAGTATTCCCTATGTGTTGACTGATTAGTTGATATAGAATTTTTTTCCTCAACTTTGGTACTTGTTCTGGCTTTAAGGCTGCTGTTGTTCCATCACTGGAGTAGTGCTTCAGATTCATGTACATATAGAATGCGCATTCCATTCTGCATGTAGAGGAATGGTATTGGTAAGATTGTTGCATTCAAGAAACGGAAAGAAGAGAAAAGTTTGAGCAATGGTAGTGGTAATTGTTGTATTGAAAAGACGAAAGAACATAACTATTTCAGTAATTGTAGTATTGAATCTTGCATTTCAAAAAAGAAATAAGTGAAAATGTTGGAAGTGCTTACGCCTCTTCACCTTGAAGTGGCACCTGCAGTCTGACCTTTTTGTAATGGTCGATGCTTTTTTCTGAAAGCTGTAGCTCTGTGCTTATGTGCTTCCAGATTTTCATTAGTTTGCTGGTTACATTGTTGAATAATTCTATTGTGCCTGGATATGCAGTTGAAGAGTCAAGGAGTTCAAAGCGTTGTTTTTGCATGTTAACCGTGATGGTGAAGTAATGACTTATAGTTTCGTCTTGCTCAAACCCGCACAACGAACATGGTAGAAGGAACTACAAAACACAAAATAAAAAGAAAACATTTGGAAATCTTCTTATATTTGGAAACATAAAATAAAAAGAAAACTTTGCATAACATATACACAATTTGTGTTTTGTTTTTGAAACAGCTGATCTCCTTACCATGTTATAATCTTGCAGTTTTTCTTCTTCTTGCATGTTGAAAAATGATCTAAGCCTTGGAGGTAGTAATTTTTTTGTAATGTGTTGTTGATCATTATTTTCGTAGCACATTGGATCTTCGTCGTCGGCTTCCCTTATTGAGTGCTGCTTGTTTCGTCACAGATAGACAAAGAGAATTTGTCAGTTCAGCTATAGGGGAAGTTTATCTATTTATAAAGTCATATATATTGTTTTAAACGTGATTCTTTTACCGTGATATTTACTTACAGTGTTGCTTAACAACAGAATCTTTCTCCGTGTGCCATTGAGTTGTTTTCTCAAGATTGTTAGCATGGGCTCGATTGCTTCGGTGCGTACTGATTTACCGACCTTGAAGCTCTCGGAGACATGTCCTAGATTTACATCAAACTTGTCCGTTGTAATGAAAAGCTGATCCCTGCAAAGTATATTTAGAAAAATGTTTTAGTTCACACATGATACATTCAAAATGATCGTGTGTAAGAATGTTTTCTGTGTTAGTTGCATGAACTTACATTTCTCTCTTTGTCCATGGCTTGCATACAACATTGTACAGGTCTTCGATGGCTTTGTTAACGGAATCACTATCTTTGCCCCCTTTCTCCACTGTGCATGCGATGATTTTGAATTGAATGTAAA
The DNA here is from genome assembly GCA_900231445.1 of Triticum turgidum subsp. durum. Lineage (NCBI taxonomy): Eukaryota > Viridiplantae > Streptophyta > Magnoliopsida > Poales > Poaceae > Triticum > Triticum turgidum. The sequence goes on from LT934114.1 coordinate 759,668,676, forward strand.
TAATTCCAAGTCACAAAGATCACAAGATAGCAATTATGTTTCTATTGTCTTGCCTGCTTTGATGCTGGAAGATATGTCCTGTCCAGTGTTGTTCCTTTCTTGTTCTCCTTCTGCTTCCTGCGGCATGTTTTGTTCTTCTTTTTGCGTTGTACCCTTTTGTTCAGTTTCTGCTCCATCTTTATTTGAGTCGTCTGTGCTTTTCTTAGCATCATATGTTTCCTTGTCAACCGTTATGTCTTGCTGGAGGTCTTTTCCGTCTTGTTTTTCAGTCTCGACCTGGATGGCACTAACCTGTCTGCAAGGGGAATTGGCATCATGCGACGCCGTAGGGTTTTCTTCGATAGTTTCTGGTTCTTTCTCTGGACAATTTGTGTGCTTGCTTCATTGGTTGTATCTCCGTGGTTGCCTTCTTCGTGTTTCTACGTTATCATTTAAAAAGCATTGAAATAATTTAACTTGCTACTTTATTTTAATTATAGCAGTTGTTCTGGGAAAATAGCGAAGCGTTCGGTGCATGCTTTGAGCTATTTTGATTATGATTAAGTTGTCATTTTGTGGAAACATTTTGTGCAACTTCACCTATTGAGCTGTCGTTGGTGATGCTGACTGTTCCACCCATTCTTCGTTGGGTGTTGTTTCTTGGGTACCGTCTTGTTCTTTGTTTTGGTGATCATCGTCACTGTCATGGTTTTTGTCTTGCAGCTATTCAATCATAAAGGTGGTAAGTTTCAACCATGGAACTACTTTATATTTTCGTAGAATCAGCTTATGTAACTTTACCTTCTCAGCTGTTGCTGTTTCTGTTGTCTCTACTGCTGTTCTCATTGCTGCTGCTGACTGTTGTGCTTGTTCTTCGTTGAGTGGAGGTTTTTGGGCATCTTCCTGTTCTGTCTTTTGGAGTTCATCGCCGCTGCCGTCGTTTTTGTCTTGTAGCTTTTGAAACACACACGTGGCTAAGTGGCACTGCATTTGAGCTTCAACAGAGCTATTTTATACTTTCGGAGGATCAGCTTATGTAACTTTACCTTTTCAGTCGTTGTCGCTGCTGCCGTCTCTGCTGCGGTTTTTTCGGTGAGTGAATATTTTGTCGCTTGGTCTTCTTTGATGTTGATGTCTGCCGTTTGAAGAACATGTTGCCCTTCTTCAGTGGCATCCTTTTGCTCATCTGTCTCTTCTCTCTGTGATCGAGGAAAGTAGTGAAATGTGAAATGCGTATTTTTGAACTATAAGATCATTCATAGGTATTATGTGTTTTCACCTCTGTACTTGTTACTGCTGATTGTTCTACGTGTTCTTTGTTGAGTGGTGTTTTTTGGTCCTTCTCTTGCTCTTTTTTGCTGTTCATCGTCACTGACCTTGTTTTTTTCTTGCAGCTGTTCAAATATAGAGGTGGCAAAGTGAGAGTGCATTGGAGTGAGTACATGTGTGGTAGGTTGGAGTTTATTTGATTGTGCACCCGACAATTTTATAATTTCATGCTTGTAGGTTTCGTAACTTTACCTTTTCAATCATTGACGCTGGCGCTGTCTCTGGTAGCTGTTGTTTGGTGAGTGAATTTTTGGTGGCTTGGTCTTCAGTGGCATTATTGTCTACCATTTGATGAACATGTTTGGGTTGTTCATTGGGCTCCTTTGGTTGTGTTTGATGGTCTTGATTGTTGGTGCTCTCCTGAGCTTCTTGTGCCTGCACCAACACAAAAAGTATTTAAGAAATGGGTGCATCTCTGATTGTGGAGTTACAATTTTTTTATAAGACCTCTTTCTCTGGATTTGCAGGACTGTCTACTGTTGGAACTATGGCTTCTCCTTGTCTTGTTCTGTCCTCTAATTTTTCTTGTTCAATGTCTATGCGAGTGCTTTCGCTTGCTTCCTCTTCCTGTTCAATAAAAAATTGAAATTATAGTTTGAACTTCATTTGTGTCTCAGCTTTGTAACCTCACCTCTTCAGATGTTGTTGTTTGAAGTTCTGTGTGTTTTCCAGTTTCCTTTGGTTGCGCTGCTTCTTGATCTTCGAGATCAATGTACTTGTTTGTTTCCTGCATTTGTTCAAAGAAAAGGGTCAGATATCCCTTATATTCGTTGTATTGCGGTGGTGGGGTGTATTACGTAGTTCAAACATCATAAATGGTTTGAAAAGGGTTTGTTGTTGATTCTTTACCTATGTGTTGATGACTGGGTTATTCGTGCCTGCATTGACTGTTTCTTTGTCAGGTATAACAGTCTCTAGTTTCTCACCGGCTTGGATGTCTTGGGTTTTCTCCTTTGTACTCGTGATGGTGATCTACATTGTTGTGGCACTGGAATTCTCTTGTGCACAAACTTCCTGTTCTGTGACTCCTTCGTCTGTTTGAGGTTCACTATGGGGTTCAGTTTCAACACTGGTTGTCTCTTGGTCTTGCAGTGATTGTGATACCTGGAGTTCAAACAATATGAGTTTGTGGTTCACTTTCTTTCCTGCCATTATGAGTTTCCAGTGTGGGGTGTAGTGGGCTGTGGAATTTTACCTCCTCTTCGTTGTTTTCTTCTTCTTTGTCGTTTGTTATGCTAACGGTTGATTGTGGGTCAGCCTCTTGCATTTGGTTGACGGGACTGCTGAGTTGATTGTTCTCCAGCCGAGACTATATTTTGTTGGAGGTTTGTCAGTTAACTTATAACTCTATCTAGTTTTGAAAGGAAAAATGGATGTTCATACTGACCTCTTCACTGGTTCTGACGTCGATTGTATCTTGCGCTTGTGTTGGGGTAGTTGTTGTTGTAGCACTATCTATTGTGAGGTTGCTTTGTTTGTTGTGTTCATTCTTGTTTTTGGGGTTGTTGACGCCATCCTACTGTTGGAGTTCATTTTGGCTTGGCGTGCTATTGGTACGTTCCTGAAAGCATTGACACAGTTCTTTTCAGTTGAGGTATGAGAACAGGGTTTTGCTTGCAAATGGCACTATGCATTACTATTTATTTACCTGTTTTTGCCGCTTTATCTTCTTCTTGTCAATGCCCATGTCCCTTGATTTTGTTCTTCTCTTCCTCTCTTCGTCCTCTTCTTCTTTCTTACTTTTTCTCCTTTCTCTTTGTTCTGTTGTGGCTACTATTTCATTCGTGCGGTTGGGATCGACTAGTCTACTTGATGCTGCTGGATCTGCTTGCTCTAGCGTCTATAGGGTCGCGTTGTCTGTGAGGTACCTTGTGCAAACTATGTGCTGATATTGTCTGAGTTGTTCTAGAGAATCCATCAGGGCAATTGTTTGTTGCACGACTTTGTTCTTGTTTTTTTCATCCAATATCTCTTCTTTTTCGTTGCATCGGTGTTTAGCCCTGGTGGTTACTGCGGGTAACTGTTCTGCTTCATGGAGCACTTTTTCCAACAATTTGTTTATCCTTTGGAATCTTTCTTTTGGTCCTGTGCTGATGTTTTTGTTTGGTTCCGTGCTTCCACTGGTGCTGATACATGGTTCGCGCCGGCGCTTGGGTGGAGGTGGTAACAGTTTGGTTGTGTGCTGGTGTTGCTGTTCTTTACGATGTTCTCCTGCTATCTGGTGAATCGAAGACGAAGTTGATGCTGTGCTTGTATAGAAGATCCTCTCTGCTATTCCTTTCCATGTCTGCATCGTTTCGGTGGAATGGAGTTGATTAGAATGGAAACTGTTTTCAAAAAGGGAAGGACTGATTAATGTACAACAGAGCTATACCTGTATCTTGCCAAATTCATAGTCATCTGGTCGTGCTTTTCCATCCGTTTTATGCCTGCTCTAGCTATTTTCGCTAGGTCACTCTCTTTGAGATGGTTTGCTCGTGGTAATGAGGTTTTGTCCATTGTCTTTGCAATCTTCCGCATTTCTTTTGTGTCGGTTGGCAGCAGCAGGGAGTCAAGGTACATGATTACTGGTACCTGTGCCAAACCATTGACGTGCTTTTTGTTCTTTTCTTCCTGAGGCAACATCCTGTGCTTCTGCCATGTCTTGGCTACTTCCCTAATACATTCGACAATTACCTCGCAGAAATCCATCTTTGCCATTTCTGGATAGTCCATGTCCTTGACCATTATAGCTGTCCGGGCGAAGATAGCGGCACTTGACCCGTAGACAACATTGTGGGAAAAAATAAGGAAAAATATTTTAGCTGATTTCCTGTTTGATTCTTCGTCATCTATTTCCACCAATATTTGTAGCTTCTCCAACAGTTGTTTTGGCGCGAATTTTGTATCTTTTAAGCCAAGGTCTAACATCAGTTCTTTCATTGAGGCTGGGCTAGTCTATGGCCTTGGTGCTGACCTTTGTGTGCCGTTTGGGTATCCAAACACCTTGTGGGTAGCTTCCTTGGTAATCTTGATTTTTTTGTCTTCAGTAGCATCACCGAAGGTTATTGTCATGGTTTCTGTGTTGAGGTTGTCGTAGATGTGTGCTGCAAGCGGTGTGCAGATGGAGCCCGTTATTTTGTAGTTCTCTATGCTGCCAAATCCTGCCGTCTAATACCTTTCTTGTGACGGTCTTTAAGTAAATTCCATGCTTTCTTGACATGGGCGAATGCTGCCCCTGCCTTGATTTGGCATTTCTCTTCGTCTGTTTCTTGCTGTTCTTTGTCAACTGTTGGTACTACCAGTTCTTTCCCGCTTGTCTTTCTTCTCTTTCTGTCCTTCTTGCCTGATTTGGGCTGTTTCAGAAGAAAAAAGAAAGGGTTTTGTTAGAAAGGAATGTTAGATCCCTAGTGCTGAATAGTGGTATCCAAAATTAGTGCATAAGTGTGTTTTTACATCGTCGTCATGTTCCGCATCGCTGTCGTGCTCTTCGGCATCATCGTCGTCTGTAGGAATGAAATCTGCATCATGCTGTCTGTCATCGTCGTCATCATTGGTATCTGAACCTTTGATGTTGGTATCGTCTTGTTCTTTTTCTACCCTTTGTCGTTTGTTTTTCTTCTTGCGTTCAGCTTGTTTCTTTGTGCCGGTTGGTTCTGTTGGCGGGATTACCATTAGAGGTAAGGGGTGATGCTGCAAGGTACCAGTGTCGATGATGTTTTCAGCATTTTCCTTTTTCTTTTGCGTTTTTGCTCCAGGAGTAAAAACAGTGCTGGTATCTGATTTTCTCTTTTTTTTGCTTGTTGCTAGGTGTTTACTGCTATTGAGCCTGGTGTAAGTTACCATTTCTGCCGCAGGTGGTTTGTTCCTCATGGTCTGTTCTGTGTCCTTTTCTGATGAATGAGGAGACATGCTTTGTGCTTGTGTGCTGTCAATATCACCGTCTTTGTGTCCTGCATAATGACCAGGTAACGAAAAACGATATTCTTTTGTCTGAAAATAATTTATGCACATTTAAAATATATATCTTCCACGATTATGCATAAGAAAGTGAAATTCCCAAAAGGGGATTTTTTGTTTTCTTTTTTGGGTTAAGAAAGGTTATTTCTACTATTGCCGATTGAGCTAATATGGGGATTGAAAATTATATATTAATTATGGTTATGACTGGAGCTGGGGAAGTGAAGTTAGGGTGAAGCATTTTCTGAGACAAAAATGCACTCTGCAGGTGATATTTCATAATGGAAGGAATATCATCAATGAGAGTTGAAGATTTATTTAGTAAGTTAAACTGTTTTTAATTAAATATAAGATAGTGTGCGAACATTTTTAATGTTTTCTATAAAGAAATATATAAAAAAGTGGCAGGTAGTTTTATTTGTAGACATAGTTAAGTTATTGTTGTCAAGGATAGCAGCTAAGTTATTAATGTCTCAATACAGTTTTTTGCAGATAGACAGTGGACTCTTTTGGTCAAACCTTTGACAGGAGCTTGCTGGATTGCATGCTCTTCAGCAGGGTCTTCGTCAGTATTTTGCTGGGTTTTAGCTTCTTCGTGAGGATTTCTCATTGCTGCATAAAAAAATGGGCAGGTGTTAGAAGCAGAGTCGAGTGTCACAGAAAAAAAAGCTGCGTGGTGTGAAAACAAATTTGTATGTATAGAGAGGCATGGGTTGTTTTACCCTAGAAGCACAGGGTACAGCTATTCTGTGTTCACGGTTTTTCAGACCAGAGGCACTTAATTTGAAAATGGTTACATTGAAGGGACAAACATGTAGAAAATGTCATACGGTTATCAGGTTTTGGCCACTCAGGATGCTTGCGGGGTTTGGATCTACCGACGTATTCTAGTTAGTGATGTTTCAGGTTTAGTACCTTTGAGCACATATCATATGGCAAAAATTCCAGGGCGGAGAGCTGTAGCATTTCTATTAAATCTCATCTCTCCGACAGTTCAATTTGGTAGAAAAATTGATTTTAGGTTATTGGAAAACTCCTTGGTAGCGGTGGCTAGGGTTGCTGTTCCTTGAAGTTGAAAAATCACTACGATCTACCCGGTGGAATGGAGTGGGATAGAATGATAATTACCTTGAATTAGTTGTGCGGTGTTCTTTGGTTCCATCCGCCTACTGTGTTGTTGCTCTTTTTTTATTGCGATTTCCACCGCCGCTGTCGAAGTCCTCGCCGTCAGTCGCCGCAGCCGGCGGGGTTATTGGTGTTCTTGCGGGCAGTGTGTGGCTGTGTGTATGTCGGATTGGAGGGTGGTTGGCGGTTTGTCCGGTGACGCGAACTCGATTTTGAATTTGTGTTTGTGTGTAGAAGGAAGGACGAGAGCGTGCGTGAGTGATGAAGGTTTTGAGATTTACATTGTGGAAGGGGAAGCAAGCTAGTAGAAGAGGGAGGGAGAGATGGAAACCATCGAACCGTCTCTAATCTTCAACCATCTGTTTGAGCATCAAGATCCGTTTTTCTGATGTTAGGCTCGGAAGTGTAGGTTCTACAGGCACGTAGATGCAGGCACAGGAGGCACGATAGTGTAGGTTCTACAAGCAGGTAGAGAACCACGGGACAGGCAAGAGTCGCATGAGGCACGTGGATGTAAGCATAGGACGCATAGAAATGAATGCAATACAGGCACGTACATGCTGCTTTTGGAGGCACGGGTATCAACGCTGAGGATGTACAAGAGTGCTGCGGCAGAGGCATGTGTTAGAATGTGCGGTTAAAGAGGCATGGTTGTGAAGTCTCAGGAGCGACGTGGGCGTTGCAGTGGGGCCATTTAAGAGTCACGGCGTATGTTGCGTTAGGCACGTGGGTTCAGGCACGGAAGGGAGAAAAGGTGAATCCACAACAGGCACGTACGTGTGTTTTCTCAAGTCACGGGTGTGCAGTCTGTGGATACACAAAAGTGTGGCAACAGAGGCATGGGTCTGACTACTCGGTTACGGAACCACGGTCGTGAAGTCACGTGGGTGTGGCACTACAGGGCACGTAAGAGTCTCGGCAAGTGTCACATTGCGGACATGGGTGCAAGTACGTAAGGCACAGTAATGGAGGCACTATAGAACCTTCGTGCACTCTCTGGATGCACAAAAAGTTTTGCGGCAAAGGCATGGTTCCGAGTACTCGGTTAGAGAACCATGGTTGTGAAGTCATGTGGGTGTGGCACTACGGGTCACGTAAGTGTTGTGGCATGTTCATGTTGCGCACATGGATGTAGGCACAGGAGGCACGACATTCAAGGCAACGGAGGCACGGACTTGCGGCTTCTTGAGGCATGGGGTATCAACCCTGCGTATGCCAAAATAATGCAGTGGCAGACGCACGTGTCAGGATGCTTGGTTACAGAGGCACGGTTGTGAAGTATCAGGAGCCACACATGTCAAGTTGCGCACGTGGGGGCAGGTACATGCATGCTCAGAAATGAAGGCACCACAGGCACGTACGTGCACTCTCTGGATGCAAAAAAGTGTGGCGGCAGAGGCATGGGTCCGAGTACTCGGTTACAGAACCACGGTTGTGAACTCACGTGGGTGTGGCACTACGGGGGGCGTAAGAGTCTTGGCAAGTGTCATGTTGTGCACATGGTTGCAGGTACGTAAGGCATAGAAATGAAGGCACCACAGACACGTACGTGCATTCTCTGGATGCAAAAAAAGTGTGGCGGTAGAGGCATGGGTCCGAGTACTCGGTTAGAGAACCACGGTTGTGAAGTGACGTGGGTGTCGCACTACTTGGCACGTAAGAGTCTCAGCAAGTGTCGCGTGAGGCACGTGGGTGCAAGGACGTAAGGCACAGAAATCAAGGCACCATGGTTGTGAAGTCACGTGGTAGTGATGAAGTGGAGCCTCTTTAGAGGCATGTCGATGCAGGCACATGAGGCACGGAAGTGCAGGTTCTACATGCACATACATTCAGGCACAGGAGGCACGGAAGTGTGGGTTCTACAGGCAGTTAGAGAACCACGGGACAGGCAAGAGTCGCGTGAGGCACATGGATGTAAGCATAGAAGGCACGGAAATGAAGGAAATACAGGCATGGACATGCTGCTTTTGGAGGCACTGGTATCAACGCTGAGGATGTACAACAGTGCGGTGGCAGAGGCATGTGTTAGAATGCTCGGTTAAAGAGGCACGGTTGTGAAGTCTCAGGAGCGACGCGGGCGTGGCAGTGGGCCATGTAAGAGTCACTGCGCATGTTATTACGTTAGGCATTTGAGGCACGTGGGTGCAATTACGGAAGGCAGAATTCGTGAATCCACAACAGGCACGTGCGTGTGTTTTGTGCAGTCACGGTTGTGCACTCTCTGGATGCACAGAAGTGTGCCGACAGAGGAATGGGTCCGACTACCCATTAGAGAACCACGTTTGTGAAGTGACGTGGGTGTGGCACGACGGGCCCCGTAGGAGACAGGGAAAGTGTCACGCGAGGCACGTGGATGTAGGCACTTGAGGCACGGCATTGAAGGCACAGGAGGCACGGATGCAGGTACAGGAGGCACTCAAGTACTGAACCTAGGAGGAGACCTTGTGTGAGTGCGGAATGTTTCAAGATTTACTATGGACGAGAGGAAGCAAGAGAGTAGTGGAGGTGGGAGAGATGGAAATGATGGAACCGTTTGTTATCTTCGACGGTCTGATTTTAGCATCAAGATTCGTGCCGCCTGGCTTTGTTTTTTTGTTTGATGTAGCGTCTTAATACACGTGTGAGGCACGGAACACCAGGCTCGGCAGGCACTGATGTTGGAATTATAGAGGCACTGGTATCAACTCTGTGGATGCGCAAATGTGTAGTGGCAGGGGCATGCATCTGAAGGCTTACTCAGACAGTCACGGAGTTTACTACGTCTACTAGTGATGACGAAAACATAGAAAACTGGCCGTGGAGTTGCTTGTGTTTCTGCTTGTCCTTTCTATTGTTTCAGGTTCGTAGTTTACTTCTGTTAGGACGAAGCGGTTTCTAATGTCATCTGTATCAGGTTAAACAAGTTTGCTTATGTGAAGTTTGTAGTTTGTTTATGTGATTGAACAAGTTGTTTGGCTTGCTAAGTACTATGTTTATTCAGCAATCTTGTGATTTTGAATTAGTAATGTTGCTTTTTAGTCTAAAAACAACTAAATAGAAAGTAGTCTTTTAACGCTAAGTACAGTTTAGTTGTGCACTCAAGCGCGGCTTCTCGAGGAGTGGCAGGAGTGGCATGGGTTGGAATACGCAGTTAGAGAGGCACATGTTTGCAGTCTGTAGAGCCACCGGCGTGTGTTAGTGCAGGTGTCGGAGGCACTAAATTGAAGTCTCTACAGAAATGAAGGCACCACAAGCATCCATCCAGAGGCACGTGGACGGAGTAGCAGAGGTGAGCTCCGAATACATAGTTACAGGGTCACGGTTTGGAAGTGTGCTGAGCCAAGGTTGTGCGACACAATGGGGCATGTAAGAGTCATCGCAAGTGTCATGTGAGAGAGGCACCTGGATGCAGGTACGCAAGTCACGGGATGCACTGTAGTGAGGTTTGTGAAGAGACACGAGCGTGGTACTGCGAGCATGTAAGTGTCGCGGGGTATGACACGTTAGGTACGTGGATGCAGGGACAGAAATCACGGAGGTGAAGACTCAACAGGCACGGAAGTTGGGTTTTTGTTGTTTCGAACAGCTATCAATACTGTGGATGTTCAAAAGTGTGGTACCAGAAGCATGCTTCTGAATACGCAGTTAGGGAGTCACGGTTGTCAAGCCTCTAGAAAGTCACGCGTGATCTGGCATCACGGGCATGGAGTGGTGTGGGGCTTCGAGGGGCATCAGTGGCCCTCAACCCTCTGGATGCATGGTGGTGTGGTAGGAGAGGCACCATTGTGGATGCACAGGAGTGAGGCCTCTAACGGCGTGAGTGGGTGGCACCACGTGCAATTGTTTGAATACTCATTTAGAGAGTCACGTCTGTACTCAAGCCAGATGCATGGTGTAGGTTGGTGGCATTCGGCAGCACACAGTTGCAGAGAGGAGGAATGTTTGCGAAACATCAAAGTCACCTGGCGGTCACGCGTGAGGAGTATGTAGAGTAACTGCGCGTCGACGTGACGTACGTATGTCTAGGGACGGACTTGGGGCACTGGCTTGTGTTCGAATGGTGGGTTAATGAAGAATCAAGGAACTACATTAATAAAAAGAGTCTGCTGCTTCATTATCACAGTATGATGTGCGGTTAAACCATTTTTTGATGTTTTGACGGAGCTAGGCTTGTTCGCTTATCAACAACTTTTTATTCCTTTTCCTTGATGTCGTCGTAGATCTTTCTAATCTCATCGTCCATTTTGCTGGGTTCGATTGTATTCTGATCGCTCAATAGTAGCCTGCACACTTGTTGTGTTTTCCATTCTTTCGTGCCATCCTATAACAAATTCAATTAAAAATAAGGAGAAAAAACACATCAGAATTAGGTCATGCAGTTGTATGATATCTTGCAGATTTATAGCGAGTTCTAAGCAAAAACTTACATCGAAATTATCTACTCTTCGATGAAGTGGTTGCCATCAAAGAGATGCGCGAACCTTAGAATAGCAAACGGGGTTTCACCTTTGTTCACCTTTGGAACGTCCTTTAAAAATTGAACTTCCCATTTAGTCTTTTCCTTTTCGAATTTTTCACTAAGTAATATACTTCCTTGAACCTGGGCACCTGGGAATTGCATTTTGTTTTTGTTTTAGAGAGACATGTACTGTAATTTGTAAAACCGAAAGATGCTGTTATTTACAATTCTTACCAGTCTGTCTTTATGGTTGTGGTATTTGTTATGCTCCTTTTATTTGATGGCTTCGTTGATTTCCATGTCAGCAATTTGCTTACTTAGTTTGCCATCACGCACGTGGAGATCACGTTGCTTTTTCAGGCATTCTTGCCTCTTCAATTCTTTGAGAGAGGTTTCTTCAGGCTCAATGATTTGAAGCTTCTTTCTATATTTGTCGAGCACTAATAGTGTCTATCGGTCTTCCTTTTCAAATGGCATGAATACTTGCGGTACAAAAGTTTTATTGTTAGAGGATAGTTTAGAATATAGTATTTTGTTTGAAATGCTTATTTTTATTTTGTTAGAGGAGAGTTTTATTGCTATAGGAAAGTTTAGAATATAGTTTTAACACTATTACCATTTTTGCTCTTTTGAGCTTGTCTAATTGACATTCTTAAGGAACAAAGGAACCAAGGCATCCTTCTCTCGTTTGAAATCATCTCTGAAGTGCGTCATAGCTTTTCTTTTATCCTTTAAACCCAGAATATTGTGCAGGCAATAAATAAAAAACCATTAAAACGAATTAGAAAGAATATATCGGTACCAAGAGATTAAACAATCGTTGCAAAAAGAAAAGTTTGTATGATCCTTGTGGTTTTTTCCGTTTTGAAATTTACCTCTGCAAAGCTTGGGCCTAATAATAGTCTATGTCTTTTGTATTTAGTTTGCTTGCTTCCCTCCCATGCTTCTGCTAACTCATCGAGCACCTTCTTTTCCATTCCTTTACGTCTTTTCTTGTTTGCAGTCCCAAAAATTTCCTTTAGGTTTGATCCAGTGATAGTTGCGCTGTTCCCCTGTGGTTGTTCTCCCGAGAGTACTACTTCTCTGCTTACAGGTAAAATAGTAGAAGAAAATTTTGTTTAGAATGTCACTTACAAGCAAGCTGATAAACAGGAATTCAAGGTTCTTTCTAGTTTCTGTCTTATTTGTGTGATTGCCGCGTAACTTTAACTAATTTCAGTTGGAAAAGGAACCAAGTCACTTTTTGAATTTGTCCTGCCATGTGTCACTCATTGTTGGTGTCAAAACCGGCGGATCTTGGGTAGGGGGTCCCGATCTGTGCGTCTTAGGCTGATGGTAACAGAAAGCAAGAGACACAATGTTTACCCAGGTTCGGGCCCTCTCGATGGAGGTAAAACCCTACTTCCTGCTTGATTAATATTGAAGATATGAGTAGTACAAGAGTAGATCTACCACGAGATCATAGAGGCTAAACCCTAAGAGCTAGCCTATGATGGTATGATTGTAGTTGTGATCGGCCTTCTAAGGACCATCCTCTCCGGTTTATATAGACACCAGAGAGGGCTAGGGTTTACATGGAGTCAGTTACCAGGAAGGAAACACAATATCCGGATCGCCAAGCTTGCCTTCCACGCAAAGGGGAGTCCCATCCGGACACGGGCCAAAGTCTTGAGTCTTGTATCTTCCCGCTTCGATAATCCGGACGATGTATATAGTCTGGCTGTCCGGATACCCCCTAATCCAGGACTCCCTCAGTAGCCCCTGAACCAGGATTCAATGACGATGAGTCCGGTGCGCAGTCTTGTCTTCGATATTGCAAGGCGGGTTCCTTCTCGGAATACTCCAATGTACCCATGTCACACCGTAGCTAGTTCATGCATTAGAGTGTTGCATCATGTTTATTCCATTCAACAGAAACTTGAAATGGGGATGACAGAACCCCCAGCCCCTCTGAAACCAACTAGGGTTTACTAAAATATTTTCAATGAACCTGAAATGCCCTTCTAAAATGTCCATCATTTTTGTCTTGGTTCAGAACCTCTGCCAAAAGTGGTGCACAATTTTCTAGGTCAACCTAAGGTCGTTGAATTAAATCGTAGATATTTGAGTTTGGGCATTTAAATTATATAAAATATTTCAAATGCTCAAATATTCCCAAACCAAAATGTTCCAAGCTGGATATATTCCAGTTAGTGGCCATAAGCAGTTTGGTGATTTTTGAAGTTGCCTAGGTATTTTTAGAAAGTCCACAAACTTACAGAAAAATAGAAAAGGAAAAAAATCAAGGAGGAGCAGAGGCTTACCTGGCGCCCACCTGGCAAGCCCACCTGCCGGCCTAGCCCAGCAGCCGCTCCAGCGAGCTGCTTGTCGTCGCCAAGCAGGCAGGCATGTGCTCGACGGCGGCACCAGCGCGCGCCACGCAGCTGCCCGTCGCCCTGCTTCCTCCTCTCGCCTCTCTGCTGGCCTGGACGAGCTCCACGTCGTGCCCCGAACCCCGTAGACACGCCCATTCGGCCCCAGCTCCTCTCCCTCGCTCTCCCGCACCATGGCCGACGCCACCGCAGCCGCACCCTCGCCGTAGTCGCGCTCTCCATTGTCCCTGCGCCGCGCCACCGTGTCCAGGAGCTCCGCCACCCTCCTCTCCTTCGAGCTAGCCGAGCCCCGAGCGCTCGCGTGCCCCGAAGCCACTGCACCGACCTCGTTCGATTCGCCATCGCCGTAGATCCCCTTTGCCGTTGCCGCCGCACCAGCTCGTCCCCGACCGCGCCGTCTGCTCCCTCGAGACCGCCGTGAGCCCAGCTACCTCTCCCCCCTTTTCCCTCTCGCTCTCGAGCCCCGTAGTGACTGCACGTAGCTCACCTGCACACACCGCCGCTGAGCTCGTCGCCGACGTGTCTCCGGCCAACCACCGGCCACACCACCATGTCCATCGCACTCACCGCACCCGCAGGAACCCGTAGCACCACTCCACGAGCCTCGCCGTGTCCCGTAGCCTCGGGTTCGACCTCACCCGAACTCCGGCGACCGCCAAGGTCGTCGCCGGCGACGTTTCCAGCCACCCCGAGCTCAACCACCACCACCAAGAGCTGCGGCTTGCTCCCAGCTACACGTAGATGCCCTCCGCCGCTCATTTGGTCACCGGAATGCACAAAACCACTCTCGCCGCCGCGTTCGGCCTCGCCGGCGGCTAAACGCTGGAGAGTTGACCCCGCTGACCCCTCGTTTGACCACGGGCGGGCCCAGTTTGACCCCCCTGGGTCAATGACAGGTGGGGCCCAGCCTTGTTAACTAATTAGGATTAGTATTAATTAATAATTAGCTAAAACTAATTACACTGACAAACGGGACCCACTAGTCAGGTTTGACCTGGACTGTTCTGTTGACCACTGACGTCATCCTGACGCAATGCTGACGCAATAAGTTATTTACTGGAATTATTATTACACAGGAAATTCCAGAAAATAACCCAAACTTCAAAAAATCATAGAAATTAATCTGTAGCTCCAAATGCAAAGTGTTATATATGAAAAATGATCAGAAAAATCCAATCTATCCATCTGTACTGGTTTCATGCATGTTTAAGCAAGTTAAGCTGCTGTTTAGTGCAGAATTAGATAAAGCACCTTAAAGGGCCATTTATGAGTTTGAAATTTGAATCTTTGGTTGAAAATGATTCAAACCCATCTGGTCATAGTTGCATTAGCCCAACACACTCATTTTGCCATGTCTCATGCATGCATCATATTGTTGCATATTGTTTGGTGATGATTGTGTATCGGTGCTCTCTGCGGCAGGTTCTGCCCCTGAGGAGTATCGTGATTACCCCAACGAAGAACAATACCAGTGCTCCGACCCATCAGGCAAGCAACCAACCGTTTGATCATATCGATACAATCCCATGTTCTCGCTCCTACTCTCTTTTACTGCATTAAGACAACGCGTTTCAACCTGCTGTGTGCTGCGGTAGTTGAACCCATTTCCTCTGCATGACCTGTCATTGCCACAGTAACTAGATGAAACCCACTAGCATGTGTAGGAGTTGATTGAGCCATGTGTGTGTGTTGTTCCTACCTTGCTGTGCCTGCTATGCTTAGAGTCATGTCAAGTCTGGTTCATCTAGGTGATGGGCTAGAGTGAAATGATCGTGTCAGTATGAGAGTGATGTGTTGAACACGATTTGGTAAATGTATCGACGAGAGGCCATGTAGGAGTACATGGTGGGTTGTTTCATTGAAGCCGTCCTTAAGCACTGAGATCTGTATATGTGATTTAAGAATCAACTACTACCATGCATTGGGCCCGAAACCAATGGACCCTCTCGGCTTCTTATTCACCCTAGTTCTCTGTCCAGGAGTTGCAAGTAGTTTCTGGTGTTTGTAGCTTACTGGAGGCCGTGGACAACACTGACCGTAGGGGTGGGCTGTGATGCGGTAGGTACGTGGTCGAGTATACCGGGCACCCGTTAGGTGTCTCGGAACCCTGTTCACATCGTTTGGGGCTGTGAGCGAAACCCCAGCCGGATCTCCTCACGGATGGAACCCGAATAGGCGATAAACCTGGACTAGAGACTTAGGTGATTAGGTAGGTCGTGCCCGACACCCACGTTGGGCTTCCGCTTGAAGGTTGCCGAGTACATGTCGTGTAAACGGCAGTAAGTGGTGAGAGCGTGTATGAAGAAGTACACCCCTGCAGGGTTAACATAATCTATTCGAATAGCCGCGTCCGCGGTAAAGGACTACTTGGTTGCCTATACAGTTCATAAACAAGTAAACTGGAAACTACTAAAAGTCTCAAGATAAGCGTGAGTGCCGAGGATGGCTCTTCCGTGGAAGACGGAGGTGGATCCTCGGTGGTGTATTGAAGTGGTGAGTAGTGGACTCGTGTGTGCAAAACTATTTCAAGTTGGAGTCTCGTAGGATAGCTTAGCCAAGAGTCAAGCTGGCTTGCTGCAATAACTCCACCAACCCTTCTTGATAATGTGCATGTATGTAGGATCTGATGTAAGTCTTGCTGAGTACCTTTGTACTCATGTTGCTTAAATTTACATTTTCAGAAGATGCTACAAACCCTTCTGACGGGTTCTTCATAGACGTTGACATCGATGAGTAGACCGAGGCCCGGGTGGTGACCCTGAGCTTGTGAAGGACCATGTAGTATAGCTAGGCTTACCCAAGCCTCTTTTATTTTACTAGTTGTCTGTACTCAGACAAGTTACTTCCGCTATTGGCTTGTATTGCTTGTATGACTTGGATGTGGGTCGTGTGACCCGTACTTGTGTGTATGCTATGTATGGCTCTCTGAGCCTTTAAATAAAGTACTCGTGTTGTAGAGTCATGTTGTGATGCCTTGTTGTATTTGCACATATCGAGCATATTGTGTGTATGATTGAAATGCTTGGTATGTGTGGGATCTGACTAACTAGTTGTTTATCTTTAGTAGCCTCTCTTACCGGGAAATGTCTCCTAGTGTTTCCACTAAGCCATGGTAGCTTGCTACTGCTCCGGAACACTTAGGCTGGCCGGCATGTGTCCTTCTTCATTCCTGTGTCTGTCCCTTCGGGGAAATGTCACACAATGAATACCGGAGTCCTGTTAGCCCGCTACAGCCCGGTTTACCGGAGTCCTGCTAGCCCAGTGCTACAGCCCAGGTTCACTTGCTGATGACCGACACGTTCGATGCTGGGTCATGGATGCCTGTCCCTGTAAGTCTGTGCCACTTTGGGTTTACGACTAGCCATGTCAGCCCGGGCTCCTTATCATATGGATGCTAGCGACACTATCATATACATGTGCCAAAAGGCGCAAATGGTCCCGGGCAAAGGTAAGGCGACACCCGTGGGAATACCGTGCGTGAGGCCGCAAAGTGATATGAGGTGTTACAGGCTAGATCGATGTGACATCGAGTCCGGGTCCTGACAGCGTTGGCATCAGAGCCCGACTGCCTGTAGGTTCTCCAAGCCAAACTGGTCGATGTTGAGTCTAGAAATGCTTTAGTTATATGTAGGGGAATTGATTGTGGGATGGTACGCAAGGCTCTTTTTACTCCTTTACCTTATGGCATTCTGATCTGGGTCAGTCCATTCTTCCACCGGGGGTTAAGGATTAGGATCTTTTCTCTCTATCAGGTTCACGTGTTACTAATCAGTAGTACCTTATAGGTTTGATGATTACAAGCCTAGTTCAGTTCTACTACCCTGTTATACTATTAAGTTGGACCCAGAACCTTGATATGATATTGTTGAGTGTCTATGCAATTCTTTGCTAAATGTCTCAAAATCCTTTTTGAGCATTTACAGCCGTTATGCTGTCCAAATTCTGTTAGAAATTCTAATGCCTTTGCATTGTGGTTGTGCTTTCAGATGGCCACTCTTGATCAAAACCAAGTGGTTCGCCTGACCCGATGCATCGGTGTGTCCGGTCATACGGCTATGTTAGTCCGGGTAATGATCGAGACGGGTTACCGTTGGTATCCCGAATACACGGTCGAAGAGCAGTTTCGAGACTTTAATCAAAGCCAGTATCTCTGCACTGTTAGGATATTTCCCTCTTATCCTGGTTCTACCGAGCCCCTCCACTGTTCCTATGGACTCGGGGTTACTATTGAGATGGCCGTGCAAGATGCTGCCTACTCTATGATGACCATCATGCGAGTCAGGACTGGCCTGCTTCGGAACACCGACTTCCGGTATATGCCAGCCTCACTCCCTGGAGCGCAGGGGTATCTCCGGGCTATCTATGCTGACTCCACTGAGGAGGACTCACTAACTCGCACCACTACTAAGATGCTCGAGGATAAGGACCGAGAGAATCGGGCCTTGAGACTGGAGCTTTTCAACACCCTGCCGATCATTGGGCCACCTTGACTCGGTTTGCACCAGCTGTGCAAGCTGGATACATGGATATGAGAGATCTGTATCCTGTTAGATCGGCTCTGCCAGACATGATGGATTGGCGTGATGTGGGAGGCATCACCCCACCCCGTGGTCCCCGCAGGCCACCGTTTGTTGGTCCAAGACCTCACCCTAGCCCTTATAGTCCACAGGTTCCTCAGGACCGTCTGTTTCCGGATGCTCACGTTGAACTTCCAGGCTATGGAGGAGACTTCTATGAGAACTACTACGGAGATGTCTGAGTTAGTAGTAGTTTCACTAGTATTGTAATAGTTGTATTTCCACCATCCTGTGTGACCCGTGGAATATGGCTTAGTGTGTATCTATTCCGGAGGTGTAGGAAAAATAATGTATAGGAGCTTGGAATGCCTCCGAAGAGATGTAATCTTCCTTACACCGTAGTAGTACTTGTTTGGTCCTGTACTAAACCTTGTATGGTGTGTATGGCGATGGAATAAAGGAAGCCGTTTCTGTATCTACCATGTCATACGGATGATCATCTTGCATTCTGAGTTGTCCATTACATTCTACATTTCTATGTCAGAACCTTGTCATCCTGAACTAAACCATTGTCTTGTTTTCCTAGGATGGTCAACACCCGCAACAACCCTGCTCCCCCAGAGCAGGCCGAAGGCAGCAGAGTTGGGGAAACAAACTTGCCTCACCCTCCTTCTCTGGCCAAAGTTATGCTGGAAGCCGAGAGAAACAAGCGGGAGACCAACCGTTTGTTGGAGCGCATCGAACAGAACACAGCACACCATCAGAGGAATAACTTGGTGTCACTTAGTGATTTCATCAAGTTACATCCACCCACCTTCCACCACTCCGTCGAGCCTCTCGACGCCGATGACTGGCTTCGCAGTATTACTCACAAACTGCGTTCTGCACTCGTAGCTGAGGCTGATAAGGTCACCTTTGCTGCATATCATCTCGAAGGCCCCGCCAGTCTTTGGTGGGAGAACTATGAAGCTATGCGCCCAGCGGGCCATGTCACTACTTGGGCTGAATTCAGCGAGGCTTTCTGTGAACATCACATTCCGGAGGGTCTCATGGACCGTAAACGTGAGGAGTTCTACAGTTTCACCCAAGGTCGACTCTCTGTTGACGCTTACAGTAGGGAGTTCGGTAACCTTGCACGATATGCAACTGAGGAAGTTTCTATCGATGCCAAGAAGCAGGCAAGGTTCCGCAAGGGACTTAGCCCTGAGCTTCGTCGTGACCTCCGTCTGCATGAGTGCACCTCCTTTCAGAAGCTTGTGAACAAAGCCATCAGTGCTGAGTCTGGTCAGACTGATTTCGAAGCAACACGCAAGCATGGCCGTGACTTGGGTTCCTCATCCGGTGCTGGACTACAGAAGCGCCGGGTGTGGGTGCCTAACACTGCCCTGCCACCCAGGTTCACACCAAGGCCATCCTATCAGGCGCCTCACCCAGCTCAACAGTATGCACCAGCTAAGCCCTATGGTGGTCCAATCAACAATGCTCCTACACGCACCAGTTCCGTGACGTGCTTAAAGTGTGGGGAATCAGGCCACTATATGCGCGAGTGTCCCCAGAGCAACCCCAACCAGTCTGCAAAAGCTGTTGGCCGTGGCAAGCCGACAGGGAAAGTGTTCTACGCCAAGCCGGCCACCACTGCACATGGCCATGTGAATTGTGTCTCTGCGGAAGAGGCTCAGGAGGATCCCAACGTCGTTCTCGGTACGCTCCTTGTTAATTGCCACCCAGCATCTGTTCTTTTCGATACTGGAGCATCTCATTCATTCATATCCGAAAACTATGCTCACTTGCATAACACCGCATTCCGTGACATGCCTTCCACCATGGAAATTTCTACTCCTGGTTCTGATGGCAAAACTCTAGCGTAAGCCATGGGAATGAAATTCAAGTCGACAGACTTGTTTTTCTTGCATCTTTGATAGCTCTCAAATCTTCGGATATTAATATCATCTTGGGTATGGATTGGATGTCAGCCCATCATGCCAAGATCGAATGCTTCTCTAGGACTGTTCAACTCACACACCCTTCGGGAAAGATAGTCAATGTCTTGACCCGAGTTGCTAAACGACAACTATATTCTCTTAACGCCAGTCCTTTGCCAGACCTCGAAGATGTCCCGGTAGTCCGTGACTTCCCGGATGTCTTTCCAGAAGAATTGCCAGGTGTCCCACCTGACAGAGATGTCGAGTTCGTGATAGATCTCATTCCAGGAACTGTTCCAATTTCTAGAAGACCCTATAAGATGGCACCATTTGAACTAGCCGAACTTAAGAAACAACTCGATGAGTCCCTGAAAAAGGGTTTCATCCGACCTAGTTCGTCTCCATGGGCTTGCCCCATCCTCCTTGTCAAGAAGAAGGATGGTACGGACCGGATGGTTGTAGATTATTGACCCGTCAACTTGGTCACAATTAAGAACAAGTATCTGCTCCCTAGGATCAACGACCTGTATGATCAGCTCGGTGGATCCTCAGTCTTCTCTAAAATGGATTTGAGGTTGGGCTACCATCAAATCAAAATCAGGAACGGGGACATTCCTAAAACGGCCTTTGTTACTCGTTATGGCCAATACGAGTACACCGTTATGTCCTTCGGTTTAACCAACGCCCCAGCCACCTTTTCTCGGTTAATGAACTCAATCTTCATGGAGTATTTGGATAAATTCGTTGTGGTTTACCTCGATGATATACTCATCTACTCCAAGAACGAGGAAGAACATGCCGAACAACTAAGGCTAGTGTTGATGAAACTTTGAGAGCATCGCCTTTATGCAAAATTTTCTAAATGCGAATTTTGGTTGCCAGAAGTGACCTATCTAGGACATGTAATTTCTGGTAAAGGTATTGCTGTTAATCCCGAGCGAGTTCAAGCCGTCCTTAATTGGACTCCACCTGAATCGGTCAAGCAAGTTCGGAGTTTCCTTGGCTTAGCGAGCTATTGTCGTTGCTTTGTCGAGAATTTCTCCAAAGTTGCAAAACCCCTAACTGAGCTCCTCAAGAAAGATAAAAAGTTCGAGTGGACTCCACGATGTGAGCACAGTTTTCAGGAACTGAAAAGACGCCTGACTTCTGCTCCCGTACTGGTACCACCAGATTTCTCCAAGGACTTTGTTATCTATTGCGACGCCTCGCGACAAGGACTAGGTTGCATTCTCATGCAAGATCGACACGTAATTGCTTATGCTTCACGGCAATTACATCCACATGAGGAAAACTACCCTACTCATGATCTAGAGCTTCCAGCTGTAGTCCATGCACTCAAAACCTGGCGACATTACCTCCTCGGTAATCGTTGTGAAATCTTCACTGATCACCAAAGTCTATAGTACATATTCACCCAACCGGATTTGAATCTCAGGCAAAGACGTTGGGTCGAGTTGATCACAGATTTCGACTTAGGGATAACATACACCCCAGGGAAAGCCAACGTCATGGCTGATGCGCTAAGTCGTAAATCTTATTGCAACAATCTGATGTTGCAACAAAGTCAACCACTTCTCCACGAGGAATTTCGGAAACTTAACCTTCACATTGTTCCTCAAGGATTCCTTTCCACCTTGGTGGCGAAATCTACCCTTCCGGATCAGATCATCAAAGCGCAGAAGGTAGATCCGGGGATTTCCCGCATCAAAAGAAACATCAAGAAAGAAGTTGCGAATTGTTTCTCTATTGATGATCAAGGAGTCGTTTACTTCAGGAACCGTCTAGTGGTTCCCAAAGTGCGAAACCTGAGGCGATTGATCCTGAAGGAAGATCATGAATCTCCTCTCACCATTCATCCCGGTAGCACTAAGATGTATCAGGACCTACGCCAGAGGTTCTGGTGGACTAGGATGAAGAGAGAAATTGCTCAGTATATTGCTAGTTGCGATGTCTGTCATCGTGTAAAAGCAGAGCATCAACGGCCTGCTGGCACCCTTCAACCCTTAGCTATTCCTGAATGGAAATGGGACAAAATTGGTATGGACTTCATTACCGGTTTTCCCAGGACCAAGAGAGGGAATAATGCTATCTTCGTCGTTATCGACCGTCTTTCCAAAGTGGCCCATTTCTTACCTATTCGTGAGAGTATAACCGCTAGTCAGTTAGCAGACTTGTACATCTCCCGAATAGTGTCTCTCCATGGTGTTCCACTCGAAATTAACTCGGATCGAGGAAGTCTCTTCACCTCTCGATTTTTGGAAAGTTTCCAAAATGCTATGGGAACCCACATTTCCTTTAGCACTGCCTTTCACCCTCAATCAAGTGGTCAAGTAGAACACGTCAACCAGATTATAGAAGACATGCTTCGAGCTTCTGTTATCTCATTCGGAATGGATTGGGAGAAATGCCTTCCATTTGCCGAATTTGCTTATAACAATAGCTATCAATCTAGCTTGGGTAAAGCCCCTTTTGAAGTTCTCTATGGACGAAGGTGTCGAACGCCTCTTAACTGGTCAGAAACCGGGGAAAGACAATTCTTTGGTCCGGATATGATCCAAGAAGCAGAAGAGCAAGTTCGCATCGTTCGTGAAAAGTTGAAAACAGCCCAATCTCGTCAAAAGAGTCAATATGACCGAAAACATAAGGCTATGACTTTTGAGGTTGACAAGAAGGCTTACCTTCGGGTTACTCCTCTGAAGGGAACCCATCGTTTCGGTATCAAAGGCAAATTGGCTCCTCGTTACATCGGACCCTTTTGCATTCTCGCTAAACAAGGAGAAGTTGCCTACCAATTGGAACTACCTCCGCATCTCTCCAGAGTCCACGATGTCTTCCACGTTTCTCAACACATGCGTTGCTTCTCGGATCCTATCCGTGGAGTGGACCACGAAACGCTTGATCTTCAAGATAATCTCACGTATCGAGAGTACCCCGTTCGTATCCTCGATCAAGCCGAGCGTACCACTCGACGACATAGTATCAAGTTTCTCAAGGTTCAATGGTCGCACCATTCTGAGAAAGAAGCAACTTGGTAAAGGGAGGATCATCTTCGACTTGAGTATCCCGCCTTCTTCCCGGAGGAACCTAAATCTCGGGATGAGATTCTTTTGAGTGGGGGTGAGTTGTCACACCCTAGCTAGTTCATGCATTAGAGTGTTGCATCATGTTTATTCCATTCAACAGAAACTTGAAATGGGGATGACAGAACCCCCAGCCCCTCTGAAACCAACTAGGGTTTACTAAAAATATTTTCAATGAATCTGAAATGCCCTTCTAAAATGTCCATCATTTTTGTCTTGGTTCAGAACCTCTGCCAAAAGTGGTGCACAATTTTCTAGGTCAACCTAAGGTCTTTGAATTAAATCATAGATATTTGAGTTTGGGCATTTAAATTATATAAAATATTTCAAATGCTCAAATATTCCCAAACCAAAATGTTCCAAGCTGGATACATTCCAGTTAGTGGCCATAAGCAGCTTGGTGATTTTTGAAGTTGCCTAGGTATTTTTAGAAAGTCCACAAACTTACAGAAAAATAGAAAAGGAAAAAAAATCAAGGAGGAGCAGAGGCTTACCTAGCGCCCACCTGGCAAGCCCACCAGCCGGCCCAGCCCAGCGAGCTACTTGTCGTCGCCAGGCATGCAGGCAGGTGCTCGACGGTGGCACTAGCGCGCGCCACGCAGCTGCCCGTCGCCCTGGTTCCTCCTCTTGCCTCTCTGCTGGCCTGGACGAGCTCCACGTCGTGCCCTGAACCCCGTAGACACGCCCATTCGGCCCCAGCTCCTCTCCCTCGCTCTCCCGCACCATGGCCGACGCCACCGCAGCCGCACCCTCGCCGTAGTCGCGCTCTCCGTCGTCCCTGCGCCGCGCCACCCTCCTCTCCTTCGAGCTAGCCGAGCCCCAAGCGCTCGCATGCCTCGAAGCCACTGCACCGACCTCGTTCGATCCGCCATCGCCGGAGATCCCCTTCGCCGTCGCCACTGCACCAGCTCGTCCCCGACCGCGCCGTCTGCTCCCTCGAGACCGCCGTGAGCCCAGCTACCTCTCCCCCCTTTTCCCTCTCGCTCTCGAGCCCCGTAGCGACTGCACGTAGCTCACCCGCACGCACCGCCGCCGAGCTCGTCGCCGACGTGTCTCCGGCCAACCACCGGCCACACCACCGTGTCCGTCGCACTCACCGCACCCGCAGGAACCCGTAGCACCACTCCACGAGCCTCGCCATGTCCCGTAGCCTCGGGTTCGACCTCACCCGAACTCCGGCGACGTTTCCAGCCACCCCGAGCTCAACCACCACCACCAAGAGCTGCGGCTTGCTCCCAGCTACACGTAGATGCCCTCCGCCGCTCATTTGGTCGCCGGAATGCACAAAACCACTCTCGCCGCCGTGTTCGGCCTCGCCGGCGGCTAAACGCCGGCGAGTTGACCCCGCTCACCCCTCGTTTGACCACGGGCAGGCCCAGTTTGACCCCCCTGGGTTAATGACAGGTGGGGCCCAGCCCTGTTAACTAATTAGGATTAGTATTAATTAATAATTAGCTAAAACTAATTACACTAACACACGGGACCCACTAGTCAGGTTTGACCTGGACTGTTCCGTTGACCACTGACGTCATCCTGACGCAATACTGACGCAATAAGTTATTTACTGGAATTATTATTACACAGGAAATTCCAGAAAATAACCCAAACTTCAAAAAATCATAGAAATTAATCTGTAGCTCCAAATGCAAAGTGTTATATATGAAAAATGATCAGAAAAATCCAATCTATCCATCTGTACTGGTTTCATGCATGTTTAAGCAAGTTAAGCTTCTGTTTAGTGCAGAATTAGATAAAGCGCCTTAAAGGGCCATTTATGAGTTTGAAATTTGAATCTTTGGTTCAAAATGATTCAAACCCATCTGGTCATAGTTGCATTAGCCCAACACACTCATTTTGCCATGTCTCATGCATGCATCATATTGTTGCATATTGTTTGGTGATGATTGTGTATCGGTGCTCTCTGCGGCAGGTTCTGCCCCTGAGGAGTATCGTGATTACCCCAACGAAGAACAATACCAGTGCTCCGACCCATTAGGCAAGCAACCAACCGTTTGATCATATCGATACAATCCCATTTTCTCGCTCCTGCTCTCTTTTACTGCATTAAGACAACGCGTTTAAACCTGCTGTGTGCTGCGGTAGTTGAACCCGTTTCCTCTGCATGACCTATCATTGCCACAGTAACTAGATGAAACCCACTAGCATGTGTAGGAGTTGATTGAGCCTTGTGTCTGTGTGTTGTTCCTACCTTGCTATGCCTGCTATGCTTAGAGTCGTGTCAGGTCTGGTTCATCTGGGTGATGGGCTAGAGTGAAATGATCGTGTCAGTATGAGAGTGATGTGTTGAACACGATTTGGTAAAGGTATCGATGAGAGGCCATGTAGGAGTACATGGTGGGTTGTTTCATTGAAGCCGTCCTTAAGCTCTGAGATTTGTATATGTGATTTAAGAATCAGCTACTACCATGAATTGGGCCCAAAACCAATGGACCCTCTCGGCTTCTTATTCACCCTAGTTCTCTGTCCAGGAGTTGCAAGTAGTTTCTGGTGTTTGTAGCTTACTGGAGGCCGTGGACAGCGCTGACCGTAGGGGTGGGCTGTGATGCGGTAGGTACGTGGCCGGGTATACCGAGCACCCGTTAGGTGTCTCAGAACCCTGTTCACATCGTTTGGGGCTGTGAGCAAAACCCCGGCCGGATCTCCTCACGGATGGAACCCGAATAGGCGATAAACCTGGACTAGAGACTTAGGTGATTAGGTAGGTCGTGGCCGACACGCACGTTGGGCTTCCGCTTGAAGGTTGCCGAGTACATGCCGTGTAAACGGCGGTAAGTGGTGAGAGCATGTGTGAAGAAGTACACCCCTGCAGGGTTAACATAATCTATTCGAATAGCCGCGTCCGTGGTAAAGGACTACTTGGTTGCCTATACAGTTCATAGACAAGTATACTGGAAACTACTAAAAGTCTCAAGATAAGCGTGAGTGCCGAGGATGGCTCTTCCGTGGAAGATGGAGGTTGATCCTCGGTAGTGTATTGAAGTGGTGAGTAGTGGACTCGTGTGTGCAAAACTATTTCAAGTTGGAGTCTCATAGGATAGCTTAGCCAAGAGTCAAGCTGGCTTGCTGCAATAACTCCACCAACCCTTCTTGATAATGTGCATGTATGTAGGATCTGATGTAAGTCTTGCTGAGTACCTTTGTACTCATGTTGCTTAAATTTATATTTTCAGAAGATGCTACAAACCCTTCTGACGGGTTCTTCGTAGACGTTGACATCGATGAGTAGACCGAGGCCCAGGTGGTGACCCTGAGCTTGTGAAGGACCACGTAGTATAGCTAGGCTTACCCAAGCCTCTTTTATTTTACTAGTTGTCTATACTCAGACAAGTTACTTCCGCTGTTGGCTTGTATTGCTTGTATGACTTGGATGTGGGTCGTGTGACCCGTACTTGTGTGTATGCTATGTATGGCTCTTTGAGCCTTTAAATAAAGTACTCGTGTTGTAGAGTCATGCTGTGATGCCTTGTTGTATTTGCACATATCGAGCATATTGTGTGTATGATTGAAATGCTTGGTATGTGTGGGATATGACTAACTAGTTGTTTATCTTTAGTAGCCTCTCTTACCGGGAAATGTCTCCTAGTGTTTCCACTGAGCCATGGTAGCTTGCTACTGCTCCGGAACACTTAGACTGGCCGGCATGTGTCCTTCTTCGTTCCTGTGTCTGTCCCTTCGGGGAAATGTCACGCAATGAATACCGGAGTCCTGTTAGCCCGCTACAGCCCGGTTTACTGGAGTCCTGCTAGCCCAGTGCTACAACCCGGGTTCACTTGCTGATGACCGACACATTCGATGCTGGGTCATGGATGCCTGTCCCTGTAAGTTTGTGCCACTTTGGGTTTACGACTAGCCATGTCAGCCCGGGTTCCTTATCATATGGATGCTAGCGACACTATCATATACGTGTGCCAAAAGGCGCAAACGGTCCCGGGCAAAGGTAAGGCGACACCCATGGGAATACCGTGCGTGAGGCCGCAAAGTGATATGAGGTGTTACAGGCTAGATCGATGTGACATTGAGTCGGGGTCCTGACAACCCATCACGACGAACAATGTCCGACATCTCATCAATGTTGTACTCCTCAGCTTCAGTGCTTCAATAATGACCAATTCCAGTGCCACCCTCGGCCCTTCGGGCTAACCGTCTATTTGAAGAGATGGGGATTTCCAGATACAAACCTCACTCTCCCTCCTCGAGCAAGCATCCAACATAGCGCCCAGAAAAAACCATTCCAACATGGCCGGTCGTCGCAGCTCTTCTGCTCGCTCCCCTTGCCCTAAGCCGAGGGACTGGGGAGAGTGTTCAATGTTCCATAGCCGCTTGATAAAGTTACAAACCCAAGGGCTCCTCCCGCCGGCGTTCATGGTCCCTGTCCGAGCCGCAGTGGCCACCTATAACAGTGGAGAACAAGCGGAGAGATTTCCCAATCCATCTCCAGAGGAGCGAATATGCCTCATTCCGCATCTGTTAAGGGGCGTCAGCTTCCCTATTCATCCATTCCTTCAAGGGCTCCTGGAGTTCTACGGCCTCCAGTTGCACAACTTTACCCCAGCCTCCGTACTACATATAGCAGGGTATGTCGCCCTTTGCGAGCTATTTCTAGGTTGCGAAGCTCATTTCGGATTGTGGAAGAAGCTGTTCTGCCTTGTCCCCCACAACCAGGGAGAATCCCTATGTCAAGTGGGCGGGGCCAAAGTATGGCGTATCGCTGAGACCGGATACCTATCCGGCACTCCCAAGAAGGCACCAGATAACTGGGCTTTAGAGTGGTTCTATATTGACGATGCTCCCCTTCCGGATCCAGTCTGGACAGGACTCCCCAAGTTTTGTAACACCCCACCGAGGGCACGTCTAAGCTGGCGCCCCCGATGCCCCCAAGAAGAGGATTCCAGGGAAATACATTTCCTGATGAGCAGGATAAAGTTAATGGCCAAATTCGGACTGACGATAGTCGAGGTCATGGAAATGTGCATAATGCAGGGAGTGCAACCACTTCAATATCGGGGCAATCCCATGTGGCATTACAACGGGACAGACGATGCCACCCGCTACGGCCGTAAGGATCGGACTCCGCCACTGCGCTGGCAAGGATATTGTCCGATCTATACAAAGGAGAAGAGGAAGACTTCCTTCATATCAAACCGCGAGACGGATTCTCCATGTACAATCCCAAAAACTGGGTAAGTCGTCATTTATGTTCTCGCTTCACTTATCGAGGCGTTCTTTGCTAAGGTTACCTACCTCGATATTTCCAAGCAGGAACTAAGGAGGGCCGTAGAAGGAATCTCCAGCCCTTCCCCGCAGCTAGAGGACCCTAAAAGGGCCCTGGATCCAGGACTTGAAGAAGACCCGGATGCGGGCGTGGAGCTTGTCGACGGGATATTTTATCGGGCGAGCCGTGACGGCGCCATAGTGGCTATTATTGCTGATTACCCCGGACTGCTACCTTCACCGCGTGTAAGCCAAGCCGAAAACTCGATCCCCCAAAGAGGACTCTTTCCTAATGTCACACTTTATCCCTGATGCATCGTGTTTTTGCGGAAACAATGCTCGGGGCGCATGGCCGAGCCCCTAGGGACCCGTCAGCCACAGGCGTCCGGATTGGGTAGGCTCAAGAGGAAGGCGGTTTGGGCCGACACGCCTCTACTGAGGTAGAAACAACCTGTCATGTAATTATTTCTACTTGAAGTGTAACAGCGCCCTTCACATCCTGGTAGGAAGAGGGTATCCGGACTATATCCGGGGATTCTGCCAACTTCGCCTCCACTAGTCGGGCTCCAGAACCAACTTCAAGAGAGGAGGCGGATGTGGGGCCAATGCCGCATAGTCCTCCGACAAAGGATGCGGATATGCTTTCGGCCACAAACTCCGAAGTGGAGAGCGCCATGAATCACCGGCGCCGGAGGGCCGTGCTTCGGAACAACATCTTTTCCGAAGAGGCCTTTAATGCCTTCAATTCGGCAGACACATACATCCGGGCTGCTCAAGGCGGGCTTGCCCAAGCGACGAACCAGTATACCAAAGATATACGGGTAAGAAATTATGATAAGTATGTATAGCAGTAGCCCCTGAGACTTGAAACAGTTGGAACAACAGTTTTAAGTATCAATTTATGCGAAGGTTCTTGTAGATAAGAATGAGCAATTGCCTCGGGAGCTGGAAGAGTGCAAGACCCAACTAAGGGCCACAATTGCCAAGCTAGAGGAATCCCAAAAGGCCTCATACGGTAACATTTTCTCAATTGTACGAAAATGTACCAGTTAGCAACTGGCTGTTGTGACAAACAGAAAATTCTGTAGATAACCCCGGAGCGAATCCGGAGGGCGAGAGAGATGACGAGTCGCATCTCCAGAGGCAACTAAAGGCTGGCGAGCGCATTCTCACGCAAGTGCGGCAGGAGAAGAATAATCTTCAAGATGCCAATGTCCGGCTGGACGTAGAGTTAAAAGACGTCCGCGCCCAGCTGGCGGACTCCGTAAAGGAGAATAAAAGGCTTCGACGCAACATTTATGGTAATTGCCTAGACGAACTGTATGATAGTTCGGCAAGGAAGTGTATTGAAAGAATTTTTCTTGTAGGAATGCTAACGGGTCGCCCCGAGGAGGAGATGCCCTCGTCTACAGGTGATGTACTGCAAGAACTTTCACAGTTGCATGAGCGAGCTCGGCGGGTGATGCACGTCATTGCTCAGGCCTTGTGGCCATCAAGCCCCCTACCAAATGGCATAGGGGAGCTTGTGGACCTGCTGCAAGGAGCCCGACGGAGCTTCCGGCTGTGGAAGATATCAGCATGCCGGCAAGGTGCAAGAGAAGCTTAGGCAATGGTGAAGACGCGCTACACCAAGCTGGACCCAAACCATATGGCCGAAGTAGGACCGGCGGGGCCCGATGGGCAAGAAATTCCCGTAAGTCTGGTATATGACCAGCTAGCGTTGGCTGCTAAGTATTCTCAATAGGATTGTAAACTCGATAGCCTGTTGGATGGCATAGAGGAGGAATATAGTCAGTCCAAGTGACCGTGTAATTTAAGGGCATAAGTAGCCCCTAGCCGGATTGAAATGATTTGTCATGGCGGACCTTTTCGCTTCAGCCCCCGGATCCTATAGTCCGGGGTGTGTCCAAATACCCGCTCAGTTATACAAAACCGGGGTATGCGTGGAGTCCAGGCGTAGAGGTCATAAGTGCTTGAACAGACAAGTACCCAACTAGTTATGTTATATTACATGGATAGTAAGAAACATCTTCCAGGGAGAATAGTTCCATTAGGGGTTCCTTTCCCTGGGGGTGCATGCGGCAAAGCACATGCCCGGACTGCAGACAAAGGCGCAGGATACAAAACTTCTGGGGATTTATCTTATGAAAAACGAAAACATCTTTTGTTCACCGACCGAATATTCTCTTAAGGAAACAAGCTTTCGGCTTCACCCAGTCTGAGGTACACATCCGGCTCAACCGACAGTAACAATCACAGAGGTGCTCCCCTTATGCCCTAGCCGAATTAACGGAACGTAGGGCATAAACACAGGAGCTAGGCAACCCAGCTTGGCCACGTCTTAAGTCATATCGATGCATATAATGGTGAAGAAAAGGCACACATAAAAATAAACTCATGTGTGATGGGAAAAAAGCCTTAAGAGTAATCTGTATTTAGCTTCCGTATAGGAAGCCCCCAGGTATTGTTTACACACATAGTGCGGCCGTAATAATCCGGGAGTCCGTACTGTATGAAATACTTTGTGTGAAGAGAAAAGGATCGAGAGAGGAAGAGGGAGGGAGCATAAATAAAAAGGAGGAGGTTAAGAGACAAACACTGAGTTTGGCACTAGGCGTAGAATCTCCGGAGTCTGGCCGCGTTCCATGGGTTTGGCTCAAGTCTGTTATCGGATGCATTATGTAAGCGGTACACTCCTCCGGTGAGGACTTGGTCGATGATGAAGGGGCCTTCCCACTTGGGTTTGAGCTTGTCCTTCTTCTTCTCCGGTAAGCGTAGAACGAGTTCGCCAACATTATAAGTTTTGGCCGTACTTCTCTGCTTTGGTATCGTTGAGCCTATTGCTGATAGAATGCAGAACGGGCCTTAGTGACATGGCGCTCCTCCTCCAGGGCGTCCAAGTTATCATGCCGATCTAACTCGGCTTCCTTTTCTTTGTACATGCATACGCGTGGCGAATCATGTATTATGTCGCAAGGTAATACTGCTTCCACACCGTACACCATAAAAAATGGTGTATATCTGGTGGTGCGATTTGGCGTGGTTCGCAGCCCCCTGAATACGGAGTCGAGCTCCTCGACCCAATGAGTATCCGACTCTGTCAAGGATCGCACTAATCTGGGTTTGATGCCACTCATGATGAGACCATTTGCCCGTTTGACCTAGCCATTTATTTGAGGATGGTATACGGAAGCATAGTCGAGCTTAATGCCTGTTTTTCCGCACCAAGATTTCACCTCATCGGCTGTGAAGTTTGAGCCATTACCGGTGATGATGCTGTGGGGGACACCGTAGCGGTGTACGACCCCGGATATAAAGTCGATTACTGGCCCGGATTCGGCCGTTTTTACTGGTTTGGCTTCTATCCATTTGGTGAACTTATCTACCGTGACCAATTGGTATTTTTTCTCGTGGCTTCCCCCTTTAAGGGGTCCAACCATATCCAGCCCCCAGACCGCGAAGGGCCAAGTTATGGGGATTGTTTGGAGAGCGGTAGGGGGCATATGACTCTGATTGGCAAAGAACTGGCAACCGACGCAATGTTGGACAAGGTCATGTGTGTCTGCTCGGGCCGTCGGCCAATAGAAACCTATACGAAAGGCCTTGCTGACTAGTGCTCGAGCCGCGGCATGCTGCCCGCCCAGTCCGACATGGATTTCAGGCAAGAGCTGCCGCCCTTCTTCTTCGGAGACGCACCTTTGAAGCACTCCAGTCGTGCTTTTCTTATAGAGTTCCCCTTCATGGACTTTGTAAGCTTTGGAACGCCGGATAATGCAGCGTGCTTCATTTTGGTCTTCGGGGAGCTCCTGCCTATTTAGGTAGGCCAAGAAGGGTTTAGTCCACGGGGCGATGATAGCCATTATTTCGTGGGCTGACGTTGTTATTTCGGTTGTCAAGCCTCTGATTAGGTCTGTTAGTTTGGAATCTGGGGATGTATTCAGATCCGTGCTTGTATTGCCGGACTCTCCTTCCAATTCCACGGATCGCTTGAACAGCCTTTCCAGCAATATGTTAGGTGGGACAGGGTCGCGTTTAGCGCCGATGCGAGCAAGTACATCTGCCGCTTGATTGTTTTCTCGAGCCACATGGTGGAATTTGAGCCCCTCGAACCGAGCTGACATTTTAAGGATGGAATTACAGTGGGCCGCCATTTTCGGATCCTTGGCATCAAAGTCTCCATTTATTTGGGATATTGCAAGGTTTGAATCCCCGCGCACCTCTAGGCGTTGAATGCCCATAGAGACTGCCATCTGAAGACCGTGCAACAGAGCCTCGTATTCGGCTCCATTGTTGGAGTCTGTGTATAATATCTGGAGGATGTATTGGACCGTGTCTCCAGTGGGTGACATCAGGACTACGCCTGCTCCCAATCCAGCCAGCATTTTGGAGCCGTCGAAGTGCATGATCCAGTTAGAGTATGCGCCGTACTCTTTAGGGAGTTCGGCTTCCGTCCATTCACTGACAAATTCAGCTAATACTTGCGACTGGATAGCCCGTCAAGGTTTGTATATTATGTCGAACGGAAGGAGCTCAATGTCCCATTTAGCGATCCGGCCCGTGGCATCGCAGTTATTTATTATATCGTTTAGTGGTACTTCAGAGGCCACCATAATCGAACACTCTTGAAAGTAGTGTCGTAGCTTTCGGGATGCCATGAAGACCGCGTATGCTATTTTTTGATAGTGTGGGTATCGGGATTTGCATGGGGTGAGGACCATGGATACGCAGTAAACCAGCTTTTGTAGCGGGAATTTGTATCCGTCAACCTCTCGTTCGATGACGAGTACTGCGCTTACAACTTGATGTGTTGTAGCTATGTACAGCAGCATAGGTTCGCCGATATTTGGCACTGTTAGGACTGGATTATTGGCCAATAAGGTCTTTATTTCATCGAGTCCGGCCACGGCTACATCCGTCCACACGAAGTGTTCGGTGCGCCGAAGAAGGCGGTAAAGAGGCAATGCCTTTTCTCCTAACCTGGAGATAAAGCGGCTCAAAGCAGCCACACATCCAGCTAGTTTCTGGATGTGTTTGAGGTCTGTTGGTATAGCCAACTGCGACAAAGCTCAGATTTTTGCCGGATTAGCTTCAATTCCTCTATTGGAAACGATGAAGCCCAACAGTTTTCCAGAGGGGACGCCGAAAACGCATTTCTTCGGATTCTGCTTGATGTCGTATGTTCGTAGGTTGTCGAACGTAAGCCTCAAGTCATCTATTAGGGTTTCGATGTGTCTTGTTTTTATGACTATGTTGTCCACGTATGCCTCCACTATTTTGCCGATTTGCTTTTCCAGGCATGTTTGAATCATGCGATGATAGGTTGCTCCGGCATTGTTGAGCCCGAAAGGCATAGTGTTGAAGCAGAAAGGGCCATATGGCGTTATGAAAGCTGTAGCAGCTTGGTCGGACTCTGCCATCTTTATTTGATGGTATCCAGAGTATGCGTCGAGGAAACACAGCGAGTCATGTCCTGTTGTGGCATCGATGATTTGATCGATGCGAGGGAGGGGAAAGGGATCCTTGGGGCAAGCCTTGTTAAGGTCTTTGAAGTCGACGCACAGGCGCCAGGATTTTTCCTTCTTTGGTACCATTATCAAGTTTGCCAGCCAATCCGCATGTTTGATATCTCTGATGAATCCGGCCTCAAGTAGCTTGGCTAGCTCCTCCCCCATGGCTTGTCATTTGGGCTCTGAAAATTGCCTTAGGGTCTGTTTGACCAGTTTGTATCCCTTTAGTATGTTAAGGCTGTGTTCGGCCAATTCACGCGGGATGCCCGGCATTTCCGATGGGTGCCAGGCGAAAATGTCCCAATTCTCGCGTAAGAAGTCTCGCAGTGCGGCATCCAAAGTGGGGCTTAACTGTGTCCTAATGGAGGCTGTCTTTGTGGGGTCCGTAGGGTGGACTTGGAATTTGACTATCTCATCTGCGGGCTTGAATGAGGTGGACTTGGGTCGTTTGTCGAGTATCACATCATCCCTGTCCATGGTGGCGCGCAGCGTTGTTAATTCTTCCGCTGCTAGGGCTTCGGACAGTGCCTCCAAGGCTAGTGCTGCTGTTTTGTTTTCGACGCGGAGTGAAACATTCGGATCACTAGCTAGAGTGATGGTTCCATTGGGTCTGGACATTTTAATCTTCATGTACCCGTAATGGGGTATAGCTTGAAAGCTCGCAAACGCGTCCCGCCCTAGAAGGGCGTGGTATCCGCTGCTGAAAGGGGCCACTTGGAACACGATTTCTTCGGACCTGTAATTTTCTGGGGTGCCGAATACCACATCGAGTGTGATTTTCCCCGCGCACCGTGCCTCCCGACTAGGGATAATTCCCCTAAAGGTTGTGCCGCTTTGCTCAATGCGGCCTTTATCAATTTCCATCTTCTTGAGTGTTTCTTCGTAGATCAGGTTTAATCCGCTTCCGCCGTCCATGAGCACTTTAGTGAGCCGAAAGCCGTCCACAATTGGACTAAGGACCAAAGCCTGGTGCCCGGGCGGTCTGGAATTGGGGCTCCTCACTGGCATTGAAAGTTATAGCAGTGTTGTTCCACGGATTTACTTTTACCACATGGCAGACTTCAGCCGAGCTTCGATGGGCTCGCTTGCGTCTATTGTTTGAGGCGAAAGTCTCGAAGACTGTTAGTACCGTATTATGCTCCTTGGCGGGATGTTGTTCGGCTTTATGGCTCTCGAGGAGATCCTCGCCACTCTTAGCTACCCGCCAGAGTATCCAACATGCCCTAAGGCTATGGTATGGTGTTGCATCTGGCATACTGTGAAGCTTGCATGGCCTATTGAGCCATCCTTCCAATACGGTTTCACGCCCTGGGGCGGGTTTTGGTTTCTTGGGAATTGAATTGGTCGACTTACGAGAGTTCGGCCGTTTAGTTCGGACCAAGGTTCTGGTGAGGGCCGTACTATCCCAAAATTCTGTTTGGGTTTTGCAGGCGCTTTCCATCACACAGTACTTCTATACTATGGTTGCTAAGTCCGCAAAGTGTGCTATGTCATGGCGGCTTATAGCATTAAGGAGTCCTTTGTTTGTGCAGTTTTTGCAGAAAAGTGAGACTACGTCCTCCTCGTGGCAGCCCTCGACCTTGTTAAGCGCAAGGAGGAATCTGGCCCAGTAATGGTGTACCGTCTCTAGCAACTCTTGCCTGACGCGGGAGAGACGGTTTAAGTCCAAGCGAGTGTCGTTGGCCGAATCCGGATCTTGATCCGATCTGACACCCGGGGGCACGGAAGGTTCCGAGCCCGACAGTTTGAGGTCCGGAGTATCACCTGATCTCTTTGGCCCGATGCCCGACTCTAAGTCCGGGACTCGGGTCATGCCTTCCTTTGGGTAGGTGTTCGGTTTACTGAGTTCGGTGATCCAGACATAATTCGTCCTCAAAGTTGAGGGGCGACCCATGTGTGGTTCCTCCACTACCGCTATCTCATGGGTGTCCGGCGAGGATTTAATGTCCCTCTGGTCGGGTTTAAGCCCAATCCGGTCATAGTCCATAGCGACTCCCAAAGCGGCGATGCGATCTAGGAGCTCATTAAGAGAGGAGAGCTCTACCGGATCCATCTGTTTGGCAAGCTCCGAATTGATGCGAAGGTCATGCGTGATGACCCGAGAGGCCACCGTTGGTGCGACAGCCAATGGGGCGGCCATAATGAAGCCGCCAAGTCGAAGGATTTGGCCTACAGCCAGCGTTCCTCCAGAGATGATGTCGTCCTTGACAACGAGACGAGCCATCAAGCCTTGCAGCAACGACACAGAGGAACTCTCAATGAAAGCACCAATGTCGGTGTCAAAACCGGTGGATCTCGGATAGGGGTTCCCGATCTGTGCGTCTTAGGCTGATGGTAACAGAAAGCAAGGGACGCAGTGTTTACCCAGGTTCGGGCCCTCTCGGTGGAGGTAAAACCCTACTTCCTACTTGATTAATATTAAAGATATGAGTAGTACAAGAGTAGATCTACCACGAGATCATAGAGGCTTAACCCTAAGAGCTAGCCTATGATGGTATGATTGTAATTGTGATCGGCCTTCTAACGACCATCCTCTCCGGTTTATATAGACACCGGAGAGGTCTAGGGTTTACATGGAGTCGGTTACAAGGAAGGAAACACAATATCCGGATCGCCAAGCTTGCCTTCCACACAAAGGAGAGTCCCATCCGGACACAGGCCGAAGTCTTGAGTCTTGTATCTTCACGCTTCGATAATCCGGACGATGTATATAGTCCGGCTGTCCGGATACCCCCTAATCCAGGACTCCCTCACTCATGACTATGTCGTAGAGCTCGTTTGCACGTGTTTGAACGAATGTCGGTGTTGCGGGTATTTGTTGGTGCTCATTGATTGATCCTGGTTTTTCTCGTCTCGCTCTGTCAAAACAGATAAAAAGTTATGGCTGTTGCTTCTAAAAGATATATTTGAAGCTCCTGTCATGTTGACTGATGGTAAAAATGAAAATAGTTATATTACCTTTCATAGGCGAAAAAAGGTTTGTAGACTCTGTTTTGAAAACATTGATTTTTTCAGGAAGTTGATGGTGCTTTATTTGGTTGGTTTTACCGAATATGAGTGTGTATACGTACTCTGGTTTCCATTCGGCATCCACCTTGCTGTGCTGCAGGCATGTCAAAATGCATGGTTTATAGTTACGTGTTGTCCACCATTGTGAATAAACTAATTGCGGTAATAAAGAAATCAAGTAATTTGACGTGTATGTACTTGTAACTTACATGAAAATCCTCTCTGTCCTTGACCAGTTCTTTCCCATTCCAGTGTTTCACAAATTGGGCCGTGAAGTGTCCACATTGTGTTCCTTCTTGCTTTGGTGTGCAGATCCTGAGGCCTTTCTGCTATCCTTGCCTAGTCTGGTTCGTTCTTGTCTTTTAGTTGGTGGTACTTGTTCATCAGCACCGACATCCTTCTCATCTGCGATTGCATTTTTGTTTTGTTGTTTGGGTGCGGCATTGATAAAAGTAAGAGTATCATACTATCGCAAGGAAAAGAATAAATCAATGTACAAAAAGTATGTACCAGCGTAGTTTACATAGTTCAGTGAGTCAAGGATGTTGTTGCTATCTCTGTACTTGTTCATTACATATAGCGTGTAGTGCTTGTCCATGTGATGAGGTATCATGATCTACATTGAGAGAGGAGATCATTGTTGACGTAAAAATTGAATTTCATTTAGTTGTTGAAGCTCAAGGAGAATAAGTCGTGTGTTCAGTAATAGTTTCAAACTTACCATCTTCGAGTGCAGGATGTTTTTACCTCGCACGAGTTGTTCAAATGCTTGTAGTGCATCGTCTTCGTTGAATTCTGATAGCTCTCCTATATTATAATTGAGACCTAGCACCATCTTCAAGAAAGAGAGTGTGTGGTATTAGTTAAATATTCTACCATAGTAATGACAGAGGTGTTTTTGTGGGTGAGGTATGCATACATTTGCGAATTCTGCAGGGCGTACAGTTGTGATGCCTGGGTTGAACTGTTTCTATTCTGTCCATTCGTCCAATAATGCATTTAGCATGGAGCCCTCCATTTGTGTGTTTCCTTTCCCTGCTTGTTCCATGAAGGATTTTCCTGAAATGTAGCCTTCGCTCTTTGAGGTTTTATATAGCTGTTCTCTGCAAGCAAGGAGGGTTTAGAATTAGGTGAGTGAATGGTTAGTTGGATGTTAGAGAATGTGCAGCTCTATGTAATCGTTTCCATGGAACAACGAGAATCTGCTTACTGTCCGCATTGTTTCTGTCCTTGTCGGCTCATCAGATATCTATAGAGTTGCATGCCTTTTCTTTGTAAATGAAATCTCCTCGAACAAGTGCTGGAGCGTTGAATTTCTTAATTTCCTTGCTTGCTCGCTTGAATGGTCTCTTAGTTGAGACTATGTTTGCTGAGCTGATCTCATGTGATTGAATCGTCGAGGGTTTTGGGGAACTTGTCTGCACTCCTGCAAGATGCCTTCCCCTTTTCTTGTCGTGACTGAACTATGCCTGCTCGTTAAGCTGCCCAGGTGTTGGTGTGTCCTTTTGTGTGTTGTTGTTTTTGATGCTCGGTTCTATTGAGACTTCAGCATCGTGTTTCCTCTTTTGAAGTATCTTTTCTAAGAAGTTTTTTCCTTTCTCCTTCTTTTATTCTTGTGCATGTTCTGCCTCTGGTGATGTTCCTGATATGCGATCTTCGCCAACAGGGTTCATGTTCTGTTTGGAAAGCTGTTGTTGCGAGTTGGTACGCTCTTTGTCCTGTTATCCACTTCTAAAGGAGAGTGTGTTATGCCTTCGTTGTTTTTATCTGGGGGTGGTGTGGGGATCCCGAATCATAAGTCGTGATCACTGAATGCACGTGTACAGTGATCCCAGAGATCAATGCTCACTGAACACACATAAGCTGAATAACAAGAGGCTTACATCCATACGTACCATATTACACGAGTAGGACCATTATGGTCAAGTCTTGAGTATAACATTGCAGCGGAAATCTTCGTCGATAACTTGGACCCATGCCATCTTCCTTAAACCTACATGCATTCTGACTGGGAAGCGTCCTAGCTCGCATGTTCGTTATCGAAGTATTCTTCATCATATCCTGTTCTTTCAAGCCCGGCCAATAAAAGAACCAGTGGCAAGACAATGAGTACTTTGAATGTACTCGCAAGCAACCCATGTTTTGGTTCAAGATACAACAATGCATAATATAGGTAAATTTTTGCAGAAAGCTAGTTTTGAGTGCAATGACATGTTCAACAACTTGTAAGATATGCATCAGGAGTATTCAAGTAACCATGAGGACAGGTTACATATATCAACATAAGTAGAGTGGGCACCAACCCAACTCAATCATGTCAAGTCCTTTGACTTCACCCAAGTAGTTTTATCAACTCACACACACGGTTGTAAAACTCTGGACATAGTTTAAGCAGCACCGCCCAACTGTCCTTGACCGTGGACACGGCTATTCGAATAGTTTTACACACTGCAGAGGTTGCACACTTTACCCACAAGATCCGGGGAACTTCCGTGTCATCCACGACCCGCGATACCTCAAGTACCCGGGGTAAGCACCCGATCACTATCTTTCCCTAGACGACACTAACATGGAGTCCACTCGATTGGTAGTAACCCCCGTGCCTAACATTTCACATCATAAAGTTGTGGAGCCCCGCTCCCATATTCATCACATACCACAAGCACGGGGTACCAACAGTGTGTCCGGTGCCCTGTGAAAATAGTCATGGCCCCCCTACCTGGCACGACCCCGTCCCGAGAGAGCGCACCAACAACTCTCCCGTCACTAATAATGCAGGCTCCAAGCTAGTATCGGTCTAGGTAATCAATAATGCCCTTTCCCATATAAGGGTAGAGTGGTTGCGCATGTAAAGTTGGGACAGTCAACAAATCTTAAATCTAATCCGTTTTCAAAAACAACACACACACTTGCCTCGGTACACCACTTCGTCATCAGGTGGTTACCCATCTCACCATCTCCCTCGGGCATTAGTGGCACCCGATGGGGTTTTCGAAAAGTCTTTTGAAAATACTTTGTCTCCTTCACCATGCATATACCCGTCCCTTTTTGCGTAGCATCTACTTTAGCATCCTATCTACTCCCACCAGCATAACCCTCATAAGAAGGTAGGGTCATGCACAATGCAAGTATCAACGAGGAAGTACGGTGGCAAACCATCAAAGTGGTTACCACCTCATCATGATTTCGTTGCAACAACAATATGGTGCTATATGACATGCATAAAAAGGGTTCCATAGACATGGTCAAAGGGCTGCTTGCCTGTTTTAACAAAGTCTTCGAGGTCTTCAAATATCTCTGATCCAACTTCGATCATTTCATCTACTTCTTCAACTATCGTCGAAAGCAACCATAATAAGCAACACAACAAGGCAGGAAATAAAAGTGCTCTAAAATTGTGAGTTGGACTGTTCTAGGATACCTTTGGTCATATGAGGGATGACCAAAGTAGTTTCATTGGGATTTGATCTATGGATATCTCTGAACATTTTGATATGATGGAACCAAGGGGTTTATGGATTTGCAAGAAGTCTCCAGAAATATATATTTGGAAAATGAGCAAAGGCACCCATTTAATAAATCATGATTTTAGAAGCATCTAGGAGTTGGTTTCACTGGATTTGGAGTTCAAATGAATTCCCTATGAATTTGCAAAGTTGAGAAATATGAAGAAATGGCTCATTATATTGTGGTGTACAGAAAGTATTAAGAAAAATGTT
This sequence comes from Triticum turgidum subsp. durum, assembly GCA_900231445.1. Classification (NCBI taxonomy): domain Eukaryota; kingdom Viridiplantae; phylum Streptophyta; class Magnoliopsida; order Poales; family Poaceae; genus Triticum; species Triticum turgidum. The sequence goes on from LT934114.1 coordinate 759,708,844, forward strand.
CATAAACTAAGTTATGAACTTATAGACATCTAGGATTTTGAACCATGGAATTTGGATCAAAAATGGGCTCTCTGTGATTCTCTAAAGTTCATTACATAAATGAAAAATGGGATTTTATTTAATTTGTGTGAAGGAAAGTTTTCTGGAAAAATGTGCATGTTGCACCAACAGGTAGAGCATGATTTATGGAGTCACTGGAAATTTGAATCAGCAAATTTGGAGGTAATATGAATATTTGGGAGATTTTACAAGTTTTTGGAAAAAGAAAAAGACAAAGGAAGGGGGGGGGGGCGTTATACCTATGCTGTGCACTGGGTGCAGCATAGCGCCGCAGTGTATTGGGCCGGCCCAGCTGCACGGCCACACGCGTGCTGGGGGCCACGCCGATGGCGCCTTCACAGGAGTACGCCTCCCTGTGGCAAAAATGGCATGCGGCCTATGCCGCCTCCACTTAAGCGGGCGACGCATCGCCCACCCGTCAGTGGCCCCTGTCCACTGGCCGGCCGACAGGTGGGGCCCAGCTGCAGGTTCGTCCCCTACCTCCCGCGCGGGCGCGACGGGAGACAGAGCAAGTGCTCGACGGCGGCCGTTGGCGCTACCGGCCACCGTTTTCGGAGGTCCGGCCACCGGCGTGCTCAGCGGAGAGAGACGAACCTGGGAGACCCCACCACGGGCGCCTGCATCATCGGATGGGAGCAGGTCTTCGCCCGCGGCGGACGGTGGCGTCGGGCGAGAGGGGTTCTAGGGTTGTGGGGCGCTAGAGGAAGAGGTAAAGGGCGGAGGAGCCTCGCCGGCATGCGGTGGCTCCAGCATGGCCATTTTAAAAGGTCAGGGGCATGTACACTTGTGTCCTGGAGCTTCCTTGGATGCTCTAGAGTGGTCAGGAGCTAGGTGGGGCGCTGCATCAAGAAAGAAGAGAGAGAGAGGAGGAGTTGCCATGGGTAAACAGAGAGAGAAAGAGATGGGTTTTACCCCCAAATAATTGAGCTGTTGAAGGAGGAGAGTTACTGGAGGTAGGAGATGGTCAGGAGAAGCTATGGTAAAAAGTTGAGCTCAAGGAGAATAGTGTTAGTGGTCAAAATGGTGATTTTTGAAAAGTGTCAGAAGGTGTTTGATAATGGTTTGGGCCAGCAGATGATTTCCAACTGCCATGAGACTCCACAGGGTGAAATGTCACATATAATTAGGGCCTTCCACCAATTTGGAGCTTATTTGGGCAAAGTTGCCAATGCAACTTTTGTAAACCCTAGAAATCAACAGAAATGAGTTTTCCAAGATCTAGTCATGGAAAACCATTCTCCTTGATGCACCACTTGGTGTATTGTCATCATTTGAGGTCCTGAACATGTCCACAAAAGTTGAGATCAAAAGGAGAAAGTTTCCAATGTAGAGTTGTTCAAATTTGGTTCTGGACAGGAAGGGTTTTGGGGCCCTTTGATCGAGTTAGCTTGTTCTCCAACTTGTTCCATTTGGTCTAGATTGGTTATTAGACCATTTGAGCATGTTCACAAGGTTTGAGAGCATTTGGACATGTTTGGCAATGTAAAGTTGCTCAAACTTCAAAATGAACAGAAATGGTTTTGAGGGGATTTCATGGGGTTATGCTATTCTCCATGACATGATACTTGTCAAGATAATCCAGCATGTTTTTGGGGTTATGCTATTTTTGGAGAATATTTCCTTTGTAAATATTTCAAAAGCTTGAAATATCCATAAAGGGTTTTTGAGGGATTTGACCAATATTTTGAACATGACCATGTGTTGAAACTCTTATATATGGATAATATATGTCCACTGAGTTTCCCTAGGTTTTTGTAAAATATTTTTGAAACAATAAAATGATTTTTCCCTATTAAAGACCATTTCTGTCCTTTAGAAAAAGCTTTTAAATAAAGTAGGAAAATAACTTTTCAAATTATATTTTTGTAGTTTCTAGGTATCCTATATCTAATAGGAGTCAAATATATTTTTGGAAAGATTTTTACTGCCCTTAATTAAGTACTTGCAGTGCAAACCTCAATTCAAGGGTTTTTGAAAAACTAATTTTTGAAAAATACTATTTGGCCAAATTATTTTTGCAAGAAATTATTTTTATGTCCTATACACATGGCATGATCATTGGGAAAGGTTTTTGGATCAAGGAGAAGGAGTATAAGAGTGGGAGGATTTATTTTATTTTTAGAGCACTTGCAAACAACAGACAAAAACCAATCAAGGCAAGGTGCAAAACACTCAAAAGTTTTTGTCAAACCACATTTTATCATGATTGTTAGATTAAGTGTAGTGGCATGAAAATCAGGGTGTGACAGGTGGTCTGTCTGGTTCTATCGGCGGATCTTTCCATTCGTCTTCCTTTTGTGAATCAGTGTCTGGCTGCGCGTGTTGTTCCCTCTGTAAACCAGCATCTCTCTGGGCTTGTTCTTCTGTGGGTGCTTCTTCAGACGCCTTGGTGGTATCCTTGCCGCTCACATGATAATCTTCTTTCTCCTCATTGCTGTTTGTGTCATTAATGTCAATAACTTTTATCTCTTGAGCGCTTGTCCCAATGTGCTCAGGAGTTGGAGGAATCTCTTGTTGAATTATGTCAATGTATTTGTTCCATTTCACTGTCTTCCATATCGACCTTAGGTTTCAGCATATCTGTGAAAATAAAAAATAAAAACTTATTGGTGTGTCTCTGAAAATTAGATAAGTAGAATTTTACTTTGTTGTCTTCAGTAAGACAAACCTGCAGTGTAGTTGATTAATGACAGTGCGGCCGTATCTCTGTATTGGCTGAATATTTGATAGAGAATTTTCTTTCTCAACTCTGGGACTTGTTCCTCTGTTAGTAACATTGTTTCTCCATCATCAGTGTAGTGCTTTGCGTTCATGAACATATAGAACGCACAGTCGAGTCTGCAGGTAGAAAGGTGATTGATTATTGTCGCTGTCCAGAGATGGTAGGGCAATTTAGGTGAAGTTTTCCTAATGTCCTATGTTTTTATGGATTGCATTAATAATTGTTAAAGTGAGTAAGGAAAAGGAGAAAGGTTTGTAGTGCTTACGTTTTTCCCTGAAGTGGCACCTTCATTTTGACCTTTTTGAAATGGTCAATATTACTTGGAGACAGTTGGAGCAATGGGCTTATTTGCTTCCATATCCTCTTTACTCTGCTTGTTACTGTGTTGAAGTGGTCCATTGTGCCTGTATATTCATCTGGTAAAGAGTCAAGGAGTTCAAAGCGCTCTTTTTTGATGTTAATTGTAACAACGAAGTAGTGGCCCACAGTTCCTTGTGTTTGTTGAACTTGCCCGCATATGCAAACTGGTAGAAAGAACTACAAAAATGCAAAATAAATAAATAAGGGGTCCTTTTTGGATTTAGTGATGATTTGTTGATCGTTAGACGTAATTGTAGTGCCGAGATTGTATCTCTTATCTATAACATGAGATGTGCTTACCATGTCGAAATCTTGTAGTTGCTCTCCTTCTTCCAGATCAAGGAATCTTTTAAGCCTTTTAGGAATTGGCTTGTCTCTGACGTGTGCTTCGTCTTTATTTTTCAACTCCAATGGATCTTCATGGTTGGCCATGTTGATGTCTGCTTGTTTTGTCACATGTGCATAGAAGAAGTTTGTAAATTCAATTGTACAGAGAGGTTGATTGATCGATAGAGCGATATTCATTGCTGAAACTTGAGCTCTACTTAGGGTGTTGTATGTTGATAGAATCTTTCTCTTTGTAACCCTGAGTTGCTTTTTCAACATCTGTAGCATGACTGCCATGGTTTTGCTCCGCACTGGCTTTCCAATGTCGAAGCTTTGTGCCATGTGGCTGACTGTTACTATTGTCGTCTCTGTATTTATTAAAATCTCGTGCCTGCAACATATATATTTACAGGTATACATATAAAATTTTTAAGGTAGGAAATCATTGGAAGAAAATAATTCTTTGGTGTTGACATGAAATTACCCTTTGTCCTTATTCGCTGTCATGATGTTGTTGTACAGGTGTTCGATCCCTTTATCTTTTGTCCCTTCTTTGATGACCAGGTTCTGTATGATCAACGGTTCACGTTTTGTTTGAGTGCTGCCCTGGGTTACCACCGTGTTTGTGGCGGCAACATCTTTTACAGCACAATGTTTCTTGTCTGATGGTGCGGCCTTTTTCTTGTTGCTGTCTGACTCTCTCTCTGGAATGTTCGCCACATGGTTTTCCAATGCACTGTGGCCCTTTGCTTCTTTACTTGTGTCTGCGTGCGTGTCCTGTTGAGGATTCTACGTTATCTTGCAAAAGCGTCGTTAAAAAATAAATAAACACGGTCGTTGTTGGGGATATAACTACTGGATGTAAACCGCCCAGGAGGGGCCGGTTCACCTTCAACTACATTGAAGCCCACGAAGACCCAGAAGATGATGCTTTACTAATGAAGCTTAGAGGCCCGGAGCCCAAAGGCGGATTAGGGCCCATAGTGGTAAACCGCCATAGATATGTAACTTATATTGTAAGTAAGGAAAGGAGAGACCGAGCCGGACACTTGTATGAGTCGGCCTCGGGGCTCTGTAGACCGGCCGGGCGTCAACCTGTGTATATAAAGGGACGACCCGGCGGCGGTTCAGGGACAACAGACAACAACTCAAGACTCAGGCAAAGCATATTTGCTCCCTGGTCATCGAAACCCAATCAATCCCACCACAACTAGACGTAGGCTTTTGCCTTCATAGAAGGGGCCGAACTAGTATAAAACTCCTGTGTCCCTTGTCCGGTTTAACCCCTTCAAGCTAACCCGTAGTGATGGCTTCGTGACTAAGTCCTTTCATGAGGACATCTGACGTGTTAATTCCACGACAGTTGGTGCCCACCGTGGGGCGATCGCACGATGGTTTAGAGTTCTTGAAGGGAAGCTCTGAAGGACTTAAGGGGTACGTGGTTGGCCGGACGACCAAGAGTCGTCGCGGAAGCTCTACATCGACGACGAAGGATGGGGCGCCGAGGCCGGCTCAATCAAGTACGGGTACCGGGTCCCCTTTGGCGAAATTCATGTCTTCATTGGCAAGATCGGCGAACCGGGCCCTAAGCCGGACATCTACACCGACCACGTCGAGACGGCTCAGCGTGTGAGTCCTTCCCAGGTGAAGCCCGCCATGAAGCATGCATTCGTAGGATATGTCCATGGGATCGGATCTGAACCGGTGTCTGAAGGCGAGACAGTTGTTTATTCCGATGGCGAGTCATCCACTGGTGAAACCGAGTCCCTGCACCAAGTTCATGATGGTCTGCTCGAAGGATATTCCGATGGCAACAATATTCCAGACCTCCTTGAACCGCCAAGTCGGGTTGCTGTTTTCATGGCCGGAACATAGCCCACTCTGCAATCTTCGTCCACAGCAGCAATGAGTACCGGATCAGCAGCCGCGGCAGGAAGCCCGGTGCACCGACCGGCTCAAGTCATCTCCAGTTTGATGGACGCCTGGGCAACCTTGTTAACATGGCAGTTACCCCGGAGACACAGGATCAACATAATGTGAATATTGCGAAGCTGAAGGACCAGATAACACAGGCTAAGGAGGACCTAGAAACTGAGCACGCTAGGTTGGCTGAAGAACGGGCCGCTTTGGATGCCCAGTCACAGCAAATACAGGCACAGAACTACCGGCTCATGTAGGATCAGAATGAACCAAATGACGTAATGTGGAGAAAGTATCGGTCACGTATGCCACCAGTTTTCGAGGGAGTAAATCTTTTCAATACACCAAGGGCTGGGCCGAGTAATCCGGTAGCCACAAACCGGACTGGCGCACCGAGGGCAGCACCGGATCAACCACAGACAATGGAACCACCTCGACGAACGGATAACCCACCGCAATACGTGTCAACACCGCCGCGTCACTTCTCGAGCCCTTTGGATAACATGATTGCTAGAGCACCTCGCCTGGCAGCCATTCCGATGGAGGGTGATTCACTGGCAGCAATTGAGACACAACGGGCCAGAGATCTTCTTCAAACCGCCGTGGTGCAGCAGCAGGCTTATTCCTACAGCTGGGATAGAATTCACTCAGTTCCCCGTCCGAGCAAAAGTTACAATAGGCACATGGATGACCCGGAAGTGTCTAGCAGTGCGCGGCACCGCAATGTTCCCCAAGGACCCAACCCGACACGCGGCGAGGTAAATGCTCAGGATGTGGTGGATAATGGAAGGGCACGAAGGGAGGCTGCTTTGGCAGCACAATATGCGGGTCGCCATCAACCCACCCCGGTTCAACCTGCGGCATCAGTAGACCGTGGTACCGGGTTAGCCTTCAGTTCCTGGGGAGTGCCTTGTCTCATTCCAGCTCTACGTAATGTGCGACTGCCTAAGGATTTCAAGGGTCCACGTAAGGTGCCGAATTACACTGCTGATCAGCCACCTGAGGCGTGGGTGGAGAGTTATGAGATGGCAATGGAGATGCTGGATGTGGATGAAGCGGCCTGTGCAAAGTATTTCACGATGATGTTGGAAGGGACAGCCCGTACTTGGTTGAAGAACCTACCAGCTAACTCCATCGATTTGTGGGACCAGTTGAAGGCCCGATTTATAGCCAATTTCAAAGACACATGCAAACAGCCTATGTCCATTGTGGATCTGGATGCCTGTGTTCAAGGGGAGAACGAGTCAACAACCCATTGGGTGCGCCGAGTTTCAGAAGTTTTGCATTTGTCGGACCGGAATAATGTTGGCCAAGCGATCATAACGCTGGAGCGCAATTGCCGGTTTAAGTCACTAAAGATGAAGTTGGGACGGCTCAAGCGCCACTGCAATGACATGGGAACATTTATGGTAGCCTTGGTCAAATATGCCGATTCTGATAATACCAAGGATCCTGATTCTGATGAAGAGAAACCAGAGAAGGGAAAGAAGAACGATGGTGCAAAGGGTCAGCATCACAACCAAGGAGGCCACGAAGGTAATGGTAAATGCAAGGCAGATAGTTCAGATTTTGTAGCTAACACCAATATGCAGCATCGTAAAGGTAAACTGCCCCAGTGCGGTGGAGGGATGAATTTGGAGCGTTTGTTAAATCAGCCCTGCCCGAAGCACGGGACCAAGGAAGCCCCATCAACACATCTTTGGAAGGATTGCCACATTATGAAAGAGTTTAAAAATTCTGATCTATTCCGGTATGATCAGGACCCCTTCGGCGGTTCAGGACCAAGTTTTCATGGTGGCGGCGGTTCAAGCTCTGGATTTCAGAATAATCAGGGCCACCAGAACAACCAAGGTGGTTGCAGCCAACAGAATAGTCAAGGGAATTAGCAGAAGTCAGGTTATCAAAGTCACCCCAAGTAGTTGAATGGTGGGCAGTATCACGTGTTCACTACCAGTTTGTGTAAGCATGATCAGAAGCTTCACAAGAGAGCAGTTAATGTTGTTGAACCGGCGGTGCCACATTATTTGCGGTGGTCCGAGCAGCCCATTGTGTGGAGCAGAGAGGATCATCCGCCCCGGGTTGATAATCCGGGTCACCTCGCTTTAGTGGTGGCGTCTCAGGTGGAAGGTTATAAGTTCACCAAAGTGCTGATGGATGGAGGAAGTAACATCAATATCTTGTACTATGAGACTTTCCATCGCATGGGGTTGACAGACAAGAGTCTTAAACCGTCAAACACTGTTTTTCATGGTGTGGTGCCAGGTAAATCGGCATATCCTGTTGGCAAGATCACTTTATAAGTTGTGTTTGGAGATGAGCATGATTCTAGGTCTGAGACATTGACCTTCGAAGTGTTGAAGATCCAGAGCCTGTATCACGCACTGCTTGGACGCCCGAATTATGCCAAATTCATGGCGAGACCCTGCTATATCTATCTACAGCTCAAAATGCCACGTCATAAGGGGACTATCATAGTACATGGAAGTCGAAAGATCGCTTTGGATTGTGAGGAAGGTGATGCGGCCTATGTGCTGGGGAACGTAGAAGAAATTCAAAAAATGTCCTACGAGTCACCAAGATCTATCTATGGAGAGACTAGCAACGAGGGGAAGGAGAGTGCATCTACATACCCTTCTAGATCGCTAAGCGGAAGCGTTCAAGAGAACGGGGTTGAAGGAGTCGTACTCGTCGTGATCCAAATCACCGATGATCCTAGTGCCGAACGGACGACACCTCCGCGTTCAACACACATGCAGCCCGGTGACGTCTCCCATGCCTTGATCCAGCAAGGAGAGAGGGAGAGGTTGGGGAAGACTCCGTCCAGCACCAGCACGATGGCGCGGTGGTGGTGGAGGAGCGTGGCAATCCTGCAGGGCTTTGCCAAGCACCGCGGGAGAGGAGGAGGACTTGGGAGAGAGGAAGGGTTGTGCCAGAACTTGGGTTCGGCTGCCCTCCCACCCCTTCACTATTTATAGGTGGGGGGAGAGGGGGCCGGCCCCCCTAGATCTCATCTAGGGTTGGGGGCGGCGGCCAAGGGGGGAGGAGTGCCTCCCAAGTCAAGTGGAGGCCCTCCCCCTTAGGGTTTCCCCTCTTCCATGCGCATGGGCCTTGGGGGCGCTGGTGCCCCTGGCCCATTAAGGCTAGGGCGCCCCCCTACAGCCCATGCTTCTATATTGGACGTGGTGGAACAATTTCTGGACCTCCGGACCCCTCCGGAATCCTCCGGAACCTTCTGGAAGCTTCCCGGTACAATACCGGAAAAACCCGAACTTTTCCCGGAACCCGAACAACAACTTTCCATATATAAATCTTTACCTCCGGACCATTCCGGAACTCCTCGTGACATCTGAGATCTCATCCGGGACTCCTAACAACATTCGGTAACCACATACAGACTTCCTTTATAACCCTAGCGTCATCGAACCTTAAGTGTGTAGACCCTACGGGTTCGGGAACCATGCAGACATGACCGAGACGTTCTCCAGTCAATAACCAACAGCGGGATCTGGATACGCATATTGGCTCCCACATGTTCCACGATGATCTCATCGGATGAACCACGATGTCAAGGACTCAATCAATCCCGTATTCAATTCCCTTTGTCTAGCGGTATTATACTTGCCCGAGATTCGATCGTCGGTATGCCGATACCTTGTTCAATCTCGTTACCGGCAAGTCTCTTTACTCGTTCCGTAACACATTATCCCGTGATCAACCCCTTGGTCACATTGTGCACATTATGATGATGCCTATCGAGTGGGCCCAGGGATACCTCTCCGTTACACGGAGTGACAAATCCCAGTCTCGATTCGTGCCAACTCAACAAACACTTTCGGAGATACTCGTAGTGTATCTTTATAGCCACCCATTTACGTTGTGACGTTTGGTACACCCAAAGAATTCCTATGATATCCGGGAGTTGCACAATCTCATAGTCTAAGGAAATGATACTTGACATTAGAAAAGCTTTAGCATACGAACTACACGATCTTTGTGCTAGGCTTAGGATTGGGTCTTTTCCATCACATCATTCTCCTAATGATGTGATCCCATTATCAACGACATCCAATGTCCATGGTTAGGAAACCGTAACCATCTATTGATCAATGAGCTAGTCAACTAGAGGCTTACTAGGGACATGGTGTTGTCTATGTACCCACACATGTATCTGAGTTTCCTTTCAATAGAATTATAGCATGGATAATAAACGATTATCATGAACAAGGAAATATAATAATAACTAGTTTATTATTGCCTCTAGGGCATATTTCCAACAGTCTCCCACTTGCACTAGAGTCAATAATCTAGTTCACATCGCCATGTGATTAACACTCACAGGTCACATCACCATGTGACCAACATCCAAAGAGTTTACTAGTGTCGCTAAACTAGTTCACATCATCATGTGATTAAGACTCAATGAGTTCTGGGGTTTGACCATGTTTTGCTTGTGAGAGAGGTTTTAGTCAACGGGTCTGCAACATTTAGATCCGTATGTACTTCGCAAATCTCTAGGTCATATTTTAAATGCTGCTTCCACGCTCCACTTGGAGCTATTCCAAATGGTTGCTCCACTATACGTATCCAGTTTGCTATTCAGAGCCTTTCGGATAGGTGTTAAAGCTTGCATCGACGCAACTCTTTACGTCGAACTCTTTATCACCTCCATAACCGAGAAACATATCCTTATTCCTCTAAGAATAATTTTGACAGCTATCTGGTGCTCTACTCCTTGATCACGTTTGTACCCTCTTGCCAGGTATGTAGCAAGGCACACATCAGGTGCGGTACTTAGCATAGCATACTGTAGAGCCTACGTCTAAAGCATAGGGGATGACCTTCGTCCTTTCTCTCTCTTTTCTACCATGGTCGGGCTTTAAGTCTTAACTTCGTACCTTACAACTCAGGCAAGAACTCCTTCTTTGACTGATCCATCTTGAACACCTTCTAGATCATGTCAAGGTACGTGCTCATTTGAAAGTACCATTAAGCGTTTTTGATCCATCCTCATAGATCTTGATGCTTAATGTTCAAGTAGCTTAATCCAGGTTTTCCCTTGAAAAACACTTTTCAAATAACCCTATATGCTTTCTAGAAATTCTACATCATTTCTGATCAACAATATGTTTAGAACATATACTTATCAGAAATTCTATAGTGCTCCCACTCACTTCTTTGGAAATACAAGTTTCTCATAAACTTTGTATGAACCCAAAATCTTTAATCATCTTATCAAAGTGTATATTCCAACTCCGAGATGCTTACTCCAGTCCATGGAAGGATCACTGGAGCTAGCATACCTTTTAGAATCCTTAGGATTGACAAAACCTTTCTGATTGTATCACATACAACCTTTCCTTACGAAAACTGGTAAGGAAACTCGTTTTGACATCCATCTGCCAGATTTCATAAATGCAGCTATTGCTAACATGATTCCGACGGACTTAAGCATCGCTAGGAATGAGAAAATCTCATCGTAGTCAACTCTTTGAACTTGTGAAAAAAACTCTTCGCCACAAGTCGAGCTTCATAGACGATTACCGTCCACGTCCGTCTTCTTCTTAAAGATCCATTTATCTCAATGGCTTGCCAATCATCGGGCAAGTCCACCAAAGTCCATGCTTTGTTCTGATACATGGATCCTATTTCAGATTTCATGGCTTCTAACCATTTATCGGAATATGGGCCCACCATCGCTTCCCCATAGCTCGTAGATTCATTGTTGTCTAGCAACATGACCTTCAAGCCAGGATCACCATACCACTCTGAAGTAGTACGCATCCTTGTCACCCTACGAGGTACGGTAGTGACTTGATCCGAAACTTCATGATCACTATCATAAGCTTCTACTTCAATTGGCGTAGGCGTCACAGTTACAACTTCCTGTGCCCTGCTACACACTAGTTGAAGTGACGGTTCAATAACCTCATCAAGTCTCCACCATCCTCCCACTCAACTTTTTGAGACAAACTTTTCCTCGAGAAAGGACCCGATTCAAGAAACAATCCCTATTGCTTTCGGATCTGAATTAGGAGGTATACCCAACCGTTTTGGGTGTCCTATTAAGAGGCATTTTATCCGCTTTGGGTTCGAGCTTATCAACCTGAAACTTTTTCACATAAGCGTCGCAGCCCCAAACTTTTAAGAAACGACAACTTAGGTTTCTCCAAACCATAGTTCAAACGGTGTCGTCTCAAGGAATTATGTGGTGCCCTATTAAAGTGAGTGCGGTTGTCTCTAATGCCTAACCCATGAACGATAGTGGTAATTCGATAAGAGACATCATGGTATGCACCATATCCAATAGGGTGCAACTATGATGTTCGGACACACCATCACACTATGGTGTTCCAGGCGGTATTAATTGTGAAACAATTTCCACAATGTCTTAATTGCGTGCCAAAGCTCGTAACTCAGATACTCATCTCTATGATCATATCATAGACATTTTATCCTCTTGTCACGATGATCTTCAACTTCACCCTGAAATTACTTGAACCATTCAGTAATTCAGACTTGTGTTTCATCAAGTAAATACACTCAGTATCTACTCAAATCATCCGTGAAGTAAGAACATAACGATATCCACTGCATGCCTCAGCACTCATTGGACTGCACACATCAAAAATGTATTACTTCCAACAAGTTGCTTTCTTGTTCCATTTTACTGAAAACGAGGCTTTCAGGCATCTTGCCCATGTGGTATGATCTGCATGTCTCAAGTGATTCAAAATCAAGTGAGTCCAAACGGTTCATCTGCATGGAGTTTCTTCATGCGTATACACCAATAGACATGGTTCGCATGTCTCAAACTTTTCAAAAAAAAACGAGTGAGTCCAAAGATCCATCAACATGGAGCTTCTTCATGTGTTTTATACCAATATGACTTACATGGCAGTGCCACAAGTAGGCGGTACTATCATTACTATCTTATATCTTTTGGCATGAACATGTGTATCACTATGATCGAGATTCAATAAACCATTCATTTTAGGTGCAAGACCATTGAAGGTATTATTCAAATAAACAGAGTAACCATTATTCTCCTTAAATGAATAACCGTGTTGCGATAGACATAATCCAAGCATGTCTATGCTCAACGCAAACACCAAATAACAATTATTTAGGTTTAACACCAATCTCGATGGTAGAGGGAGCGTGCGATGCTTGATCACATCAACCTTGGAAACACTTCCAACACGTACGTCAACTCACCTTTAGCTAGTCTCCATTTATTCCGTAGCTTTTATTTCGAGTTACTAACACTTAGCAACCGAACCGGTATCTAATACCCTGGTGCTACTAGGAGTACTAGTAAAGTACACATTAACATACTGTATATCCAATATACTTCTATCGACCTTGCCAGCCTTCTCATCTACCAAGTATCTAGGGTAATTCTGCTTCAATGACTATTCCCCTCATTACAGAAGCACTTAATTAGTCTCGGGTGGGTTCAAACTTTGGGTTTCTTCACTAGAGCAGCAGCTGATTTGCCGTTTCATGAAGTATCCCTTCTTGCCCTTGCCATTCTTGAAACTAGTGGTTTCACTAACCATCAACAATTGATGCTCCTTCTTGATTTCTACTTTCGCGGTGTCAAACATCGCGACTATCTCAAGGATCATCATATCTATCCCTGATATGTTATAGTTCATCACGAAGCTCTAGCAGCTTGGTGGCAATGACTTTGGAGAAACATCACTATCTCATCTGGAAGATCAACTCCCACTCGATTAAAGTGATTGTTGCACTCAGACAATCTAAGAACAAGCTCAACGATTGAGCTTTTCTCCCTTAGTTTGCAGGCTAAGAAAATGGTCGGAGGTCTTATACCTCTTGACATGGGCATGAGCCTGAAATCCCAATTTCAGCCCTCAAAACATCTCATATGTTCCGTGACGTTTCGAAATCGTCTTTGGTGCCTCAACTCTAAACCGTTTAACTGAACTATCACGTAGTTATCAAAAATGTGTATGTCAAATGTTCGCAACATCCACAGACGACGTTTGAGGTTCAGCACACCGAGCGGTGCATTAAGGACATAAGCCTTCTACGAAGCAACGAGGACAATCTTTAGTTTACGGACCTAGTCCGCATAATCGCTACTATCAACTTTCAACTAAATTTTTCTCTAGGAACATATCTAAACAGTAGAACTAAAGCGCGAGCTACGACACAATTTGCAAGAATCTTTTGACTATGTTTAGTATAATTAAGTTCATCTTATGAACTCCCACTCATATAGACATCCCTCTATTCATCTAAGTGATTACATTATCCGAGTCAACTAGGCCGTGTCCGATCATCACGTGAGACGGACTAGTCATCATCGGTGAACATCTTCATGTTGATCGTATCTAACATACGATTCATGCTCGACCTTTCGGTCTCTTGTGTTCCGAGGCCATGTATGTACATGCTAGGCTCGTCAAGTCAACCTCAGTGTTTTGCGTGTGTAAATCTGGCTTACACCCGTTGTACGTGAACGTTAGAATCTATCACACCCGATCATCACGTGGTGCTTCGAAATGATGAACTTTCGCAACGGTGCACAGTTAGGGGGAACACTTTCTTGAAATTTTAATGAGGGATCATCTTATTTACTACCGTCGTTCTAAGCAAATAAGATGTATAAACATGATAAACATCACATGCAATCAAATAGTGACATGATATGGCCAATATCATATTGCTCCTTTTAATCTCCATCTTCGGGGCTCCATGATCATCATCATCACCGACATGACACCATGATCTCCGTCATCATGATCTCCATCATCGTGTCTTCATGAAATTGTCTCGCCAACTATTACTTCTACTACTATGGCTAACGGTTTAGCAATAAAGTAAAGTAATTACATGGCGTTGTTCAATGACACGCAGGTCATACAATAAATTAAGACAACTCCTATGGCTCCTGCCGGTTGTCATATTCATCGACATGCAAGTCACGATTGCTATTACAAGAACATGATCAATCTCATACATCACATATCATTCATCACATTCCTTTTTGGCCATATCACATCACATAGCACACCCTGCAAAAACAAGTTAGACGTCCTCTAATTGTTGTTTGCATGTTTTACGTGGCTGCTATGGGTTTCTAGCAAGAACGTTTCTTAACTACGCAAAAGCCACAATGTGAAATGCCAATTGCTATTTACCCTTCATAAGGAACCTTTTCATCGAATCTGATCCGACTAAAGTGGGAGAGACTAGCACCCGCTAGCCACCTTATGCAACAAGTGCATGTAAGTCGGTGGAACCTGTCTCACGTAAGTGTACGTGTAAGGTCGGTCTGGGCCGCTTCATCCCACAATGCCGCCGAATCAAGATTGGACTAGTAACGGTAAACATATTGAACAAAATCAATGCCCACAACTAATTTGTGTTCTACTCGTGCAAAGAATCTACGCAATAGACCTAGCTCATGATGCCACTGTTGGGGAACATAGAAAAAATTCAAAAAATTTCCTACGAGTCACCAAGATCTATCTATGGAGAGACTAGCAACGAGGGGAAGGAGAGTGCATCTACGTACCCTTGTAGATTGCTAAGCGGAAGCATTCAAGAGAACGGGGTTGAAGGAGTCGTACTCGTCGTGATCTAAATCACCGATGATCCTAGTGCCGAACGGACGGCACCTCCGCGTTCAACACACATGCAACCCGGTGATGTCTCCCATGCCTTGATCCAGCAAGGAGAGAGGGAGAGGTTGGGGAAGACTCCGTCCAGAAGCAGCACGACGGCATGGTGGTGGTGGAGGAGCGTGGCAATCCTACAGGGCTTCGCCAAGCACCGCGGGAGAGTAGGAGGACTTGGGAGAGAGGAAGGGCTGCGCCAGAACTTGGGTTCGGCTGCCCTCCCACCCCTCCACTATTTACAGGTGGGGGGAGAGGGGGCCGGCCCCCCTAGATCTCATCTAGGGTTGGAGGCGGCGGCCAAGGGGGGAGGAGTGCCTCCCAAGTCAAGTGGAGGCCCTCCCCCTTAGGGTTTCCCCTCTCCCATGCGCATGGGCCTTGGGGGGGCTGGTGCCCCTGGCCCATTAAGGCTAGGGTGCCCCCTACAGCCCATGCTACTGTATTGGACGTGGTGGAACAATTTCCGGACCTCCGGACCCCTCTGGAATCCTCCAGAACCTTCTGGAAGCTTCCCGGTACAATACCGGAAAAACCCGAACTTTTCCCGAAACCCGAACAACAACTTTCCATATATAAATCTTTACCTCCGGACCATTCCGGAACTTCTCGTGACATCCGAGATCTCATCCGGGACTCCAAACAACATTCAGTAACTACATACAAACTTCCTTTATAACCCTAGCATCATCGAACCTTAAGTGTGTAGACCCTACGGGTTCGGGAACCATGCAGACATGACCGAGACGTTCTCCGGTCAATAGCCAACAGTGGGATCTGGATACCCATGTTGGCTCCCACATGTTCCACAATGATGTCATTGGGATGAACCACGATGTCAAGGACTCAATTAATCCCGTATTCAAGTCCCTTTGTCTAGCGGTATTATACTTGCCCAATATTCGATCGTCGGTATGCCGATACGTTGTTCAATCTCGTTACCGACAAGTCTCTTTACTCGTTCCGTAACACATCATCCCGTGATCAACCCCTTGGTCACATTGTGCACATTATGATGATGTCCTACCGAGTGGGCCCAGAGATACCTCTCCGTTACACGGAGTGACAAATCCCAGTCTCGATTCATGCCAACTCAACAGACACTTTCGGAGATACCCGTAGTGTACCTTTATAGCCACCCAGTTACGTTGTGACGTTTGGTACACCCAAAGCATTCCTACGGTATCCGGGAGTTGCACAATCTCATGGTCTAAGGAGATGATACTTGACTTTAGAAAAGCTTTAGCATACGAACTACACGATCTTTGTGCTAGGCTTAGGATTGGGTCTTGTCCATCACATCATTCTCCTAATGATGTGATCCCGTTATCAATGACATCCAATGTCCATGGTTAGGAAACCGTAACCATCTATTGATCAACGATCTAGTCAACTAGAGGCTTACTAGGGACATGGTGTTGTCTATGTACCCACACATGTATCTGAGTGTCCTATCAATACAATTATAGCATGGATAATAAATGATTATCATGAACAAGGAAATATAATAATAACTAATTTATTATTGCCTCTAGGGCATATTTCCAACACTATGCTGAGTCGGTTTGTGCTACAGAGGAGCTGATGTTTTATAAGGAAAATGTTGATCCGACAGACATGACCCCTTTGAAGAAGCCCAGCACCGAGCATGACCCGACACTGAAGTTCAAACCGGCTGATGAGACTAAATTTGTTAACTTTGTTCCTGGCGATTAATCCAAACAGTTTATCATGAGCACCAATCTGGATCCAAAATAGCAAAGCACGCTCATCGAGTTCATCCGTGAGAACTGGGACATTTTTGCATGGAAGCCTTCTGACATGCCAGGTGTACCGAGGGAACTCGCTGAGCACACTCTCAATATTGATCCCAAGTTTAAACCGGTCAAGCAATTTCTTCGCTGCTTTAACGAGGAAAGACGCAAGGCCATTGATGAAGAGGTAGCCCGGCTGTTGGCTGCTGGGTTTATCGTTGAAGTATTTCACCCCGAGTGGTTGGCTAATCTGGTGCTTGTTCTCAGGAGAAACGACACTTGGCGTATGTGTGTGGACTACACAGATTTGAATAAAGCTTGTCCGGCCGATCCCTTTGCTTTGCCACGTATTGATCAGATTATTGATGCGGCGGCAGGTTGTGAGCGCCTGAGTTTCTTGGATGCTTATTCAGGTTATCATCAGATCAAGATGGCAGTTAAGGACCAGGAGAAGACAACCTTCATCACTCCCTTTGGATCCTTCTGCTATGTTTCTATGCCCTTTGGGCTCAAGAGTGCCCAGGCAACTTATCAGTGTTGTGTGCAGAACTGTCTTCACACGCAGATTGGGCGTAATGTTCATGCCTATGTGGATGACATTGTGGTAAAATCCAGGAAGAAGGAAACCCTGATAGATGACCTCAAGGAGACGTTTGACAATCTTCGGGTTTACAAAATGATGCTTAATCTGGACAAATGTGTTTTTGGTGTTCCGGCAGGCAAGCTCTTAGGCTTTCTGGTATCCAACAGAGGCATTGAGGATAATCCGGAAAAAATCAAAGCAATTACATCCCTGGCTAAACCGAAGTGTATTAATGATGTTCAGCGTCTGGCGGGTCGGATTGCAGCCCTTAGCCGGTTTATCAGCCGTTTGGGAGAGAAAGCGATTCCTTTGTATCAGATGTTGAAAAAGACAGACGATTTCATCTGGAGTGACGCAGCTAATGCGGCTTTTGAGGAGTTAAAGCGGCAGTTGGTTGAACCGTCGGTTCTTGCTGCTCTGGTTGACAATGAGCCCTTGCTATTATACATGGCTGCCAATGCCCGGGCGGTCAGTGTGGCAATTGTGGTTGAGCGTAAGGAGGCCAGGAAGGAGTATCCGGTTCAACGACCTATGTATTACATCAGTGAAGTCCTGATCGAGTCAAAACAACGATATCCACATTGGCAGAAGTTGGTGTATGGAGTCTTTATGGCAAGTCGAAAGATCAAGCAATACTTCCAAGGCCATCCCATTACAATGGTTAGTTCTGCTCCTTTGGATGTTATAATTCAGAACAGGGAAGCAACTGGCCGGGTTGCCAAGTGGGCAATTGAGCTTGGTCCACATGGTTTAAAGTATATGCCTCGAACGACCATCAAATCTCAGGCGCTTGTCGACTTCATCAACGATTGGGCCGAGTTACAGGCACCAGAGGACAAGCCGGACAACACATACTGGACTATTCATTTTGATGGGTCCAGGCAATTGGACGGCTCGGGGGCTGGAGTTGTCCTTACTTCCCCTCGAGGTGATAAAATTTGCTATGTTCTCCGCTTGATGTTTCCCTGTACTAACAATGTAGGTGAGTACGAAGCTTTACTCCATGGTCTCCGCGTGGCCAAAGAGATGAACTTAAGTCGAGTTCGTTGTTTTGGAGATTCTGATCTGGTGGCTCAGCAAGTCTCTGGTACTTGGGATTCTAAGGATCCACTCATGGAGGCTTATAGACATGAGGTGGATATTGTGGCAGGTCACTTTAAGGGTTACCAGGTGGAGCACATTGACCGGCGCAAAAACGAAGCAGCAGACGCTTTAAGCCGGTTGGGGTCTCAACGTAAACTGGTACCACCCAATACCTTTTTAGATATCCTGCATAACCCGTCTGTTAAGTTGCCTTCAGAGGAAGATTTAGCTGTTCCTGATCCGGAGGCTCAATTGGTGGCCGCTTTACACATCACTCTAGATTGGACGGTTCCATATTTGGCGTATATGAACCGGGGCGAGCTACCAGATGATGAGGTTTTTGCTAGGCAGATAATCCGGCGGTCTAAGTCCATGGTTGTTCACAATGGCAAGTTACACCGTTGCAGTGTCTCAGGCATGTTTCAACATTGTGTTTCTCCTGAAGAAGGACAAGATATTCTACGTGAAATCCATGAAGGGGATTGTGGTCACCATGCCGGTTCAAAATCCTTGGTTGCTAAAGCTTTTCGTCATGGGTTTTACTAGTTCACATGTCATGCTGATGCGGAGGATCTGGTAAAGCGGTGTGACGCTTGTCAGAAGTTTTCACGCCGAGCTCATGTTCCGGCTCAAGAATTAAGGATGATTCCTATCACTTGACCGTTTGCCACTTGGGGGCTTGATATGGTGGGACCCTTTAAGCGTTCCAAGGATAAGAAGACCCACCTGTTGGTGGCGGTTGATAAATTCACCAAGTGGGTTGAAGCGGAGCCTGTCAGCAAGTGTGATGCGGCTACGGCGGTTCAATTTCTCAAAAAGATTATCTTCCGCTTTGGCTTTCCACACAGTATTATCACGGATAATGGTACAAACCTTTCTAAAGGTGAGATGGAGGATTTCTGTCAGAGAGAGCACATCCGGCTTGATGTAGCATCCGTGGCTCATCCCCAATCTAATGGTCAAGCAGAGAGGTCGAATCAAGAAATCCTGAGGGGTATCAAGCCCCGGCTTATGGTTCCTTTGAAGCGGACACCGGGTTGTTGGGTGGAAGAATTGCCTTCTGTGTTATGGAGCATCAACACCACCCCCAATAGATCAACGGGTTAAACACCTTTCTTCATGGTTTATGGGGCTGAGGCTGTCCTCCCAAGTGATATACGTCATGACTCGCCCCGGGTTGCTAATTATGTTGAAGCGGACAATGAGCAAGCACACCAAGAGGCGCTGGACCTGTTGGATGAGAAACAGGACATGGCTTTGGCTCGTTCGGCGGTTTATCAGCAAGACATGCGGCGTTATCACAGCCGCCGGGTTAAGACAAGAACCTTTCAAGAAGGTGACTTGGTGCTCTGGCTCATCCAGGATCAGACCGATATGCACAAGTTATACCCACCTTGGGAAGGCCCCTTTGTGGTCAGCGAAAATCTGCACAACGGGTCGTACTACCTCATTGACGTTCGAGAAGACTCACGCTGTTCTGAGGAGGAGACACGACGGCCTTGGAACATAGCTCTCCTTCGGCCTTACTACACTTGAGCCATAGGCTTTTCTTATGTACATATTTCGACAATGTATATATTATGATCAATATAATAAACCAGCATCCATGCTACAAGCAGGGCCTCTGCTGTTTTCTCTCAAATATAATTTGAGTTGCATGGGGGCTTCATCTGACAAAGGGGAGTACTACCTGTTAAACCGGCTATCATGCCATAATACAGCTTGGGAGCTTCACACCCAAGGGGCCAAAGAGAGTCTGGATGCTATGCACAGCTCAAACATAGGCACCCATGAGCACAGCTCACAAAGTTACTTGGGGGCTCCTTGTGTCAAATACAAGGGAGTTTGAAAGGACCCTTGTAGCTGGATATCGACTCATGGCTTGGAAGCCTGGTGTATTCACCTAAAACCCCGGGTTAACCTGCCTTCATCAAGTAAGCCACTCCTATCCAGGTAATCCTGTCATGACCCGTCGAACGTTTGACAATTACTCTCATTGAGACCCTGAACTTGTCAAAGTTAAAACGATGATTGGTTAGTTGGAGGCCCATCTTAAAAGGCTTTGTCAAATGGTTAGACTCAGTGGCCTGGCAGCCCATGAAAAGCCTCGAATTTGGGCCTGGCAGCCCTTGAAAAGCCTCGACTACAAGTTGTATTTGCCCTCTGAAAGTTTTTTCCTTTGTTAAATTTTTAGTTAAACCAGTGTCTCTTGACCCGTATGACTTTTCAGTCATTATATTAACCCGGTGTTTGATAACCCGGCTTGGTTTGCAACTACAAGTTGTCCGACCTCATTATTAAACTGGCGTTTCTTAACCCGGCCTGGCTTTGACTACATGTCGCCAGTTTTGATCATCCGGTGTTCATTATAACCCGGTATGATCCCTTACACGCCATCATTACATGGTGAGAGGTCAAATAGTTCAAGATTTGGGTTCCCAGCCTTACTACAACAAAAAAGTTGGTAACCGACTAAGTGATTTCATATCACAGGTATGAGTTATTTCGTATTTATTCTGCTTTGGTTATTAGCCAGGCTTTATCTTGGGCATTATGACCCGTCCGGCGGTAAACCGCCAGGACAATTCTTTTTATGCAGACATAGGGATTGTATACTATATTATGATATATGAACCAACATTGAAATTATCATGGCGGATCACATAAAGTATCTCCCAATGCATGATGGCAGCAGATCAAAGTATTTTTGCTAGCCTATTACAAGGCGCTTTACGACCCAAAATATGGAATTGTTTCTTCCAACAGAACATTTACTGAAACGTCAACCAGATTGCCGGATCAAGCCTCATCACCATGTTGACGCAAAGTGGATGGGTCATCTGGCATCGGTTCAGCCTCCTCCTCCCCATCCAGTGGCTGGAAGTCAGTGGTGGTCCAGTCAATCCGGTTTAAGGCCTGAAAGACAGCCTCTTCACTTATAAGTTCAGTCGGATCAATGTCAGGGGCATAAGTGTGCTTACGGATTAGCGGAATAAGATTTTGCACTTCTGGAATGACAACCTCAATCCATTTGTTGTTGCCATCGTAGAAGGACCGGTGAACCGTCAAGTTAGCTTCTTCTGCCAACTGACTCGCCAGAGGAAGCAACTCCCTTGTCACTTTTTTGAGGGCTTCGTTATCAAACTCTGCCCCGTTTTCTTGTTCACTGGGAAAGCCCTTGGCAATGTCCACCGGATCTAGATCAGCTATCCATGCTTTGGCTCGGGTAAGTGCTAACAAAGCGCCAGCCCTGGCAGTGGATTGCTTCATCTCATCTATCTGTGCTGGCATCATGGATAACCTGGCTAGAGTGTCCTTGATCAATGTTGGGGCCGAATTGTCATATGAGGTTGCGCAGATAACCCGTTGGGCACCGGTATACAACTGTTCAATCAGTGTATATGCTGCCTTCAGCTTCATCCGCATATCAGAGCCCAGATGAGCAATGCGGCCACCTACAGCGGTTTAAGGATTTCATGTTAAACCAGCAAAATTTCAAAGATGGTCATTCACAAAGCATTGGCAAAAGGTACTTACCAAATATTGTAGAGGTCATGGCATTCACTTGGCGTTTCAATTCGGTAAGCTCTTCCACCACCGGTTTAAGAGCCGACTCGGCGTCTTCGGCCCGCTTCAGCAATGCAGCCTTCTCAGTGTCCCAGTTGGCACGCTCACTCTTGAACCATTCTTTGAGTTGCTCCATGGTGGTTAAAGCGGTTTTCAACTCATCCTTGGCCTTGGAAGTTTCTGCTTATTGGGATTTTATGTTCTCTTGGAGATCAGCAATTTGAGAGCCTTGTTGATTTATCTCAGTCTGCAACAGTCAGAAGAGCATGTCAATATCTTCTTGAAAGTCCCAAAGCATATAACCAGTTATACACTTGGCACTTGGGGGCTAATGCGGATTACTTTTTCTACTGATTGTTTGAAGTCCCAAGGATCAATACAAGTTTTTATCTTGGCACTTGGGGGCTAATGTGTGTTTAATCCAAAAATACACAAGGAAAATCAACAAAGTACAGTATGGCATATAGAAGTCCCGGTTTGACTTTACAAGACAAACCGGCCCTTGGGGGCTACAACACAATGAGGGTACATAATAAAAGATCAAAGTGTTTACCTTATAGCGTTCCTTCATCAAATTTACCAAACCGGCCTCATAATCCCATCTTGTGAAGAGGCGGTTCAAGAAACCGGAATGAAGATCCTGAGTAGACAGATCAACATAGCTTGACAAGTCGGTCTTCCCCTTCCCCTTGCTCATAAAAGCAAATTCGTCCTTGGCGGAATGTTTTGACAAAACAACTGGATTGCCTGGGGCGGTATAAGTAGTGCCAGCAACAACAACATCATCATCTTTGCCAGGGCTTGATGGATTGACATTTTCTTTAACTGGGCTTGGCGAATTGGCAGCAGGGCTTGGCGGATCAGCAGTTGAACCCCGCGGCTCAACAATTGGACTTGGAGGGGTGGCACGTTGTCGGATTTCGGGTTCCGGCAGACCTTTGAGGTTCAAACACTCGGGTGCACGAGGAGATCACACCCCCAGCCTACTCATGTCTCACCGCCTCGCTAGGATCTAAAGTACACGAAGAACAACACAAAGGACACGAGATTTATACTGGTTCAGGCCACCATTGTGGTGTAATACCCTACTCAAGTGTGTGGTGTGGTGGATTGCCTCTGGGGCTGATGATGAACAATACAAGGGAAGAACAACCTCACGAGGGTCTGTTCTTATGGTGGTGTTGTCCCTTCGGAGGGGTCGATTCGAGATGCCTATCTGATCTCCCGATACCTATCTCATCTCTCCCTCCCTTCCCACTGTGGTGGCTAGTCCTATTTATAGGCGAAGGCCCCGGGCCTCTTCCCAATTATTGAGCGGGAAGGGCGCCAACAATTGGCCATTTTGAAGGGGAACATCTAGTACACTTATCCTGACTAAAGTTGGTCATCGTCTGCCAAAGACCCTGACGATGACGCTGGCTTGGGCTCCACGATGACCTCCGTTCTGCCGTCCTACTGGTCTTGGTCTTGTTGCACCGAAATAGTTGCCTTTGCTTGATACCCTTGCCTGCGCTTGCCCCCTTTGCACCAAAGGAGAAACAAGGACTCTGCATAGGCCGGCGCCCGCCTGGCACCCGCCTGGCCTTTGTCATCATGGCTTGCGTCACGGGCACCTCATGAGG
This sequence comes from Triticum turgidum subsp. durum, assembly GCA_900231445.1. Classification (NCBI taxonomy): domain Eukaryota; kingdom Viridiplantae; phylum Streptophyta; class Magnoliopsida; order Poales; family Poaceae; genus Triticum; species Triticum turgidum. Next base: position 759,732,486 of record LT934114.1, read on the forward strand.
TACCCCGCCTTGATCTCTCCGCCTCCTCGCGAGCCAGCCTGACGAGGCCGTGCCTGAGGAAGCCTCCTGTCGTCCTTCCCCGCGAGGCTTGGCCCCTCGCGAGGGTCTTGAGCATGTGTTGATGAAGATGGGCTGTACTGGGCTACTCCTTGAGCCACACCACAGGCTGCAGGCAGGCAAGTCTGGGTACCCCCATTCTCAGAACGCCGACAGTAGCCCCCGAGCCCAAGGAGCGCGTGGACTTGGTTTAGCAGAGAAGCGAAGAGGCAAGTGCGAAGCGCCATGGGCCCCAATAGCCTGCGGCCTTGGGCGCCGCGTGGCGGTTGATTGGACGTGGGCGTCCTGGCTCCCTCACGACACCTTGGCAATTGCACAAACTAATAAGGGAGCGGCACCCATCTAGGCTTACCTTCTTTGCGTTCTCCTTCACTGCCAAGATCCCCTTCCTTGCTCCTGCCCTTCTTGCTTCCGAAATCCCCAGATCTACTCCAACCCTGCATCCTAGCAAGGCATGGCGCCTCGCCCAACCCTAGCCGGAGCATGGTACTCGCCCGCCTTGGATCCTCTGAATGTGTCAGAGAAGAATCTTGCTCGAACGCGCCAGATGATGGCGGCGCAAGGCAACGACGGGGCGGCCGCGCTCAAGGCCGACTCCGCCCTTCCTGAGGGCAGAGGAAGCACCTTCTACCCGCTCTTCGTGAGCGCCATCGCCGTCGGTCTGGTGCCCCCTTTTTCTGAGTTCTTCCTTTCTGTTCTCCACCATTACAATCTGCAAGCTCTGCACCTCCATCCCAACTCCGTTCTTCTCATAGCGATTTTCGCCTACTACTGCAAGGCTCATGTCGGGGCAAGGCCTTCGGTGGCCTTGCTGCGACATTACTTCTACCTCCGGGTCTCCCGCGTATCCTATTGAGCTTTGTCGCGCACAACAGCTCTAACGCCATCTCGAAGCCCGGGAAAAGAATTGAGGGCTTCAGGAGCAAGTGGGTCATGGTGGATGCTGGGCGTACCCACCCCCGGTTGATTCTGCCCATGAGACAGCCCAAGTCTGTTGACGCTTGGTCCTGCACAGAGCTTGTTGATCCCCGCACGAGGCTGGTGCTGGAGAAGATGGACGCGGACCTGTGGCCGGACAACATGGCAACGGTGAAACTGACCGGGGCGTCGCTCCTGAGGGAGTTCCTGGAGCATCGGGTGGCTCCACTCCGGGAACACTCGCTTCCGCTGTGGAAGCTCGGGAGGGCCGTTGCCGCCCTTCGCTCGAACCCCGAAGCCCTGGCCGATGAGGATCTAGCCATGGTCCTCCAATCCTTGGTTGGGGGAAACGTGGCGAGGTTGGAGGATGCTCCTGTGCCATTGTTCCTTCGGGATGATTGGGAGCAGGTGGTGAACTCCATGTCCGCTTTCAACGAGGGCGGGCCTGTGCCCGCGGAGGTTCCTGAGGACCCGGCAGTCCTGGCGACGGTGAATGTATCCTCCAGCGACTCCAGCGGAGAGGAGGAAGAAGAGGAGGAGGAGGACGAGGAGCCCAATTCGGAGGCGACCGACGGGGAGTCGGGAACGCCCCTCCCTTGGCGTAGGTCCCTCACTCTTTGCCTCATGCCGGATGACGACGAGGACAGCGACGAGCGGGGTGGCGAGAGCTCGCCCCTGATCCCGAAGAAGGACAGGACGGGGTTGGTTCCTCGTGGGTCCGCTACGACTCCGAGGCGATTCGCGGACACGCCTCCTGCTCCCGAGCCTCTTGAAGTTGACCCGAGCATCCAGCTCTCGGGCTTCAAGTTCGGCCAGAGGTTGCTTGAGCCTGCGAGCTACGACGAGTAAGTGCTCGATTCTCGATTGCTTTCTACTTTGTTGTTGAGGCTTGACGTCCATATTCCTTGGCTAGGCCGGTGCCTGCGGCGAAGAAGTTGAAGGGGGCTCCTAAGGCTTTGTCCGAGGCAGCAACCCCATCCGCAAGAGAAAGGGGCGAAAATACGCGGGCCTCTCCTGCCCGGTCGTCCTCACAAGGCCTGGCAGGGCCAGCTGGAGCGAGCTCAGCCCCCATGGCCCAAGCGATTCCCACAGTGTCTCTGCCTGACGCCTCTGCCGTAGTCGTCGGGGCGCAGAAGGCCCTGACTCATGGCGCTGTGATTACGCTGCCGTCTTCACCTCCTACTCCGCCAACCGCTGTCTCTCCGGCTCCTCCTACTATTCTGGATCGTGCTGCTGCCGAGCTGGACCGGCTGTGGAAAGATCTTCTGGGCGCTGACCCTCGCTTGGTGGCGGGGCGCCTGGAGTTGGTCTCTGGCTAGGTCCGCTCTGACGCTTCAATCCGATCAGCACTGGTTCAGGCCGCGATAGCCTGCGACGAGGAGAAGCAGGCCGTCCTCGAGGCGAAGGCCGCTCGCGATGCCGCCTTGGGTGAGGTTGCGGATGTCTAGGGCCGCTACAAGGTGCTGGAGAGCGAACAACAAGGCCTGCGCGACCAGCTTGTCGAGGAGGCCCGTGTCCGCCAAGAGAAGGAGGAAGGCATGAGGGCCCGCGAGGCTGCCGCCAAGGACCGGGATGCCGATCTTGACGAAAGCCAAGGCCTCTTGGGTGCGCTGGAGAAGGCGTTGGAGGCGAAGAAGATCGAGCTAGATGGCAAGGCGCGGGTACTGGACGAGGACCGCGTGGCCTTCGCGAAGCTGGAGGTGAAGGCTCGCACCCTGCTGAATTCGTTGTATGACAGCGGCCTAGAAAGCCCGCTGGCCGGCGCTGAGGAGGGCCCCGCCAAGCTGCTTCCCTTCCTGGTCCGCGCCCTCGGCCTTGGCCCTACGGCTGAGGCTGAGGCGCGCGTCCTTTCTTCTGCGGCGCTAACGTGCGTCCTCACCCACGTCTACCTCCGCGACCCCAGCATTGACCTCGATAGCCTGCTGGAGCCTGTGAGCGGCGAGCTTGCCGCCGTCACTACCGAGGATGTGAAGGGTCGTGCGGAGGCTCTGCTGGCGAAGTTTCGGGCCTTCAGCACCAAGCCGAAGCGAGGTGCTGCCGGTCTTGAGGCTCCACGAGGTGAAGCTGCCCAGCGTGGCACCGTCTCCAGCGATGGCGCCGCGAAAAAGTGACCCCTTCGCGGCTCCCGTCCTGCTTTTAATCCTGCAACATGCATTCTGCCTCGTGGAGGCGTTTAAACTTGTGTTTGGCATTGTCAAAGTATTCTATGGACTGTAATATTTGCTTTTGAATTTCTTGAGATTTGCGTTTTTTCTTCCTACTTGCTTGTGTTCTACGTCGGCAGAGCCCGGTCCCGCGCATACCTCAGCCGCCGTTAGCCCTGACCGGAAACCAGGACGGGACCAAGGAGTGCGGGGCTACGTGACAAGTTAGGCTCCTGAGTGGCGATGCTCAGGAGTCCCCCTTGACGCACGAACAACAAGTAGGGAGGTGAGATGCATGGGTGAATTTACCGTTCTACGTCGGCAGAGCCCGGCCCCGTGCATACCTCAACCGCCGTTAGCCTTTCGGAACTAAGGGGTGAGGGGCTACGTGACCAGTTAGGCTCCTGAGTCGCGTTGCTCAGGAGTCCCCCTTGATGTTCAAATGACCTTCGTACCTTGGCTCCGCTCGGGGAGAGGCGTGCGGCGAAATAGTCCCGAGGGGCCTGGCTGGGTAGCGTGCGCCTGGGCGTGACCCGGGTGCAGCCCCCGTGCCCAGCCCCCTCGCGTGGCACTCCCGAGGGGAGGCGTTACGATGAGGTTGGACATTGAGCTTTGGCCTCCCTAAGGTTGATGCAGCCGGGGGCCACCCTCAGTTGGCCCCCCACACGGCCTGGGAATGATCTAGCCCCGGGGGGGGGGGTGCTCCCAGCTAAAAATGAAACTCGAAGGATGTCACCTGATAATGTTGAAGATGAAGGGATGCTGAAGTAGCGGACGGCTTGTGCTGCAGGAGACGATCTTCACGAGCCTTAGGCCCAGGGGCCTCGGGAGGCTCCGGAGGCGCTGACGGCTCCTCGCAGACCATCTCCATCTCCGCCAGGACTGCGGAATGCCTGAACGCCCGAGCCTCGAAGATGCTCCTCATGAGGCACTGACGCACCGCAGCCGCGTTTGGTAGGCCGTGAGGCATGCGATCATAGCTGTGGGGTGGACCTTCGCAGCGTCCCACGCGTGAGGGCCAGAGGCGCTCCTGAGAGGCGGCTCGATTGAGTCCTGGTATGTCGATGCAGACGCGCAGCCCACCATCCTTGCTTGGATGGGGAGCTACGGCGGGTAAGCGGCGGCTGCCGCTCATGACTCTTGACTCCTGCAGCTCCTGAATGATCTCGCTGATGAACTCCTGGGGGTTTGGCCCTCCTTGTCTTGCTCCTTCTTGAGGGAAACGTGCTTTGAAGCACGCCTCCAAGTGGTGCCCAAGCACCTCCCTCATGATCCTAGCAAAGTCGATGGCCCTCCAGGAGAGAGTCCCCGAGCCTTGCTCGAGGAGGGCGCCGGGCGTGCCTTCCTATGCGGCAGAAGGAGGTGCCCCCTGAACAGGCGCAGATCCTGAGGGGCCTGCCTCCTGAGGGGTCGGGCTAGGCAATGTCTTCTTCTTCTTGGGGGCAGCCTCGGGAAGCCTCCCGCTTCCGTGATCTGGGTCTTCAATTGATGCGGCTTGGAAAGCGCGTTCCAGAAAACACACAACGTCTCTCTCTTCGCAAGGCACAGTGATGACTCCAGAGCTTCCTGGCATCTTGAGGACATTGTAGCCGTGATGGGTCACATCCATGAACTTGGCCAGGGCGGGCTACCCGAGGATGGCATTGTACGGCAGGCGGATGTGAGCGACGTCGAAGTCAATGAGCTCGGTACGGCAGTTGTCGCTCTTCCCGAAGGTAACATGAAGGCATAGTGATACGTCTCCAACGTATCTATAATTTTTGATTGCTCCATGCTACTTTATCTACTGTTTTAGGCAATATTGGGCTTTATTATCCACTTTTATATTATTTTTGGGACTAACCTATTAACCGGAGGAGCAGCCCAGATTTGTTGTTTTATGCCTATTTTAGCGTTTCGAGGAAAAGGAATATCAGACGGAGTCAAAACGGAACAAAATCAACTGGAGAAGTTATTTTTGGAAGGAAACCCACCTGATGGACTTGGACCCCATGTCAGAAGATACGGGAGATGCTCACGAGGGTGGGGGGCGCGCCCTCCCCCTGGGTGCGCCCCCCTGCCTCGTGGGGCCCCCATAGCTCCACCGACGTACCCCCTGCACCCATATATACCTACATACCCTAAAACTTCCAGAACAGAAAATAGATCGGGAGTTCCGCCACCTCAAGCCTCTGTATCCACCAAAAACCAATCGGGACCCTGTTCCAGCACCCTACCAGAGGGGGATCCCATCACCGGAGGCCGTCTTCATCATCCCGGTGCTATCCATGATGAGGAGGGAGTAGTTCACCCACGGGGCTGAGGGTATGTACCAGTAGCTATGTGTTTGATCTCTCTCTCTCTCTCTCTCGTGTTCTCTCTCGTGTTCCTCTATGGCACGATCTTATGTATCCCGAGCTTTGCTATTGTAGTTGGATCTTATGATGTTTCTCCCCCTCTACTCTCTTGTGATGAATTGAGTTTCCCCTTTGAAGTTATCTTATCGGATTGAGTCTTTTATGAACACTTGATGTATGTCTTGCGTGGGATAACCGTGGTGACAATGGGTTATTCTATTGATCCACTTGATGTATGTTTTGGTGATCAACTTGCGGGTTTCGTGACACTTGGGAACCTATGCATAGGGGTTGGCACACGTTCTTGACTCTCCGGTAGAAACTTTGGGGCACTCTTTGAAGTACTTTTATGTTGGTTGGATGAATCTGAGATTGTGTGATGCATATCGTATAATCATGCCCACGGATACTTGATGTGACAATGGAGTATCTAGGTGACATTAGGGTTTTTGTTGATTTGTGTCTTAAGGTGTTATTCTAGTACGAACTCTTTTATAGATTGATCCGAAAGAATAGCTTTGTGGTGGTTTCGTACCCGACCATAATCTCTATGTTTGTTCTCCGCTATTAGTGTCTTTGGAGTGACTCTTTGTTGCATGTTGAGGGCTTGTCATATGTTCTATCTATGTTATTATTGTTGAGAGAACTTGCACTAGTGAAAGTATGAACCCTAGGCCTTGTTTCCTATCATTGCAATACCGTTTACGCTCACTTTTATCATTAGTTACCTTGCTGTTTTTATATTTTCAGATTACAAAAACCTATATCTACCATCTATTTTGCACTTGTATCTTCATCTCTTCACTGAACTAGTGCACCTATACAATTTACCATTGTATTGGGTGTGTTGGGGACACAAGAGACTTTTTGTTATTTGGTTGCAGGGTTGCTTGAGAGAGACCATCTTCATCCTACGCCTCCTACGGATTGATAAACCTTAGGTCATCCACTTGAGGGAAATTTGCTACTGTCCTACAAACCTGTGCACTTGCACGCCCAACAACGTCTACAAGAAGAAGGTTGTGTAGTAGACATCAAGCTCTTTTCTGGCGCCGTTGCCGGGGAGGCTAGGTAAGTGAAGGTATATCTTTAGGTCTTGCAATCGAATCTTTTTGTTTCTTGTTTTAGCACTAGTTTAGTTTATCAAAGAAAACTACAAAAAAATGGAGTTGAGTTTGTCTCATACGCTTCACCTTTTTAATATCTTTCGTGAGTATGATGGAAAGGATAATTGTGCTCAAGTGCTAGAGGAAGAAATCTTTAAAATTTTTGGGACTAAATCTTTGAATGATGAGCATGATTGCAATGTTGTTAGTATGAATTCTTTGAATATCCATGATGCTAATGTTATGCAAATCCACAAGCTTGGGGAAGCTATGTTTGATGAAGATGATATTTTTTGTCCCCCAAGCTTTGATGAGCAAATTTACTATGATGAAAGCATGCCTCCTATCTATGATGATTATTGTGATGATACGTATGCTATAAAGAAGAATTTTGCTTAAATTTTCTATGCTTGTAGATCATGAAAAGAATGCTTTAGGTGCTGGTTATATTGTTGAATTCATTCATGATGCTACTGAAAATTATTATGAGAGAGGAACATATGCTTGTAATAATTGCAATAATGTCAAGTTTCCTCTCTATGTGCTGAAATTCTTGAAGCTATGCTTGTTGTGCCATCCTATGCTAGTTGATTATTGTTACCATAAGTTGTTTGCTCACAAAATCCCTATGCATAGGAAGTGGGTTAGACTTAAATGTGCTAGTCATATGCTTCATGATGCTCCCGTTATGTTTCAATTCTTATCTTTTATGTGAGCATCATTGTCATCATCATGCCTAGCTAAAAGGCATTAAAGAAAAGCGCTTGTTGGGAGACAACCCAATATTTATCCTTACTGTTTTTGTGTGTCCACATGATTATGCTACTGTATTAATCATGTTTTATAGCTTTTGTTTCAATAAAGTGCCAAGTAGAACCTTTGGGAAGACTTGGGTGAAGTTTATGTGATCTTGCTGTGAAAAACAGAAACTTTAGCGCTCACGAGATTAGCTTCCATTTTTACTGGAGAGTGATTTTAGGTTGATTCTTTTTGAAGATGATTAATAGACAAATTACTCAGGTCCAGAAATTTATTTCATAATTTTTGGGGTTCCACAAGTATACGTTTTATACAGATTACTACAGACTGTTCTGTTTTTGACAGATTCTGTTTTCTATGTGTTGTTTGCTTATTTTGATGAATCTATGAGTAGTATCGGGTGGTATGAACCATAGAGAAGTTAGAATACAGTAGATATTACACCAATATGAATTTAGAATGAGTTCATTACAGTACCTAAGTGGTGGTTTTATTTTCTTATACTAACGGAGCATACGAGTTTTGTTTTGAGTTTTGTGTGGTTGAAGTTTTCAAGTTTTGGGTAAGGATTCGATGGACTATGGAATAAGGAGTGGCAAGAGCCTAAGATTGGGGATGCCCATGGCACCCCCAAGATAATTCAAGGACAACCAAGAGCCTATGCTTGGGGATGCCCCGGAAGGCATCCCCTCTTTCGTCTTCGTTCATCGGTAACTTTACTTGGAGCTATATTTTTATTCACCACATGATATGTGTTTTGCTTGGAGAGTCATTTTATTTTGTTAGTTTTTGCTTGTTGTTAGTTATAATAGTGTTTTTCCTCTTTAGTTTCAATAAAAAAGTCAAGTATAGCCTTTGCCATTCTTATTTTGCTTGTATGCATGTTGCTGTTTGAGAACAGAAAGTTTACCGCTGTTGCAAAAACTCCCTAGAAAAGTCAGAGCATGGTATAACATTGAATATTTTTTCATATTGATATCTGATAAATTTATTACAGTGGGAATTTTAGTTCATAATTTTTGGAGTCAGGGAAGTATTGATAATCTTGCATTCTTTACAGACTGTACTGTTTTGACAGATTGTTGTTATGCTTGCGTTGTTTGCATATGTTTGCTTGTTTAATGATTCTATTTGATGATAGGAGTATTAAATATACAGAGGCATTTAGTATGCAATGTTGAATAATAATTTAAGTGATTTGTTACAGTATAATATGATAAGGTTTTGCATTGGTTTATACTAACCTATCTCACGAGTTCTTGTTGAGTTTGTTGTGAATGAAGCCTTTGATAAAAAGAGAAACCATGATACGAGAGGAATTAAGGAGACACAAAAGTTCAAGCTTGGGGATGCCCAAGGCACCCCAAGACAATATGTCAAGAAGTCTCAAGCATCTAAGCTTGGGGATGCCCCGGTAGGCATCCGACCTTTCTTCTTCAACAACTATCGGTTAGTATCGGTTGAGCCTAAGTTTTTGCTTCTTCACGTGAGTTGTGCTATGCTTGCATTGTAGTTTCCTTTAGCTTTGCTTGCTGTTTGAATAAGTATCAAGATCTGAAATTCTTTAATAAGAGAGAGCCTTACACAAATTAGAATTTGCTAGAATACTCTATGTGCTTCACTTATATCTTTTGTGGTTGATAATTTTTGCTCTAGTGCTTCACTTATATCTTTTAGAGCATGGTGGTAGATTTGTTTTAAATAAACTATTGATCTCTCATGCTTCACTTATATTATTTTGAGAGTCATTTATAGCATGGTAATTTGCTTAATGTTAATATACCTGGTATTCAAGATATGTGAAACTTTCTTTTGAGTGCGTTGAATACTAAGATAAGTTTGATGCTTGATAATTGTTTTGAGATATGGAGGTGATAATATCAAAGTCGTGCTTGTTGGGTGATTATGAATTTGAGAAATGCTTGTGTTGAAGTTTGCAAGTCCCGTAGCATGCACGTATGGTTAAAGTTGTGTAACAAATTTGAAACATGAAGTGTAGCTGGCTTGTGCATCCTTATGAGTGGCGGTTGGGGACGAGCGATGGTCTTTCCCTACCAATCTATCCCCCTAGGAGCATGCGCGTAGTACTTGATTTTTGATGACTTCTAAATTTTTGCAATAAGTATATGAGTTCTTTTGACTAATGTTGAGTCCATGGATTATACGCACTCTCACCTTTACGCCTTTGCTAGCCTCTTCGGTACCGTGCATTGCCCTTTCTCACCTTGAGAGTTGGCGCATACTTCGCCAGTGCATCCAAACCCCGTGATACGATACACTCTATCACACATAAACCTCCTTATATCTTGCTCAAAACGGCCACCATACCTACCTATCATGGCATTTCCATAGCCATTCCGAGATATATTGCCATGCAACTTCCACCATCATCATCATGACATGCATTACTTTTGTCATATTGCCATTGCATGATCTTGTAGTTGACATCGTATTTGTGGCAAAGCCACCATGCATTATTTTCCATACATGTCACTCTTGATTCATTGCACCATCCCGGTACACCGCCGGAGGCATTCATATAGAGTCATATCTTGTTCTAGTATTGAGTTGTAATCCTTATGTTGTAATCAATAGAAGTGTGATGATCATCATTATTAGAGCATTGCCCCCAAAAAAGAGAAAGGCCAAAAAAAAGAAAAGGCCCCAAAAAAATGAATAAGGGCAATGCTACTATCTCTTTTTCCACACTTGTGCTTCAAAGTAGCACCTTGTTCTTCAGGGTAGTGAGTCTCATAACTTGTGCTTCAAAGTAGCACCAAGTTTTTCGTATAGTGAGTCTCGTAAGTTGTCTTGTTCATACTAGTGGGAAATTTTCATTATAGAACTTGGCTTGTATATTCCTACGATGGGCTTCCTCAAAATGCCCTAGGTCTTCATGAGCAAGCAAGTTGGATGCATACCCACTAGTTTTGTTTTGTTGAGCATTCATAGCTCTAGTGCATCCGTTGCATGGCAATCCCTACTCCTCATATTGACATCAATTGATGGCATCTCCATAGCCTGTTGATTATCCTCGTCAATGTGAGACTTTCTCCTTTTTTGTCTTCTCCACACAATCCCCATCATCATATTCTATTCCACCCATAGTGCTATATCCATGGCTCACGCTCATGTATTGCGTGAAGGTTGAAAAAGTTTGAGATTATTTAAGTATGAAACAATTTCTTGGCTTGCCATCGGGGGTATAGAAGTTGGGAACATCTTTGTGTGACGAAAATGAAGCATAGCCTAACTATATGATTTTGTAGGGATGAACTTTCTTTTGCCATGTTATTTTGAGAAGACATGATTGCTTTGATTAGTATGCTTGAAGTATTATTATTTTTCTGTCAATATGAACTTTTGTCTTGAATCTTCCGGATCTGAATATTCATGTCACAATTAAGAAGATTTACATTGAAATTATGCCAAAGTATCACTCCACATCAAAAATTCTTTTTTATCATTTACCTACTCGAGGACGAGCAGGATTAAGCTTGGGGATGCTTGATACGTCTCCAACGTATCTATAATTTTTGATTGCTCCATGCTACTTTATCTAGTGTTTTAGGCAATATTGGGCTTTATTATCCACTTTTATATTATTTTTGGGACTAACCTATTAACCGGAGGCCCAGCCCAGATTTGCTGTTTTATGCCTATTTCAGTGTTTCGAGGAAAAGGAATATCAGACAGAGTCAAAACGGAACAAAATCAACTGGAGAAGTTATTTTTGGAAGGAAACCCACCTGATGGACTTGGACCCCATGTCAGAAGATACGGGAGGTGCTCACAAGGGTGGGGGCGCGCCCTCCCCCCCTGGGCGTGCCCCCTGCCTCGTGGGGCCCCCGTAGCTCCACCGACGTACACCCTGCACCCATACATACCTACGTACCCTAAAACTTCCATAATAGAAAATAGATCGGGAGTTCCACCGCCGCAATCCTCTGTAGCCACCAAAAACCAATCGGGACCCTGTTCCGGCACCCTGCCGGAGGGGGATCCCATCACCGGAGGCCATCTTCATCATCCCGGCGCTATCCATGATGAGGAGGGAGTAGTTCACCCACGGGGCTGAGGGTATGTACCAGTAGCTATGTGTTTGATCTCTCTCTCTCTTTTGTTCTCTCTCGTGTTCCTCTATGGCACGATCTTGATGTATCCCGAGCTTTTCTATTGTAGTTGCATCTTATGATGTTTCTCCCCCTCTACTCTCTTGTGACGAATTGAGTTTCCCCTTTGAAGTTATCTTATCGGATTGATTCTTTTATGAACACTTGATGTATGTCTTGCGTGGGACAACCGTGGTGACAATGGGTTATTCTATTGATCCACTTGATGTATGTTTTGGTGATCAACTTGCGGGTTTCGTGACACTTGGGAACCTATCCATAGGGGTTGGCACACGTTCCTGACTCTCTGGTAGAAACTTTGGGGCACTATTTGAAGTACTTTTATGTTGGTTGGATGAATCTGAGATTGTGTGATGCATATCGTATAAGCATGCCCAAGGATACTTTAGGTGACAATGGAGTATCTAGGTGACATTAGGGTTTTGGTTGATTTGTATCTTAAGGTGTTATTCTAGTACAAACTCTTTTATAGATCGATCCGAAAGAATAGCTTTGTGGTGGTTTTGTACCCGACCATAATCTCTACGTTTGTTCTCCGCTATTAGTGTCTTTGGAGTGACTCTTTGTTGCATGTTGAGGGCTTGTCATATGTTCTATCTATGTTATTATTGTTGAGAGAACTTGCACTAGTGAAAGTATGAACTCTAGGCCTTGTTTCCTATCATTGCAATACCATTTATGCTCACTTTTATCATTAGTTACCTTGCTGTTTTTATATTTTCAGATTACAAAAACCTATATCTACCATCTATTTTGCACTTGTATCTTGATCTCTTCGCCGAACTGGTGCACCTATACAATTTACGACTGTATTGGGTGTGTTGGGGACACAAGAGACTTTTTGTTATTTGGTTGCAGGGTTGCTTGAGAGAGACCATCTTCATCCTACTCCTCCTACGGATTGATAAACCTTAGGTCATCCACTTGAGGGAAATTTGCTACTGTCCTACAAACCTATGCACTTGCAGGCCCAACAACGCCATATCGGAACCGCGGAACCATCAGTGACTCCTGAGAAGGGCTTGGTTGGCTGTAGTTAATTGTACAGAACTTGGAGATTGTTGAACGTCTCGACGGACAGGACATTGAGCCCCGCTCCGCCATCGATGAGGGTCCTGGTGACTTGCACATTGCTGATGATTGGGGAGCAAAGCATCGGGAGGACTCCGGCTGTGGCCGCGCACTTGAGCTAATCCGCTGAGCTGAACGTGATAGTGCACGATGACCACCTGAGAGGGTGTGTGTCCTCAAGCTTGGGGAGGACTGCATTCACTTTGCGGGCAAACTGCTTGAAGATGCGCTGAGAGGCCGGGGCTTGAGCGCCACCCAAGATGCAAGCGATGGCACGCGGCTCCTGGAAGCCTCCAGCCCCCTCGTCCTGATGATGGTCTTCATTCCTTCTCGGGTGTGGTGGCAGAGGAGGGAGGCCTGCGTTGCCCTGCGGGCAGTCCTCGCGAAGTTGATCTCTCCAACCCCCCTCGCGAGGTGGGTCTCTCCAACCTCCCTCACGAGGCTGGTCCTGCCTGCGGTCCTCGCGAGGTCGGTTGTGCCACCCTTGGCGTGGGCCACGGTCTTCCCATCGTCCTCCACCTCTTCCTCCTCCTCGGCCATAGCCCCGGTCGTTGCGCTCGGGGCATCGGCCGGCATGCACGTCTCGCACGGCTCTGAGCTCTTGGCATTCATTGGTGTTGTGGGTGTGGAGGTCGTGGTACACGCAATACCGGCTGCCCTTGGATGACTCAGGCTGATCCCTGCCTCGCTTGGTGTCTGGCTCTACTGCAAGCACTGCAGCCCCCTTGCGCTTCACTTCCTTGGTCTTGGGCTTCTTCTCTTCTTGGTCAGCAACTGGCAGCTCGAGGAGGGACAAGCGCCCTTCCTCAGCCCTAGCGCACTTGGTTGCCAGATTGAACAGCTCCAGGGAGGTGCATAGGTCTTCATGGATTGCAAGATCGTCCTTCATCTTGACGTCACGCACACTGTCGGAGAAGGCTGAGATGATGGCCTCCTCGGACACCTTGGGGATCTTAAGGCGAGCGCTGTTGAAGCACTGGATGAACTTCTGCAGGGTCTCCCCCGGCTGCTGCTTGATGCGGCGCAAGTCGCTCATGGCCGGGGGCCGGTCGCGGGTGCCTTGGAAGTTGGCGATGAATCGGGTGCGCATCTGGTCCTAGGAGGATATCGTGCCTGGAGCCAGGTTTAGGAGCCAGGTGCGGGCGCCGTCCTTGAGCGCCATGGGGAACCAGTTCGCGATGACCTTCTCCTTCCTGTTGGCGGCTTCGATGCCCAGCTCGTAGAGCTAGAGGAACTCAGCAGGGTCAGCCGTGCCATCATAGTGTGCGGGCAGGTCTGGCTTGAACTTGCCCGGCCAGGCCACACTGCGCAGCTTGACGGAGAAGGCACGATAGCCTGCAGTGGCCGCGGGAGGCCTTGGGCGATGGAGAGCTTGATCTTGGAAGTCCTGGTGCGCTGCCTCCAGGCGCAGCGTGGTGTCTTGATGCGCCGGAGCAAGTGCGCGCTCGTGCCTGGCCGGTGCAGGGAGCACGCGGGCGGCTTCTTGGGGACGAGGGATCTCTTGGCAGCTCTTCTCTTGCTGCGCTGGCACCGGACGGAGCGGGTTCCGCCCAGGGGCCATGCGCCTTGGAGCCAAGGCGCCTTCTTGAGGGGAAGGCGGCTGAGGAACCCCCGGAGCTTCATCGCCCGCGCAGGGCGGGGCGCGGTGCAACGAGAGGGACGGTGCAATGAGAGGGACGGTGCAGGGGAGCCCCCAGTGGCGCTGACGAGCTCGGTGATGCAGGCGAGCCATTCGTCGTAGAGGTCGTCGATGGGACGGTAGTGCAGGAGCTCCCGCGCCAGGAGCAGCAAGGCGTGCGCGTCCGCAGGAGCGCGACGGGCGTGGGACGAGGAACCAGCTGGGGTCAGCGACGGGGTGGCGGTGCGGCCTTTCGCTGCACCGATGGATGCAGGGACGACGCCTGCTGCTCGTTCCCCACCAGGCCGGTGGCGGCGTTGACGGTAGGCGACGGGGAACAACGGCGGCACCCACCGACGGGGGCCGTCTAGGCGACGCGAGTGGCGAGAGCGGCCCGGCGGTCGACGCGGGCGCGACGGGCGTCCGACATGGATGGGATGGGCGGTGAAAACAGGAGGCGACGGAAGGTGGATTCCGGTGCACCCCTACCCCCCTACCTGGCACGCCAAATGTCGGATTTTGGGTTCCGACAGACCCTTGAGGTTCGAACACTGGGGTGCACGCGGAGATCACACACCAAGCCTACTCATGTCTCACCGCCTCACTAGGATCTAAACTACATGAAGAACAACACAAAGGACACGAGATTTATACTGGTTTAGGCCACCATTGTGGTGTAATACCCTACTCCAGTCTGTGGTGTGGTGGATTGCTCTGGGGCTGATGATGAACAATACAAGGGAAGAACAGCCTCGCGAGGGTCTGTTCTTATGGTGGTGTCGTCCCTTCGGAGGGGTCGATTCGAGATGCCTATCTGATCTCCCGATACCTATCTCATCTCTCCCTCCCTTCCCACTGTGGTGGCTAGTCCTATTTATAGGCGAAGGCCCCAGGCCTCTTCCCAAATATTGAGCGGGAAGGGCGCCAACAATTGGCCATTTTGAAGGGGAACATCTAGTACACTTATCCTGACTAAAGTTGGTCCTCGTCTGCCAAAGCCCCTGACGATGATGCTGGCTTGGGCTCCACGATGACCTCCATTCTGCCGTCCTGCTGGTCTTGCTCTTGTTGCACCGAAATGGTTGCCTTTGCTTGATACCCTTGCCTGCGCTTGCCCCCTTTGCACCAAAAGGGAAACAAGGACTCTGCGCAGGCCAGCGCCCGCCTGGCCTTGGTCATCATGGCTTGCGTCATGGGCACCTCATGAGGTACCCCGCCTTGATCTCTCCGCCTCCTCGCGAGCCATCCTGACGAGGCCGTGCCTGAGGAAGCCTCCCGTCATCCTTCCCTGCGAGGCTTGGCCCCTCGCGAGGGTCTTGAGCATGTGTTGATGAAGATGTGCCGTACTAGGCCACTCCTTGAGCCACGCTGCAGGCCGCAGGCAGGCAAGTCTGGGTACCCCCGTTCCCAGAACGCCGACACACGTGAATTTGATGTATCAACACGTGTAGCCAGATCAGCCTCCAGCGGGTTAGCATCGGCAGTTGGGTCTGGCAGAGCAGAGTCATCTATGACATTATCAGGATTTTCGCCAGCATTTTCTGGGGTCTTCTCCGGATCAACATCGTCAGTAGGGCCGCTGGTCTTAGCTTTCTTGCTCAATCGGGCCTTGGCGCTACAACATCAAAAGTAAGAGTATGATAAATCGACACATGAAGAAACTAATCAAAAAGCAATATGCTTACCCAGCGACGGTCTTGAGGGGAGGCAGCTGAGTGGTGGATGAACCGCCAGACGAATTAGAAGATGCCTGGTAATTCGGATCAGACGGATTGAGTGGGCATCGGAAGAAACCCTTCAAAGGATAAAGTTTTTCTGGAGAACAAATCACCTTTGGACGACGCTTCTGGGTTGGTGTATCTGGTAAACTGGACAAGGTGATTTGCTGGCCACTGTGCCAGGTTGTGCGACGTTCTTCAGCTTGTTGTGTCTTCAAAGAAAATTTTGGATCCAAATGAGCAAGGGGGTGAGAGCGTTTTACTTTCCGAACTGCACGACGAACTCTTTGAACCGGCACAAGATCTAAATTGGAAGAAAGAGAGATTACCTCAACATGGTCTGCACGGCTGGCCTCTGCATCATCCTGGGAATAATCGTTGTCAATAAGGTGTACTAAAAAGGAACCAAGTGAGTCAAGTTCTACCTCTGCATCCGATTCATCAACATCTTCTGGCAGATCAGAAGATTCGGCGGTTTTCTTCTTGGCAATTTTCTTGGTGGCCTTGGTCTTTGCACGAGGAGCCCTAGCCAGTTTATTCTGTTTCCAGAAGGAGCTGTTGGCCTGTGAAATTAAAGCAAAGGGATGTTAGCACGTTATTAAAGCAGAGGCGAATCGGTAAGCATTAAGTTGAACCTTACCGCTGGCTGTTGATTGGAGCGCAAAAAGGTGGCAACCCGGTTTGGCTACATGCGGAGATCGTTTCGTCAAGCATCTTCTTTAGATTCACTAACTGCAATGTCCGTCATTACTATTTCATGATATCGTTGAGGATCTTTGACGTTGCCATTATATTCATGCATCAATCCGGGGCGGCGGCTTAAAGGCAGAATGCCCCAAGAAACCCAGCAGCGGACGAGATCAATGCCAGTCAAACCGTTGGCCATGAGAGCCCGGAGCTTGGCAAGTTGAGGCGCATAAGTTTTTCGTTCTGCGATAGTAGAGCGTGAACGTAATGGGTGACCATTGCTAAGTCGGTGAGGGCAGTAACCCGGCAAATGGTTTTCTCCATTAGGGGCAGTGTTCCGGCAATAAAACCAAGTTCGGTTCCAATCTTTGGGATGGCTATGATGTTTTGCATGAGGGAAATCAACTTCTTTCCGCTTCTGAATTGAAACCCCACCAAGTTCTATGTTGGGACCATTAGAAAACTCCGTGCGGCGGTTTAAATGGAAAAAATCCCGGAACAACTCCACAGATGGTTCTTCTTGAAGGTAAACTTCGCAGAACACTTGAAAATTTCTTATATTGGATACGGAGTTCGGTCCAATGTCTTGTGGATGGAGTTGAAAGCTTGCAAGGACATCCCGGAATTTTTTGATCCGGGCGGGCTGAATCCCCGGTCTAAATGTTGCATAAATACAATCACTTCTCCATCTTGAGGTTCAAGTGGGCATTCAGAGCCCGGAACTCGCCAATGAAGGAGCCTTTCTGAGGCTAAAGCGCCAGTGGTGACATATCCATTGATTTGTGTCTCCGTGATCCGGGATGGAACCCAGTTGCAAGCAGAGAATTGTTTTGTCATCTCGAAAGGCAAACTGTGAAAGGAAAACCGAAGGCCGGTTTACAATTGACGGTTTAAGTATACTATTCAGTGTTAAACCGGAAAATTACCATTCAAGTCCAGTTGGCGGTTTAAATGAGGGCTACTGGTGTATGGCGGATTCACTATTAAAGGTTAAACCGCACCTAAGCAGAAGAGCCAGAGCCGAAAATCTACTAAGTGTTTACAGAAACAGGTTTCACAATATGGCAGTATAATTTTGGATCTACCATGGTTAAGAAGAGAAAACTTCTCTGAGCCCTACAATGGCGCTAAGAGGAACAAAGAAGATTCAGACGGAGTCTGTTCAGGAATAGCAAGACGCTACAGTATGGTGAACTAACAATATGGATATAGCCGCAGTTCAAAACTATCAGGCGCATATATAATCTTAGTAAAAAAGACTAAAGAGAAGAGGCACAGAAGAACTGACGAACGGCGACAAACACAGATGAACTCGAAACCTTACTGGAGATCTAGGGTTACAGGAAAGTGAACTTACCAGGGCCACTCAGTGGCGGAGGAGCATTGCAGGGTTTCTGATATGAACAGGGTGATGCAGCGGCCTTGGTCGGTGCGGATTCGAAACTCGACGGCGGCGGTGGCGCTTGGGTTCTTCGGGTCGCGAGGAGGAAGAAGAGGAGAAAGGGGAGAAAGTGGAAGGACCCTTCGGGTTTACTTATAACGAGGCAGGAGGATAAGTGATAGGCGCGAAAATCAAGGAGCTTGAAGCGGCAAGGTGGGCACGGCTGATGCCTCGATTTTCGGGATATCATTAATGAAGGAATCTTTTTAATCATTTTTACGGAGATGATCGTCAGGATGGTCCCTTGCTATGACCAGAGGATGATGTCACCGCGGCGGTTCAGCAAAATTTGCAGGAGAAGATATCATGGCGGTTTACGAGAAATGTAAGGAGATGTTTGAAGAAATTCTTGAAGTTTTAAGGATTGACATGAACAGGTTCAAATCAATCTGGGGCCTAATGTTGGGGATATAACTACTGGATGTAAACCGCCCAGGAGGGGCCGATTCACCTTCAACTACATTAAAGCCCACGAAGACCCAGATGATGATGCTTTACTAATGAAGCTTAGAGGCCCGGAGCCCAAAGGCGGATTAGGGCCCATAGTGGTAAACCGCCACAGATATGTAACTTGTATTGTAAGTTAGGAAAGGAGAGACCGAGCCGGACACTTGTATGAGTCAGCCTCGGGGCTCTCTAGACCGGCCGAGCGTCAACCTGTGTATATAAAGGGACGACCCGGCGGCGGTTTAGGGACAACAGACAACAACTCGAGACTCAGGCAAATCATATTTGCTCCCTAGTCATCAAAACCCAATCAATCCCATCACAACTAGACATAGGCTTTTGCCTTCATCGAATGGGCCGAACTATTATAAAACTCCTGTGTCTCTTGTCCGGTTTAACCCCTTCAAGCTAACCCGTAGCGATGGCCCCGCGACTAAGTCCTTTCATGAGGACATCTGACGTGTTAATTCCACGACAGTCGTTATTTTCACTATAGTTTATTGTCCATTCCATAAGAAAAATACTCAAATGTTTAGTGTGTCTTTTGAACTTTTTTTATTGTAGCTTCACCTTTTCAGTCGTTTCTGCCAGTGCTGCCTCTTTGACATTTTCTTCGGTGAGTGGAGCTTTTTGGACCTCCGTGGTGTCGTCGTTTTTGTCTTGTGGCCGTTGAGACATAGAGGTAGGTAAATGAGATTGCATTTGTGTCTTTGTTCACTCAAATTTCTAATTTCCTTAAAAGAAGGTTATCTCACTTCACCTTTTCGATCTTTTGCGTCGACGTTGCCATCTCTGTTATTTCTTGCCCGGACAGCGAAGGTTTTCCGGCTTGGTCTACAGCGGTTAGGCCATCCGTTGTTGGAAGAACATCTTCTGCTTGTTCCATTCCCCTATGTTGTTGTGTTTGTTTGCCTTGAATATTGGTGCTCTCCCCTGTTTCTTGAATCTGTCGGAATGCAAAAAGTAATTAAAATGTGTCTGTGTTTGTTTCTGGTGGATGCATTTTTTATATGCTATAGAAAGAGGTTTTGTAGCTTGACCTCTATGTTCAATCTCTCCGGTGCCGTGCTTGTCACTTCTTCTCTATCTTATGTAGTTTTTGTACATTGTCGAGCGGTAGCAGCACTTTCTATCGCTTCTTGAGGCACATCGTTTGCTTCATTTGTTTCTTTTTTCTGTTCAATCAAAAAATGTAAATAAAGTTTGGACTTCATCTGTGCATGCATAACTTTTTTGTTTTAACGTTGTAGGAGGAGGTGCGTGTGGCTTTACCTCGTTGGTCTTTGATGGTGGTGTACTGGGTACCATTTTAGTCAGCATTTGCCCTTGTTTTTTGGTTTGTTCTGTCTGTACTCCTTGCTGTTCTTTGGCATGACCGTCCTTGTTTGTTTCTTGCATTTCATGAAAAAGGAAAAGCATGATTCATTGGTTGTAATTCTTGTATTACTGTGACAGGTTGTACTCGGCAGTACATTTCTTATAAATTTTGGAAAAATGGTTCTTGTTGAATTTTACCTTTGGGAATATCCGTTTGTGCGTCCACTTTTTCTTTGCTTTGTTTGCCAGCCTTGGGTGCGTCACCAGGTGGAGTGTCTGAGGCTTTCTCCCGTGTATCGGTCATCTGAAATGCTCTTGTGCTGAAAAGTTCTTCTATATGAACTTTTTGTTTTGCATGGGCATCGTCTTCTCTTTGCTGTGCTTGTAATACCTGGTAGTTGAAACAATATGAGTTGACAGTATTTGGGCAAAGTGGGTTTGGAAGTTTTACCTCTTCTTTGTTGTTTTCTTCTTGTTTTTCTGCCGTGCTGTTAACAGTCGATGCTAGACCAGCCCGTGGCTCGTTTGCGGGAGCGTCGATATGATACTTATCCGGCTAAGTGTATATTTTGTTGCAGATTTGTCAGTTAACTCAAGAGCGTTTTTAGTTTAGAGATAAGAGACTTTTTAGAGAGAAGAGACTGATTTTTTATACTCACGTCTTTGCTGCCTCCGGTCCTGTTCGTCTCTTGTACTGCTCCTGTTGACGCTCTTGAGGGAGCATTATCTATTGTTGGGTTGCTTGTTCTATTGCTTCCATCCTCTTGCTCGGTGTTATTGATGACATGTTGCTGTTGGCCTTTATGTTTCGGTGGCGTTCTGTTGCCGTGTACCGGACAAAATTGAAGGCAGATTTTGTAAGTTCAAGTTTGAAAGAATCACTTTCGAGTCACTTTTTCCATTTACCTGTTTCTCATCTTGATTCTCTGCTTCTGCAGCTACTTTTCTATCTTGTTCTTGTTGTCCTTTGGCACTTGATGTGTTGGTTGATACGTCCTCCTTGTTTTGCTCCTTTTGCACATTGTTATGTTCTTCTGTCTCCCTCTGGCTAATTCTCGAGTTCTGTGTTCTTGATTTTCTTATTCTTTTCTTCCCTTCATGTTTGTTTTGTTGGTCCTGTTCTTCCTTCTTTCTTTTTCTCCTCCCTCCTGGTTCTGGTACAGCTACGACTTCTTTCGTGTGGTTGCCATCTACAAGTGCAGCTGTGTCTCCTGCGTCTGCTCGATCCTGTAGCTTCAGTGTCGTCTCTTCTTGAAAGCTCACGCTGCGAACAATGTCCTAGAATTCTCTAAGTTGTTTGAGAGAATCAATCACGGCTGTTGTTTGTTGCACCACTGTGTTCCTCATTCTTTCATCTAATTCCTTCTCTTGTTCGCTGCCTTGGTGTCCAACCCTAGTCGTTATTCCGGGTATCTATTTTGTTTCGTCGATTACTTGTTTCAACATTCCTTCTATCCTTCTGAATATTTCATATGATCCTATGCTGGTACCTGTGACTGGTTCCTTGCTTCTACTTGTGCTGACATGTGCTTCGTCCTGTCGCTTGGTTGGAGGTGGTAGTGGCTTGGTCATTTGCTGGTGCTCCTATTGTTGTGCTGGTATCATCTGTATTGAGTAAGAAGGTGTTGCTGTGTTGGCATAGAAGACCCTCTCTGCTGTTCCTTTCCATGTCTGCATTGTTTCGTCATGATTGAATTGGTTAGATTGGAAACCGTTTTTATAGTAATCCGGTCGTGCTTTTCTGTCCGTTTTCATGTCTGCTCTAGCTATTTTCCTTAGGTCACTCTCTTTTAGGTGGTTTGCTCGTGGTAACGATGTCTTGTCCATTGTCTTGGCAATCTTCCGCATTTGTTTTGTGTTGGTCGGCAGCAGCAGTCAGTCGAGGTACATTATTACTGGTCCCTGCGCCAAACCATTGAGATGCTTTTTGTTCTTTTCTTCCTAAGGCAACAACCTGTGCTTCTGCCATGTATTTGCTCCTCCCCTAATACTTTCGACGATTACCTGGTAGAAATCCATCTTTGCCATTTCTGGATAGTCCAAGTCCTTGACCATAATGGCTTGTTTGCAGAAGGTAGGGGAGGTTGTTCCACAGACAATGTTGTGGAAAAAAAATAAGGAAAAATATTTTAACTGATTTCCTGTTTGATTTTTTGTCATCTTGTTTCACCAATTTTTCTAGTTCTTTAAACGGATCATTGTGATGGAAACCCATTTTCTTGAGGCCAAGTTCTGTGACTAGTTCGCTCATTGTTTCGGTGGAAATATTTGGCCTTGGTGCTGTCTTTTCAGTACCGTTTGGGTATCCAAACACCTTGTGGATGCCTTCCTTTGTTATTGTGACTTCTTTCTTCTAATCAGCTTCACCGAACTTTATTTTCATGGTTTCTATGTACAGTTTGTCGTAGATGTGTGCTGCAAGCGGTTTGCAGATGGAGCGCTTTATTTGGCATCCCTCTATGCTTCCAAACCCGGCTTTCCTAACATCTCGTCGGTGACGTTCCTCAAGTAATTTCCATGCTCTATTGACATTATCAAATGCTACTCCTGCCTTGATCTCACATTTGTCCTTATTTGTTGTTGCCTCCTATTCATCATCCGTTGGTGCTGCCAATTCTATTCCACTTGTCTTTCTTCTCTTTGTGCGCTTTTGTCTTGTTTTTACATGTTGACAAAAAGAGGGTTTAGTTATAGAGGATGGTTTGGTTTTCATGGGTGAAAAGCGGTAGCAAAAATCTGTAGAGAAGATGGTTTTTACATCATCGTTGTTGTCCTCTGCGGCGCCATCGTTGTCCCCTGCGGTGCCATCGCCCTCTATACAAATGACATCATCATCGTGTTTTGTGCCATCGTCGTCGTCGGCAGCATCATGCTTTGACTCTTTGCTGGCATCATCCTCGCCTTCTTCCAACCGTTGTCTTTTGTTTTTCTTCTTGGCTTTATTTACATCATTGTCGGCGTGCGGAACTATTGGCGGGAGTATCATTAGAGGACTTGGCTGCTGCTACTTCAGGCTAGCACCGTCGCTGATGAGTTGAGTTTTGTCCTTTCTCTTTTGTCTTTTTCCTCTATGAGGAATGACAGTCTTGGTTTCTGAATGCTCCTATTTTCTGCTGCTAGTCACTTGCTTTTTGTTGCCCTCCCTGCTGGAAGCTAGTGCTGGCACTTTCTCGGGTGCTTCGCTGTCCATGTTCTGCTTTGTTCTTTTTCCTGACGGGTCAGGAGAGATGACTGGTTTTTCTGGATATGAACTATTAAGTTCAGACAAAATCGTTTCAATATCTCCTTCTCCGTCACCTGCACGATGATTATGTAACAAAAGAATTGCGAAGTAACATTGAAATAAATGGGATATAGTTTTAAAACTATGTCTTCCATGGCTGCACAAAAAGATTCTGAATCTTAATCTACATAGATTCATAAGATAGCCCTTTCCTTTCATTTCGTGACCTAAAAAAGCGATCAATCCATTGTTTTCTTGATATATCAAGTCTTCCCACTAACTCTTTGTTTAGCCAATCATTGATAGAAATTAGAGTCAGGTGTGAGCAGTATGTCTGCTGTCAAGTCCATATTAGTGAGGGGAAATCTTTTTTATAGGAAAAAATACACTACAAATGATATTCTGTAAATTGGAGCAATAACTGTAAGGTTTAGAGTGTAAGATATAAGGTTTAGGTTAAAAAATACACATAGTGTGTGAAAAATTTCATCGAAGTGCAATTTTTCCCAGGATTTTGTGGATGTAATTGGTTAACTTACTGCTACTGCTACATAGTTTTTGTTATATGGATTGTGTGAGCCTTTTATAGTACCTTGCTACATGGCAGGCTGTTCTGCAGGTACCCTGTTTTCCTTATTAGCAGTCCTTGCTGAATAAAAATGCCCAGGGGTTAGCAGCAGTAGAAGCATAATTGAATTTCACAGCAAAAAGAGGAGATGCATCCCGTGGACAAAAAACGGCATTGTCGGAGAGGCATAGGTTGTTTCATGCTATAAGCACACAGCTAGATCTATTATTAGAGCACGAACGTTAATACGAGAGAGGCACGTAATTTGAAAGAGAGGAATCAACGGATATATAGAATCTCCTGTAAATACCATGTTTTGAATTTAAGGATGCTCTCATGGTTTGAATCTAGAGCGGTGTTCTAGATAGTTCTGGCATGCACAATGAGTTTTAGGCAAATTCCTTGTGAGCAGATTTCTGTGACGGGTAAGGGTAGCATCCCATTGCACGCGTGCGTACCTTATTTCAATTTTGCTAGAAAAGTCTAGACAAACTTTTAGGAAACACGGTTTTGTGTGGCGGTTAGGGTTCATGTCCGTCAAAAAGGGGGGAAATCGCTTTGATCGTCCTGTGGTAATGGAATGTAATGGATTAATATTTTTTTTACCTTTGATTGCTTGTGAGGGATTCGTCGCATCCATCGGCTTGTTTTTGTCCTTGCTCTCTGTTGGTATCTCCGCTGTGAGCACGGGTCGTCACCGTCAGTCGCCGCCGCCGCCGGGAGAGGTTTTTGATGCTTTCGCGAGCACCGACCGACTGCTGGTATATCGAAGTGGATGGCGGCTGGTGGGTGAGGCAAACACGATTTGGATTTTTGGTTGGTCTGCTGGATTGGACAATGGGGGCAGAAGGAAAGACGAGGGTGTTCAAGAGAGGGGAATTGGTGAAGTGCTCGAGATTTTCGGTGCGAAAGCAAAAGCAAGAAAGTAGTGGAGGCAGAGAGGGAAATGGTCGAACCGTCTTGAATCTTCGACCGTCCGTCTGGACATCAAGATTGGTATAATTTTCTGTGGGCTTTGATGGGCTTGTTTTTTTCCTTGCTTGCTCAACTGCCGGAGTGTTTTTATTTTAGTGTGGTGACATCCACGGTGACATGGTTTGGTGTTACCCAGAGTCACGTTCGTTCCTGCGTGTGATACAGACATTTTCTATGACGTTCCATGGTGAGTCGCATGGAAGTGAGGCCACCAGCGCTCATCCTCCTATGGAAAAAGGGGAAGCGTCTTGAATCTTAGGCCGTAGGTTTGGACATCAAGAGTGCTACATCTTTCTGTGTACTTCGATGAGCTTGTTTTTTGCTTGGCCTTCTTAACTCTTAGTCTGTGGGATGTTAGCATTTTTTGATTTTAGTGTTGTTGTGTGATGCACAGGGGCACGGTTTAGCGTTACTCAGAGTCACGTTTCATGGTTCTTTGTGCTTCAGATGATTCCGGTCACCAGTTCAATCAGAGAGGCATGGACACGAACTCAAGGGAAGCATGTTAACGCATTGGTTAGAGTCTCGTTACCACGGGTGTATGCTTTTGGTATTTCCAAATGATTCCGTTCACTTGTTCTGTTGGAGAGGAATGGACGTGACCAAATCGTTCTGTTGGTACATGTAGATGAGTAGGCTAGGGTCATGGATGTCGCGTATTAGCAGTAGGAGCACGGCTGTGCTTCCACCAGATGCACTTCGTTCCCTCGCGAGGAGCACGTTTTGCCGAACCGTGCGTAGTTTTGGTTCAAATGATTCCGCTTACTTGTCCACTTGGATACGCACGGGCATCGAGTCTATTGATTCACGTTTTCCCATTAGGCTGAGTCACGTTAGGGACGCAGTCGCGTCGATGTAGAAGTCACATTTTTCAAGCAAATAACGCACGTCACAGTGCCAAAACATGAAGGTGAAAGCATGGCCGATTCGAGAGACACGAATATGAAAAACACGGACCTGAAGTCCATGTAGGGTCATGATTTGTACTCTTAAACTCGTGGACTTTCTGTTTCGAATGCTTCTGTCAACTCGTTCAGACGGAGAGGCACGGCCGGTCAGCTTAAATAGTGAACACCCACTATTCACTATTTCGACAGAAACACGGGCCAGTGTGACTATATATTCCGTGAGGCACAGTGAGTGGATAGGCATAGGCATGGTGTGGTATTATGTAGAGTCATGCTCGTCTGTGTTTGGTTTCAGAATTATTCCGTTGACTCGATCAGATGGAGAGGCACGGGCATTAATCGCAGAAAGGCACAGTTTGGTTGGAAGTCATGGTGAACACCCACTGTTTACTCTGTGAGGCATGAAATGGACTATTCGAGAGATGCTGGTTTTGTATATTCTTCGCCCGGTCATGGGTCCCAGGAAGGCACGACATGGTATCCTGTAATTGTGTCCGAAATGATTCCGTTGACTCGTTCAGAAGAAGAGGCACAGACATGAGTGCCATGAGGGCATGGTTGGGTCTGTCGGAGCATCACGTTTCGTACGTTTATTATGGAAACAAAGCGGAATGGGTTTAGATATTAACACTAAAAGTTTACTTTGCGAGTGGCCGGTTCGATAGTCGAGGTGTTTAAAAGCGTAAGCTCCTTGTTTTTAAAAGCCACGGCTTTGTGCTGAGTTGCGTGGCACTTATTTTGTTAGAAACACAGGCGTGAAGTGAATACAGCCACGGTTCTGTACCAGGCAGCGACATGACTTGTGCACTGATGATGGCGTGGATGTTCGTGGCAGTGTTAAGGGTCACAGGCATGGGCGTGCGTCGCTAAAAGGCATGCTACCGTATAATATAGAGCCACGCTCCCATGTGTTTGTGTTCCGAATAATTCCGTCGACTCGATCAGACGTAGAGGCATGGGCGTTTAGCCCACAAAGGCACCGTCAGGGTTCGTTCCTTGCTTGTTAGGCGCACAAACGCGTGGATGTAGAAGGCACAGTTTTCAAGCAAAGAATGCACATCACGATGCCATGATTTTCAAGCAAAACACGGACCTGATGTCCGTATGGCAACGGTTCTGCACTAAGTAGCGTCATGACTTGTACTCATAAACGCGTGGACTTTCGTGCCTCTTGGCAATATTTCGGGTCACAGGCACTGGCGTGCGTGCCACAAAGGCATGGTGCTGTTTTATACAGAGGCACACTCGCCCGTGTTTCTGTTTGGAATGCTTCTGTCGACTCGTTCAGACGGAGAGGCACGACCGGTCAGCCGACAGAGGCATAGGGTTGGGGTGTATGCTTTTGGTATTTCGAAATGATTGCACTCACTCATTCTGTTCGAGAGCAATGGACGTGAATCCGGCGGAGGCAAGTCTACTTATTATCTAGAGTCACGTTTGTTCATGCGTGTGTTACGTGCATTTTCTCTGGCGAGTCACTGTGAGCTGCGTGGAGGTGAAGCCCAGTTGGCACTGTGTTACTAATGCAACAGGCACGTTCCTGACGCTGTGTATGTAAATGTTTTCCTTGTCAACTCATTGCTTTGTTGTGGAGAGACGCTGGTGTGGTATATTCTGTGCACGGTCATGGGTCGCAGGAAGGCAAGGCATGGTATCATGTATTTGTGTTCGAAATGATTCTGTTGAGACTGATATTTGGAAATGGTATAATATAGAGTCATGCTCGTCTGTGTTTGTGTTCAGAATAATTCCGTCGACTCGATCAGATGGAAAGGCACGGGCATTAATCGCACAAAGGCACAATTTGGTTCGAAGTCATGGTGAACACCCATTGTTTACTCTGTGAGGCACGGAATGGCCTATTCGAGAGACACTGGTGTGGTATATTCTGCGCACGGTCATGGGTCGCAGGAAGGCAAGACATGGTATCCTGTATTTGTGTTCGTAATGATTCCGTTGAGTCGTTCAGAAGAAGAGGCACGGACATGAATGCCATGAGGGCACGGTTGGGTCTGTCAGAGCGTCACGTTTCGTACGTTTTTTATGGAAACAAAGCAGAATGGGTTTAGATGTTAACGCTAAAAGTTTACTTTGCACAGTCGAGGTGTTTAAAAGCGTAAGCTCCTTGTTTTTAAAAGCCATGGCTTCGTGCTGAGTTGCGTGGCGCTTCTTTTATTAGAAGCACGGACGTGAAGTGAATACAGCCACGGTTCTATACCAGGTAGCGACATGACTTGTACACTGGCGATGGCGTGGATGTTCGTGGCAGTGTTAAGGGTCACAGGCACGGGCGTGAAGCGCTAAAAGGCATGCTATCGTATAATATAGAGCCACGCTCCCGTGTGTTTGTGTTCCAAATAATTCTGTTGACTCCATTAGACGGAGAGGCACGGGCGTTCACCCCACAAAGGCACCGTCAAGGTTCGTTCCTTGCTTGTTAGGCGCACAGACACATGGATGTAGAAGGAACGGTTTTCAAGCAAAGAACGCACATCACAATCCCACATTTTCAAGCAAAACGCGGACCTGAAGTCCGTATAGCCATGGTTCTGTACTAAGTAGCGTCATGAACGAGTCACCTGGAGTTAGATTTTGATATAAATATCATTTCAAAACAAAAAATGTCAATGGAGAATGGTATGAATTCGACAGTAAGTTCTCTGGAATACAGACATACGTACACAGTAAGTTAACTGTGTTTGAGATGTTTTCTGTTGAATATGTACGGACCATTGGAAAGAAGTTGAGTGGTTGTGGTGTGGACGAATGCATGGGGAGATGAAATGATAGTACTGGTGTTTCCCAGGCATGCAGAGTTCGAGGTATTTAAGAGAGGTTGGGAGAATTCGAGGCGCCGGTTACTCCATTTGATCATATGACTGGTGTGCGGATGTTGTAAAAAGCTACCAACTCAACAAACACCCCACGTCCACAATTCTCCAGAGACATGCACCTCTTTCTTGCTGGTCGCTCCTTGATTTCACCATGGACGGTAAGGGGGGTTCTGGGTGTTCAAGCAACTAGGCAGCAAGGACAAAAGCCGCGGAAAGAAGGGAGAGGTGTCGCCGCTACGGCGGAATATCCTGCCCCATTGCCCAGGTGTCGAACGATATCTCGCGTGGATGCGATTCCTCACAGAAGCTCATTCACCATGGAGATGATCTCAGCAAGATGGCAGTATAGAATTCCTTAGCTAGTGACGACTTGCTGGATGAGCTAATTAAGCAGCAGCAGTTCATCGCTCGCTTGGAGAAGTTGCTGCAGCAGAGCAATGCCTCTGTGGAGAAGTCCACTGCTCTCATAGGTCAATCTGTGTGTGAGAATGAGAAGCTTCTCAATGAGCTCGACCAGAAGGATCGGGAGGCCGCCCGCTTGAAGAATCTGTATGAGGAGAGCCATGCGTTGGTGCAGAAGCTGTCGGGCGAAGTGGCGCAGCTTATGGATGAGAAGGCTGAGGTCCTCATCAAGTACAAGAGCTTGGTGGAGGATTCCTTTGTTGCTGTGGAGGAAAGTTATGAGGCGACGAAGAAGGATATTGAAGATGTGCTCGCCCACCAGCCGAACAAGAACGTTGCTGGAGTGTAGGCAGAGATCTTGTAGCGTGTTTTTCCGTTGCGTTGGGGCATGTGGCCTTTTGTACTACCATGAATCTGTAAGGCATTTATGCGTTGCATTATCGTCGTGTTATTTCATTTGTTGGTACATGTAGATGAGTAGGCTAAGGTCATGGATGTCGCCTGTTAGCACTAGGAGCACAGTTGTGCTTCCACCAGAGGCACTTCGTTCCCACGCGGGGATCACGTTTTGCCGAACCGTGCGTAATTTTGGTTCAAATGATTCCGCTTACTCGTTCACTTGGATACGCACAGGCATCGAGTCTATTGAGTCACGTTTTTCCATTAGGCTGAGTCACGTTAGGCACATAGTCGCGTCGATGTAGAAGTCACGTTTTTCAAGCAAATAACACACGTCACAGTGCCAAAACATGAAGGTGAAAGCATGGCCGATTCGAGAGACACGAATATGAAAAACAAGGACCTAAAGTCCATGTAGGGTCATGATTTGTACTCTTAAACTCGTGGACTTTCTGTTTCAAATGCTTCTGTCGACTCGTTCAGATGGAGAGGCACGGTCGGTCAACTTCAACAGTGAACACCCACTGTTCACTGTTTCGGCAAAAACACGGGCGGGTGTGACTCTGTATACTCTGTGAGGCATAGGCATGGTGTGGTATTATTTAGAGTCACGCTCGTCTGTGTTTGGTTTCAGAATAATTCCGTCGACTGAATCAGATGGAGAGGCACGTGCGTTAATCGCAGAAAGGCACAGTTTGGTTCGAAGTCATGTTGAACACACACTGTTTACTCTGGGAGGCACGGAATGGCCTATTCAAGAGATGCTGGTGTTGTATATTCTTCGCACGGTCATGGGTCCGAGGAAGGCACGGCATGGTATCCTGTAGTTGTGTTCAAAATGATTCTGTTGACTCATTCGGAAGAAGAGGCACGTACATGAATGCCATGAGGGCATGGTTGGGTCTGTCGGAGCGTCACATTTTGTACGTTTAATATAGAAACAAAGCGGAATGATGTTAGATGTTGACGATAAAAGTTTACATTGCGAGTGGCCGGTTCGACAGTCGAGGTGTTTAAAAGCGTAAGCTCCTTGTTTTTAAAAGCCACGGCTTTGTGCTGAGTTGCGTGGTGCTTTTTTTATTAGAAGCACGGGCGTGAAGTGAATACAACCACGGTTCTGTACCAGGCAACGACATGACTTGTGCACTGACGATGGCGTGGATGTTCGTGGTAGTGTTAAGGGTCACAGGCACGACACTAAAGGGCATGCTGCCGTATAATATAGAGTCACGCTCTCATGTGTTTGTGTTCCGAATAATTCCATCGACTTGATCAGACGGAAAGTTGCGGGCGTTCAGCCCACAAAGGCACCGTCAGGGTTCGTTCGTTGCTTGTTGGGCGCACAGACGCGTGGATGTAGAAGGCACGTTTTTCAAGCAAAGAACGCACATCACGATGCCACGTTTTTAAGCAAAACACGAAACTGAAGTCCGTATAGCCACTGTTCTGTACTGAGTAGCGTCATGACTTGTACTCATAAACACGTGGACTTTCGTGCCTCTTGGCAATATTTCGGGTCACAGGCACTGGCGTGAGTGCCACAAAGGCATGCTGCTGTTTTATACAGAGGCACACTCGCCCGTGTTTCTATTTCGTATGCTTCTATCGACTCGTTCCGACGGAGAAGCACAGCCGGTCAGCCGAGAGAGGCATAGGGTTGCATTACGCACAGTCAGAGTCACATTACCATGGGTCTATGCTTTTGGTATTTCTAAATGGTTGCACTCACTCATTCTGTTGGAGAGGAATGGACGTGAGTCCGGCGGAGGCAAGTCTTCTTATTAGCCAGAGTCACATTCATTTCTTTAGTTGGGGCAACTCACTCATTCTGTTGGAGAGGAATGGACGTGAGTCCGGTGGAGGCAAATCTTCTTATTAGCTAGAGTCACGTTCGTTTCTTTAGTTGGGGCACTCACTCATTCTGTTGGAGAGGAATGGACGTGAGTCCGGCGGAGGCATGTCTTCTTATTAGCCAGAGTCACGTTCGTTTCTTTAGTTGGGGCAACTCATGGGTGTATGCTTTTGGTATTTCAAAATGATCGCACTCACTCATTCTGTTGGAGAGGAATGGACGTGAGTCCGGCGGAGGCAAGTCTTCTTATTAGCCAAAGTCACGTTCGTTTCTTTAGTTGGGGTAACCCAGCGGAGCGTCACGTTTTGTACGTTTAATATGGAAACAAAGCGGAATGAGTTTAGATGTTGATGCTAAAAGTTTACATTGCGAGTGGCTGATTCGAGATTCGAGTTGTTTAAAAGCGTAAGTTCCTTGTTTTTAAAAGCCATGGTTCTGTACTGAGTTGCGTCGCGCTTCTTTTATTAGAAGCACGGGGGTGAAGTGAATACAGCCGCGGTTCTATACCAGGCAGCGACATGAGTTGTGTACTGACCATGCCGTGGACGTTCGTTGTACTGTTAAGGGTCAGAGTCACGGGCGTGAAGTGCTAAGAGGCATCGTGCCGTATAATATAGAGTCATGCTCCCCAGTGTTTCTTTTCCGAGTGCTTTCATTGACTCGATCAAAAGGAGAGGCACGGCCGGTCAGTCCACAGAGGCATAGCTTTGCATTACGCACAACCACGTTCATTTTTTTAACCTAGCGGAATGGGTTGAGACGCCAACACTTACTGTTGAATCTGCGAGGCACCGAATGGCCTATGTGAGAGACACTATTTTGAAAAGCTTGTTTCCTTTTTTTCAAAAGCACAGTCACGCTTCTTTTTTGATGTTTCGTATATTACTCGATAGAGATGTGGACTCGATTAGATGGGAGAGGCACGGGCATGGTGTGGTATTATATAGAGTCACGCCCATTTGTGTTTGTGTTCCGAATAATGCCGTTGACTCGATCAGATGGAAACCCAGCAGAAAGCCACCGTTTGGTCTTACCCACAGTCATGTTCATTTCTTTAATAGCGGAAACACAACGGAAAGGGTTCAGATGTGAACACTCACTATTTACTCGGTGAGGCACGGAATGGCTTGTTCGAGAGAAGCTGCTGTGGCATATTCTTTGCACGGTGGCAGTGAGGGAGTCCTCGATTAGGGGGTATCTGGACAGCCGGACTATATACATCGTCCGGACTATTGAAGCGTGAAGATACAAGACTTAAGACTCCGGCCCGTGTACGGATGGGACTCTCCTTTGCGTGGAGGACAAGCTTGGCGATCCGGATATTATATTTCCTTCCTTGTAACCGACTTCATGTAAACCCTAGCCCTCTCCGGTGTCTATATAAATCAGAGAGGTTGGTCCTTAGAAGGCCGATCACATTTACAATCATACCATCATAGGCTAGCTCGTAGGGTTTAGCCTCTACGATCTCGTGGTAGATCTACTCTTGTACTATTCATATCTTCAATATTAATCAAGCAGGAAGTAGGGTTTTACCTCCATTGAGAGGGCCCGAACCTGGGTAAACATTGTGTCCCTTGCTTCCTGTTACCATCAGCCTAAGACGCACAGATCGGGACCCCCTACCCGAGATCTGCCAGTTTTAACACCAACATTGGTGCTTTCATTGAGAGTTCCTCTGTGTCGTTGCTTTGAGGCTTGATGGCGTCTTCAATCGCCAACAACACAGTCCAGGGAGAGACTTTTCACCCCGGACAGATCTTTGTGTTCGGCGGCTTCGCGCTGCGGGCCAATTCGCTTGGTCATCTGGAGCAGATCGACAGCTACGCCCCTGGCCACCAGGTCAGGTTCGGAAACTTGAAGTACACAGCGGATATTCGTGGAAACTTAATCTTCGACAGATTCGGGCCTGTGCCAGGAGCGCCAGACAGTCACGACGAGCACGGCCTAGACCTGCTATCGGACGACGCTCGGGATATCACCCCTGCAGTAGCCCCGGATCAAAATTCGGAGCAGGTTGCGTTGCCCAAGGATGGAGGGGTGGACCCCGCCCCGCACGCCGCACACTCACACTACTAGAAAAACCCCTACTAATGGCACACCTAATATGGCCATTAATGGCGCATCTGTGGTGCGCCATTAACAGCACGCCATTAGTAATTTCTACTAATGGCGCACCACCTAGTGCGCCATTAGTATCTGGTATACTAATGGTGCACCGCGGGTGCGCCATTAGTATAGGCCAGCGTGCGCCATTAGTATGCCTCCCAGGGGCCATGTATACCCAGGTGCTTTGGCATACTAATGGCGCACCACCACTGGATGCGCCATTAGTAACCGCAGCATACTAATGGCGCACTACCCAGTGATGCGCCATTAGTATGCACTGTCATACTAATGGCGCACTGTCCTGTGATGCGCCATTAGTATGAATATTAGTTTTTTTTATCTTTTTATTTTCTGTTTTTTGCACAGGTTACAAAATGTATAGTTTGACAAAATATAGACAACACACATCAACAACAGATTCATCGAATACAATAGAAGATTAGTCTTTGAATACAATTCATCATATTAGTCTCCGAATACAATTCATCATATTAGTCTCCGAATTAAAAAGACCGAACAAAGATAGAACATTATATTACAAGTCTCGAGACCGCGAGTAGCGAGTTTGTCTTCACATTACAAGTCGATATCGATCATCTAAACTACCATCACATAGAAGAGAGCTGCGGTCATCACGATGAGCATCATCACGATGAAACTCGTCTTCATCCTGTTCCTCCAACGCTCCCTCCCCTCTCCCGCTAGATAGCGGGCGTATCTAGATTCGGCCTCGGCCCTAGTGGTGTACCCTTTGTAACTGTTACCGCTGAATCGGTGAACCTGTCTCCGACACTCCTCCCAGTCATCGTAGACTCCGGCAACCTTACCCTTGTACACGACATACGTCGGCATCGCTATGCACTAGCCAAACGAAACGTTAGTACCAATTCACAGACAATACATAAGCAATATATAATTATGCAACAGAACGATCGGAAGAGAAAAGGAAGACATTAATAGCATCGATTACATCTAAGTTGAACGACTCTCGAAACCAAAGAGACATACTACAAGTTCATTAAAGTTTAATTACAACATGAGCCAATCGATGTTTCAGAACTAGACAACTCGACTCAAGGGATCGGAGCGTGGATGAAGCCGCCGTCTATCGTGGGAGTCATGAAAGAACGGGCGTTGTCATCCTGCATTTGTAGCATTGTGTCGATGTCACTGTTGGACGGTTGATTTCTGAGGTAGAACTGCCCCGAGGTACGAAGGACATCTGGATGGATGATTTCCGCAAACTCCGACTGGATGCGAAAGAATTCTTGTCGGAGGTCCGCGTCCTGGATTGCCGACACGCTCGCGGCCCAATCTTTGAGTTTACTCGGTAGCAGAAGTTGATGATGGTCCCGTACGATCGCCCGCATGTGATGGATGGCATAGTAGGCACCCTTCTGACCGCCAGGCGGCTGCTTGACGCAGCAGAACGTCGTATTGTGGGAGAACACGTGCTTGCCGTACTTATGAATAGGCCTGGTGAAGGTGCCTCCAGATTGGGCGTAGCCGGGGAGAACATCATCAAGAACCTTCTTGACATTTGTGTAGTTTACGTTCGACTGACGGTCCGTGTCGAAATACGTGGCCATGGAATATTTGGGGCTTAGGAGGATGAGCGTGCAACGTGTGTCACTGCAGAAAACACGGAATGTTAAAAGAAAAACGATCGAAAAGTAAGAATTCATATGTTACGGGCCGGTTGAGGGGAGGACTTACTCGGGAAAGTAAGGCACGAGGAAGTTATCCTTATCTTGGTTTGCCAGAATGACGCCTTCGAGGTAAGAACTCGCGACTTTCCGGTCCCCAGCGCTGCCCAAGATCTTGGCACGCATGTAGAAGGGGTCGACTATCACGATGTCCGAGGTCTTGTCGCGAATGATCCGCATCTCCATACTCAGCGAAAATAGCCGAACGAAGGTGTAGTGCAGCGGATGAAGGTTCAACATAGCGTGGATGTCATCAAAACGCAGGACGATCGTACGCCCGATGAAGTTATCCACAAAGCCCTTGCCCTCTGGCACCTTGGCCGCGAAAACCGGGTATGCCACATCCTTCTCCCTGAGACGCCGCTTCTCCAAAGCAAGAACACTGTCATGCAGACTCCGCATAGCACCGGTTGCAGCATTGAGCATATTTGTCGGTAGCATCGCCCTACCCGCCACATGCACCCTCCTCGAGATATCCTGCGGTGAAGGTGGAACGTCCTGAGCACGGATCGTACTCGGTGCCGGCTGGCTCGCACCCTTCTTAGTCTTTCTTTTGCGTGCCTTCTTCTTCTCCTGTAATGGGACCGAGTTCTGCTCACAGACCGCCTTCTTGAGTGTGTTGGGGCTGATAATATTTCGCACCTCGCCTATCTGAGGCTCGGTGAAGTCGGCAGCTGGAGGCATCTCCTGAGAGATGAACGCCAGACGGCGCCTGTTGCAACTTGGCTTCTCCGCGGTACGAGCTAGATCGCACACGTCTTTTGTTGGGTTTGGTTCTTGAGAAGGAGGCCCCATGAAGTCGCCATCGTACCCATGCTCGGCAAAGTACTGATCGACGTTGCCAAATGTATCATCGTCGTCGTCGTCGTCGTTCTGATCCTGTGCCATATGCATGTTTGGATCCAGTGGCATAGGGATGTCCGGCACCGTTACGGCGGTCTTGCCATGGGGCCGACTTGGCGCCGGCACGACTGGCGGTGTTGTCTTTGGGGTGGTGTCCCCCGCCCCCAAACGAATCTGGCTCTTCGGCCAAAGCAGGGGCCAGCTCAGGCAGGCGCTGAGGGTCATCACGTCATCATCGTCGGCCCCGACGGGTCGAATCGGAGGTAACAAGTTGTCGCAGCCTGGCAGCACCCGAACCAGTTGAACCCTAAACAAGTTGGGTGGCATCTGGGTACCGTGGAACAAGGGGTTGCCCGGTTGAACGATTTTGCCCTTGGCGACATCGACCAACTCGTTGTTCACGAAGTGGAGGAGAGTGCACGGAACGTCGGCGGCGCCCTGCGAAAACATGTAGGGCGTCAGGGATGCCCAGTCAAAGGCAAGGAGATTAAGTCCTCGGCCGAGAGAGGCTTAATTAGTTACCGTGATGATGGCGTCGAGCTCGGCTAATGTCGAGGCACCGCCAACGGCGGGCGTGCAGTTGACGGAGCGGCCGCTTGCTGAAGAGGTGCCGGCCGGCATACACCCGGGTGCATTAAGCTGCCGTGCCGGCGTCGGAGACACCAATGCCGCCTCCACCGGAGGCACCAATGGCCCCGCCATCGCATTATGCGAGTTGCTGGCCGTGAAGCTAGGAATCAGGGGCGGCCCCTGTTGGCCGCTCGCAATCCACGCACTCAACCCTGAGATCTAGGTAGGCACAAGGGCGGTGATCGTCGCTCCGAGTCGTTGTTCCACTTGCTCTTGGACAATCTCCGGAATCCGCGCCACCTGTGCCTTGAGTTCTTGAACCTCTCGCGCCTGGCTTTCCGAGCTGGTCTTTTTCTCCTTCCGCACACCAGCGGTATAGTATGACCCCCATTTTGTCGACAAGCCTTTGCCGGCCACACGACCAGCTGACGTCGGCTTACTGAGCTTATCCTTGTTCTTCATTATATTCAACCCCCTATTTAGAGTGGTGTCCCAAGGGTTGCTCTTAGTCGACCCCGCGCTACTGCTTTCAGTCGCCTGCGGAAGGAATGTGAACCATTTAGAAATTCGGCTTCATTAATTAGAATGCAACCATATGGAGCTAATTACGCGGGGGTGTATTCCTTACCAGAACAAGCTCAAGCCGCCTGGTCTTCGGATCCGTGGTAAGCTCCTTTGTTTTCGGGTCCTTCTTGTACCGGGCCCTGACAAAGTTCCTGGTCTGCTTGTCACCGTATTTATCGAAGAGGGGCGGTAGGCCTTGCTCGGCACGGTCCGCCTCCTCCTTGTCCCATATAGGCTCCGCCACTCTGTAACCACCGGGACCGAGTGTGTGTTCCCCTATGTTCAGCTCCCGCATTTGTTTCCCCCACTCACTTGATTGGGAGCTTGCGGTGCTCGAGCAATTGATCTTGAAGTCGTTGTAGTCATCTTCGGTGATCGAAGGATTTTTCTCCTTGATCTTCTCATAACTCTCACCTTTCTCGATCATTCTCTTCACATTGCTTTTCCAAGTAGACATGGCCTTGCTCATCTTCGTGAGGGCAGCATTGTTCACTTTATTCCCTTTGAGGCTTGTGTTTTCGAATTCAGCGGGGAACTTGTATCGTTCGTGCATCTTCGTGAAGAGGAGGTGGCGCAAATTCCCTCGGTCAGGATGCCTCAGGTTCTCGGTGTTGATCGAGACGGTGCTCCGGACAATGCACCCGAGCTGAAGCGAGTACCCCTTGACTATTCGTTCGGGCGCCGTTGGATTCCCGTTGGAGTCCACTTCAGTAACTTCCTCCTTGAGGGTGCGGAGCACGATCGGGCGCCGGTCCTTCCGTTGCCTCTTCGGCTGGCTGCTATCTGTGCGTGCGCCGCCATCATCAGTGGTGGCATCCTCGGCGGCACCATCAGTGGTGGCATCAGTGTGGTCATCCTCGGCGGCACCATCCGTGGTCTCAGGATCAGTGGGGAAGGCGGCGGCCTCATACAAGTGAGGTTGTTCCTCCATCTCCTGGGACAGCTCCCAGAATGCCTTGCCGCCTGAACCCCCGGCCTCATCGTTGTGGGCCATGTTTCTCTCTAAATAGAAACAAAGTTTGGTCAAAAAGTTGGTTATTGTCAAGGAACAAGATCATGGTCTCATCATTTAGGGTTTGTCGACACCGAGGCATCCTAAAATCTAAGCTTTTATCATTGAGGGTTTTTCGACGCCAAGGCACCCTAAAAGCCTAACTTTTCATCATTTCGGTTTTTATCGACACCGAGGCACCCTAAAAGCCATGCATTAGTCACAAGTACGCCGGGGCACTTGATCCTACTTAATTAACTACTAAGATACCCCGGCCTATGCATTAGTCACAAGTACCCCATATGTCCTATTTTTAGCAAAGTCATTCTAAAATTCACGGAAAATTTCAGCATGACCTTTGCTGAAAATAGGACATATGGAGTACCTGAATTTGCCGGAACGGAAGTTAATCAACATTCCAGCAAACTCAAGGGCCTCTCGGGGTACCTTCAAAATCATCACGACACGATGGTCGGAGACAAAACCCAGCAAACTAGCAAAATCATCACAAATTGTTTTCTGTTAAAGATGATCATCATCTTTACAAGTCTTTCTCAATGTGATCACAAGTAATTCAGAAGCATCACAAGTAATTCAGAGCATCACAAGGCATTAGTAGTTCAGTACATGAACAAGTTTTACAAACCCATATAAGAACAAGTGAATTCTAGTCCCATTGACACTCCTGGTTTTCTACAAACACCAAGTACTAGGGCACACAAAAGTTCTGAAATTTGTGTGCCTAACTGAATTAACTGAATTTTCAGTAACCGAATAAACTGAATTTTCAAAACTGCAAGAAGCCAATTAAAAAAAATCCAACAGCACTAGAACTGAGCTGATTGACAGTAGTTTTGTTCACTGTTATGAAGAGAAACTTCTTCTTGTAAGAAAGGACGTCGCGTGTGGTTTGGAATATTCAGAAATCAAGTTGAAATATAAAACCATATAGAGGTAGGTATGCTACAAGTCTACAACATATATACTAATTAATCAACTGCAATCAGGAGACAGTTTCTTCTTCTAAGTCCATCTCACGGTTCGCTGAATTAAGAAAAATACATCATCATTTCAGAAAACTTACGCAAACTACTCAAAAGAGGAAGAAGAAGAAAAACACATTTCAGAAGGAAAAAACTTTTGTATAGCTAGAATTCAGAATGCATTCAACAATCCAAACTTTTGTATTTCCTGGATAACAAACAGTAATGATCTCTAGCCCTGACATTCATTTATTCATTCTTCTAGTAAATAGGTGCATAAATGTTCTTGCCGAATGGGTTTATTTTTTGTTGATCTATATGCTCATATATGCAGACGAGGCTAGCCACTTTTCTGCCACTCATATGCCATTGATAAAAAAAATGAACTTTCACCAGTAAGTTGTAACTTGGCAGCCAGTCAGTTTATACAACAAAGATAATCATATATTTCTATGAACACTAGACGCCAATCTGAGGATAAAAAAGCATCTACTAGTAACTAGAACATATGATCATCACTAGCCCATAATAGTAATTAAGTTTTTTTTGTAGACAAACAACATGTTTATCTTTCAGGCATCTACATCTCAGAGTGTACCAAACAAAACCCAGAGCTTGGTGCTAGTGCTCTGCTGCTCAAATTGGGTCGAGAAGCATCTACTAGTAACTAGTGCATATGATCATCACTAGCCCATAATTCGTGTACTCCAAAAATTCAAGCAATTGTACCAAATTTTGAAAGAGATTTTTCCAATTTATATTTAAATAGAATTGGGGTATATACCTTGGAATCCTCCTAATGGAAACAGCACTAACTGGCGTCTCTATTTCAGCACGAACTGTCAGAAGACTTTTGACCTAAATAATATTTAAATGGTTCTAAGTTAGTAAAGTACATAAAGAAAGATCATCGAGTAATTCTCCATGGCATAATTTTTACCTACCAACAGGAGACCTATAACATTTCTAGGGTTTCCTGAATACACAGGTACACGGCTGTGGCCCCGGGCAAGAATTATTAGATTCTAACTAAATCATTAGATTCTAACTAAATCCACAAGTCAGATCTCAACTCAAACGCAACACGGACCAAAGATAAATAAGAACTAAGACATACATCTATCCTGCTGCCACATCTACTGATTATATCCTATCCTGATACTAGTCATATCTCATATCCAAGTACCGCTTAATTTTCCTTTTTTAGGGCAATCCTATGCCTTAATTTTCTTTTCCAGACAATGCTATGTCTTCCTAAATAGGCATGTGTTGCTGTCTTGGACATGCCAGACAGCCACAGGGCCCAGGCCGACCATAACGCCAAATGCTCTATGAATATTATCTGCCAATCAATTAACTAGGAAAAATGCTCTATGAAACAGTAGAGTCAGGATCTCCTACCAATAAGGGCTGAACAACAACCAAACCTCAATGAGCTGTTAGAGAATGCACTCTTATACTACAGGGGTGCAAGAGAAATTCCTCGAATGTAGTATTAAAGGGGATATTGAAAGTAACAACCAAATGAAGCAACTAATCAACTGTGTGCTATCTAGCTAATCTGGAGCCTCAGTGAAATAATTATCAGTCTCTGGGATTGTTAGCACCATCCTCATCTGGAAATGAGTAGTTGCTTCATGTGCTAGCTGGGTAAATGTGAAGGTGATGCTATATCTTGATGCTCATGACAGGTACATTGCAAGTAGCACAGTTGCAATTTTCGGAAGAAAAAAAACTCGTATAACTCCAGCATGGCAGCATGTCTTTGATGTCCACTTTAGTGAATGAATTTAATCGAAAACAGACCAACCAAAGTTTTGTAACAGCAAACCCATACTTTAGTTGGAGGTTTAATCTTCAGACTGAGCTTACGAAGGATAACAATGGCGAGCTTATACATACCACAGCACAGGATCGCTCTGAACCAACATGTAATGCTGGATAATAAGTCTCTTCACCGCAGTCCAAGACTTCTTCTACAGTTTCCTGCCATTTTCACAACCAAAATAAACAGCAATTATCAACAAATGGGAATCTGGTGCTCATCACTTTTTCTGTTACACAGATGTATCAGTCCTGTTCTAGTCTATAGTCCTGTTCTAGTCTACTTGTGGAATGGAGAAGGAAGCAAGCACGTGAGAGGAGGCTATGGACTTGTGGAATGGAGAAGTAAGGAGGAGGTGGTCGTACCTTGGGCGTCTAGTCTAGGTCCTGCGGCGCCGTGGCGTCGAGGGAGGCGGGTCGACGGTGGTGTGGACG
>LT934114.1:759775776-759787817 GCA_900231445.1 Triticum turgidum subsp. durum
ATCGAGGGTGCGGGGGGTCGGCGGCGGCGGCCGGTGGACTGGGGGGGGGGGTGCTCGGCGGCGAGGGGGGCCGGATCTGGCGAGGTGGGATAGCGATCGAGATGGAGGGGGATCGAGGTCGAGTGTCCATGAAATTTAAAAATATTCATGATAGTTCAAAAAGTACCCATGAAATACAATCGAGAAATGAAGGCTAGGATTTAAATACAATCGATCTTAGCTAGCTATCTGTTCACAATCTTCTTGCCCTTCTTTTTCGCAAATGGAGTTCTTCTGTGGAACGGACGTCCTTTAGGTAGGGTGGTCCTGCTTCTTCTTGTGGTGTATGCTGCTACTTCATCATCGTCGTCATGTTCGATCCTCAGGTCGCCGTACTTGTCGAAGTCTTGCTCATTGGCTACGCCATCCATTCCGATGATCTTCCTTTTGCCTCTCCTCACGACAACATGAATGGGCTTTGGCGGGTCGGTAATGAAGAAGCATTGGTCCACTTGGGAAGCCAGTACCCATGGCTCATTTTTCGCGGTGACGTTTGCGCCCGCGGTCTTGGATTTGGCTTCGGGTATAACCATGGTGGTGAAATACCGGTCTTCTTTTATGACGTTCTAGGCCCATCTGACACGGAACATCGGGACCTTCTCTCCAGCGTAGCTCAGCTCCCAGATCTCCTCGATCCTTCCGTAGTATCTGTCCTTGTCGTTACCGGTGTAGGATTCCATCGTTACCCCGGAGTTCTGATAACCATCGCTCTTCATGTCCTTGGCCTCGGTGTAGAATGTGTAGCCGTTGATATCGTACGCCTCATAGGTCATCAGGTTGTGCTCGGCGCCCTGTGACAAGGCGAATATGAGTTGTTCTTCCGCGGAAGAATCCTCATGTAAAGGGTACGACAGAAGCTTATGCTTGAACCAACGCGTGAAACATGAGTTGTGCTCTTTGAGTGTATCTCCGTCCGTCCTCTGTTGGCCTCGGTCATTGTACGTCTTTTTAATAAAGGTTTTGTGCTCTACCACCCAAGGATCGACCACGTCTATGTGTTGTAGCGCGACTAGGTTTGCTCTTTCAAAGTCGGCGAGTCGACCCTCGAAGTCGACATGCATTTCGCGGCGACCCTCACGGTGACCCCATCCAGCGAGCCTGCCGAGGTGCCTGTTGACGGGCAGACCAACGGGGTTCTCGATGCCTAGATAATTCGTGCAGTAGGAGATGCACTCTTCGGTCAGAAAGCCCCTGGCTATGCTTCCTTCTGGACGTGACATGTTGCGAACGTATCCTTTGATGACACCATTCATCCTTTCGAACGACATCATGCTGTGCAGGAACGTCGGCCCGAGTTGGATGATATCCTCCACTATATGGACCAGCAGATGCACCATAACGTCGAAGAATGCGGGCGAGAAGTACATCTCAAGCTCGCATAGTATCACCACGATCTCTTCCTGTAGCCTTCTGAGTTGCCTCACGCCAATCGACTTCCGAGAGATGACGTCGAAGAAGTTGCATAGGCCAAATAGCGTTTCACGGACGTGCGCGTCCATGATCCCACGGATTGCAACTGGAAGTATCTGCGTCATCAGCACGTGACAGTCGTGAGACTTCATCCCGCTGAACTTCTGCTTCGCTGGGTCTAGGTATTTGCTTATTTTCCCCGCGTAACCGTAAGGAAGTTTTACTCCTAGGAGGCAGGTGAAAAACTGCTCGATCTCCTCCTGACTTAGAGTGAAGCACGCGGGAGGGTAGTCATTTCCGGTCTTCTTGGCCTTTTTGCCTTTGCGACGACTTTCTGTGTCCTGCTTCGCCTCTTCATCATCATCATCATCATCATCATCATCATCATCATCATCATCATATATAGCGTGAAGCTCCTGCCTGATGCCCATTGATTTCAAGTCTGCCCTTGCTTTCGGCCCATCTTTGGTCCTCTCTGGCATGTTGAGCAGGGTACCAAGCAGACTCTCGCACACGTTCTTCGTGATATGCATGACATCAAGGCTGTGAGGCACACGGTGGATCTTCCAGTACGGCAAGTCCCAGAAAACAGACCTCGTGTTCCATACCTTCAGCAGCGGCTCTGGCGCCTTTCGCTTCTTTCCCGGCTCTGGCGCCTTTTGCTTCTTTCCCGGCAGTGGGCAGTCTTTCCAATTTTTCAACAGCTTGTCTATTTCCTCGCCGCTCCTCGTACACGGGCGTTTTCGGGGTTCGGTTTCACCATCGAATAGATCCTTGCGTTTCCTCCACGGGTCATCGTCGCGAAGCCACCTTTGATGTCCCATGAACACGGTTTTTGAAGACCCGGGATCTCTATCTAGCGGGCGATACGTTGTGTCATCCATGCACCTTACGCATCCAGAAAATCCGTGGACTACCTGCCCCGCAAGATATCCGTAACCGAGATAGTCGTGCACCGTCGTGAGCAGTGCGGCTCTCATAGGGAAATATTCTTTCTCTGCGGCGTCCCACATATTGGCTGGCGTTTTCCACAGCGTGTCAAGCTCCTCTTTCAGCAGCCCCAGATACAGATTGATGTCGTTCCCTGGTTGTTTCGGCCCTTCAATTAGCATACTCATGTGAATGTACTTCCTCTTCATGCACATCCAGGGGGGAAGGTTGTACATCCACACAAACACAGGCCAGGTGCTATGTGTGCTTCTCTGGCTGCCAAACGGATTGACTCCATCGGTGCTCGCGCCCAGCACGATGTTCCTTGGATCGTTCCCAAATTCTGGGTATTCGAAGTTCAATGCTTGCCACTGGCTCGCATCCTTAGGGTGACTCAGCATCTTGTCTTTTTTATCTATCTCCGGATCATTTGCGTCATCTTCTTGCTTCTTCTCCTCCCTATCCGCGTGCCAACGCAGGAGCTTTGCTACCTTAGGATCCGCGAAATACCGCTGCAGACGAGGAGTGATCGGAAAGTACCACACCACTTTTCGAGGAGCTTTCTTCCTCTTCTTGTATCGAGTGACACCGCACACCGGACATATTGTAGACTCCGCGTGCTCGTCCCGATAAATGATGCAATTGTTCATGCACACATGGTATTTCACGTGCGGTAAATCCAGAGGACACACGATTTTCTTTGCCTCCTCCAAACTGGTCGGGCACTTGTTCCCCTTGGGAA
The DNA here is from genome assembly GCA_900231445.1 of Triticum turgidum subsp. durum. Lineage (NCBI taxonomy): Eukaryota > Viridiplantae > Streptophyta > Magnoliopsida > Poales > Poaceae > Triticum > Triticum turgidum. Next base: position 759,778,898 of record LT934114.1, read on the forward strand.
GACGTTCGTGCCAGAATGACATGTTCTCGTCGAAGCATGCGTCGGTCATTTTGTGTTTTACCTTCATCTCCAGAGCCATGGGCGTTACTTTCAGGCGGGTATCCTCGGGCCTGCATCCTTCATACAACGGAGTAACCGCGTCTAACTCAATTTGATCCATCTTGGCTTTCTCTCGGGCGGCAGCTCTTGTGTTATCCGTCTGCTTGAGAAGCAGTTCTTGAATATGAGGGTCCTGCACCCAGCCCATCGATGGTCCAACGTCGTCTGCTCCGCCGGCATCATCATCATGTCCTGCATCTTCTACATGATGACTGTGTACAGGATCACCGTCGTGATCATCTCCTGGGGATTCTTCGTCTTCTCGCCCCCCCGAGCCGCGGTGGTTGTCTTGCTGCCCTTCCTCATTTCTTGCCCGGCCCCCATGAACGACTTCGTAGTCATCATCATCACCTTGCCACCGATAGCCATCCATGAAACCACGCAAGAGCAGGTGGTCCCGCACCTGCCTGGAATCCGGGTCCGCAATAAGGCTATTCAGCTTGCATCTTCGACACGGACATCTTATCTCCGTCTCGTTCTTTTGAAGCATCTCGGCCTTCGCGGACCTCAAAAACCTATTCACGATGCCTTCGGTCATCGTGCGGACCATGGTCGCCTTCGGGGTAGAGCAAAACGATATTTTAGAACCAAGAAAAAATTTGGCATGACTTTCCCTAAAAATAGGACCAAAAAGAATGCTTAATGCCAAAATTCTCGCCGAAACGGAAATGAATCAACATTCCGGCAAAATATTGGCAACTATCGCATTTCAAATACCGGTACACCTCCAAACACAAACACATATGCAACACCACAAACATATGCAACACCACGAACATACATAGATCTAGCTAGGCCATAAAAAGTGCATGTACACATTGTTTGTAGGGAGAACAACATAAATATAGCTTCCCCCCTTACTTACCTAGCAAAACAAGGTAACTTAACCACTTAATTTGAATGAATCTATGGTGGAAATGAGGTGAAAAAGAGGAGGCACCCGAGACAAGGAGGAGGCGGTGGAGAGAATGAAGTGGGGAGAAAGTGAGTGCGGGAGGAGAGGCTGTCCAAAATATCTTGTTGCTGCCCACTTACTAATGGCGCACCAGCAACAAATGCGCCATTAGTAATCCAGGTTACTAATGGCGCACCCCCTGGCGGTGCGCCATTAGAACTTTTGCAAAAAAAGGAATAAAAGCAATAATAAAAAAAATAACATTAGTGGCGCACCTCCTGGATGGTGCGCCATTACTAGTTACAACTAGTAATGGTGCACCACCTGGGGATGCGCCATTAGTATGTTTGGACAGGCGCACTAGTTCAAAAAAAAATTTGGTACTAATGGCGCATCGTGGTCAGGGTGCGCCATTAGTAGTTTCAACACTAATGGCGCATCAGAGGGTGGTGCGCCATTAGTATATACTAATGGCGCACCACTTGTCTGGTGCGCCATTAGTGTCATTTCCATCTATAGCCCTTTTCCTAGTAGTGTCATCGGCGGTGGAGCCAAACACAGATCCCACCTCTGTGGAGGCCTGTAACCCCGGGCCCCCGGACTCGTATCCGGTTGTTGGTCCCGGTCAGCATACCCTCGAGCCAGTTGAGCCGGGTTGGGCTCCGGTAATGGAGTTTACTGCTGCAAATATCTTCCAGCACTGGCCCTTCAGCGACATGCTGAACTCATTAATGTCTCTCTCTTTATCAGGAGGCTCTGGGCCGAACTATGTCCGGCTTGAGTGGGAAGTAGGCGACGAAGGAATTCGTTGCCCACCCACCACAAACTTCATTGCCATGATCAATGATTTAACCGACATTCTTGACTTCGACTCCGGAGACATCGACGGTATGGACGACGATGCAGGAGAAGCTTCAGAATCCCTGGGGCGCGGGGGTACTACCTCGTCACGCGATATATACATGGTGGATACGCCCAAGAAAGACGAGGCGATAAACTTGAAGATAAAACACCTGGGCAAAAGCCAAAACGACGCGCAGACACCGCTCAAAGTCTAGCAACAGTAAAAATAGCGACAGGAGCATGAGAAGGATCGACATCCCAATAAACCCAAAAGGCAATAACGACCACATGGACCCAGCAATGGAGCAGGGCAAGCCAGGTCACGCCAAACCAAGTCCGGAGCAAATACCCGATCACAATGATCCGGAGGGACGATCTCATGAAACCGCCTCAAGATAGGAACACAGTCCGGACGATGATGCATTCACCATTCCGGACGAGCACGCGGAACGAGACAACCTCCACCGAAAGCTTATGGCCATGGCAAGAAGCCTAAAGAAGCAGAAGCAACGGCTCAAAGCCGCACAGGTGACGCTCAGTCGCAGATGGAATAAAGTGTTAGACACTGAAGAAAGATATGGCGATGATCGCCATACAAAAAGCTATCCAAAATGCAAGCTACTGCCAGAATTCGACGATGAGGCCGTTCCACCAAAGAATAGGAGACCGTACGTACCGCTTAATAACCACAACAGAATGGCTACTGACACCGTGCACGATTTGCGTGAGCATCTGGATAAGAAAGCTGATGCAGCCAGGTCCATCTATGGATCTAAAGGACACACCCTGACGAGGGACTATGGTCACCCAAACGCTCATACAAGCCAAATACCAGTTCGGAATAAACTCCGAACACAACAACAGCCGACTGCATGCCACAGCGCGCCCAGGTACAGAGGGGCTGCTCACCCCCGGTGCTTCACCGAAGAAGTACTAGACCATGAATTCCCACAAGGCTTTAAACCTGTGAACATAGAGGCATACGACGGAACGACAGACCCAGGGGTCTGGATCGAGGATTTTATCCTGCATATTCACATGGCTCGTGGGGATGAACTCCACGCCATCAAATACCTTCCCCTCAAGCTGAAAGGACTAGCTCGACAATGGTTGAAAAGCCTCCCCAAAAACTCAATCGGGAGTTGGGAGGAACTCGAGGACGCTTTCAGGGCCAACCTTCAAGGGACTTATGTCCGGCCTCTGGACGCAGACGATCTAAGTCATATAATCCAACAGCCCGGAGAGTCCGCCCGCAAGCTTTGGAACAGATTCCTCACTAAGAAGAATCAAATTGTCGATTGTCCGGAGGCCGAAGCCATAGCAGCATTCAAACACAGCATCCGCGACGAGTGGCTCGCCCGGCTCCTCGACCAAGAAAAGCCAAGGACAATGGCAGCCCTAACAGGCCTTATGACCCGCTTTTGCACGGATGAAGATAGCTAGCTGGCCCGTAAAGGCACCAGCAACCCCAACACATCCAAAATGAGGGATGGCAACGGGAAGCCACGACGTAATAAACACAAATGCCAAAACAAGGAAGAGAGCCCGGACAACACATCGGTCAATGCCGGATTCAGGGGCTCTCGACCTGATCACCAAAAGAAGACATTTAAAGGCAGTAAAGAGGGACCGTCCGGTCTGAACAGAGTCCTAGACAGACTATGCCGAAACCTGCGAACCACACGCATAGAGAATGCTGGGTCTTCAAGCAGGCCAGCAAATTAATTGTCGAACACAAGGGGAGGGAAACACCAAGTGAAGACGAGGATGAACCTCGCCAGCCAAACACTGGGGGACAGAAAAAATTCCCGCCAGAGGTTAAAACAGTAAACATGATCCACACGACTCACACATTCACGAGAAGGCATGAACGCGAGCTCAGAGACGCGCACGATGTAGAGCCGATCGTACCCATATCTGACAACTGGATGTCTCGTCCGATCACTTTCGATCACATGGACGGCCGAACTAGTATTCGGCGCGGAGGATCAGAGGCCTTGGTGCTTGACAAAATAATTGACAGATACCATCTCACCCATGTCCTCATGGACGGCGGCATCAGTCTCAATCTAATATATGAGGACACTGTCCGCATAATGGGGATAGACCCATCTAGAATTAGCCAAAGCAAGACCACCTTTGAAGGAGTGATACCAGGCGTTGAAGCCTACGACAGGGGCTTCGTCATACTGGAAGTAACATTCGGCTCCCCAAGCAACTCCAGTAGCGAAGAACTACTCTTCACCATCGCACCCTTCCAAAGCGGCTATCACACATTGCTTGGAAGAACGACCTTCGCCCGCTGTAATGCACTGCTGCACTATGGCTACCTTACACTCAAGATGCCCGGTCCACGTGGCGTCATCGCCATTAGTGGAATCACAGAGCGCTCTTCACGCGCAGAGGAACACGCGACGGCCCTGGCGGCCAGACTGTAAGCGGCCTCCAATATAGAAAAACATGACTGGTCATTACGACCGCAGACACGGTTAGACGAGCCCGGTAGCTCGGATAAAACTGAACCAGGGCGCCGTATATGTAATCCCATAGCGGATACCAGGAGCTATAAATATTTAATGCAACCCCACATCTGGCTCAACCTTACTCGCAAGCCAACATCTTACACCTTTATTATCAATCGCATACTTACGTTGTACTCTCCTACGAGTTTTCTTTTTCCACAGACAACGTTCATGCAATACCCTTCCGGGATACGGCACAACGGAGACAAAGGCGCAGACGTGCAGCAGGGCCCCATTCAACAGGTTTCTTTTTAGATTAAGCCCCTGTGTAAACCTTTTCTACTGCCTCTTGTTGTTTAACCTTCCCATGGGTTCCATACCCACAGAGGATACTGCCGTTATTGGCATTTCGCCATGACAGATTAATCACACATACCTGGAAATATAGGGTTTATAATAGGCTTTCATCAGCCTGTTTTCTTTTACAAAGACCGAATACCTTCGAGAGTGTTCGGTGTCACGAGTTTTGCCTTATATGCACCAGCTCCGAATCATGTCTTTGGTCAAATGTTGGGTTTGCCCGGCTCCTGGGTTTGCCGCCTTATGTTCCATCATTATCGGCTAAGGCGGCCAAAGGAGAACTACTGCGATTGTGCTCTGGTTATTCCGGATGAGCACCTTAGTAGAGAAAACCGAAAACTGACTGTCATGATACATCGAGAGACTGTTCAACCACTCGAAGACTCACCGGAATCTTTAGGATTCCTCCACATTAACGAAGGGCTGTTTCTCGGCCATGTACATACGCGCCCGTATTCGGATGCGCGCGAATGTACCAGGGGCTACATATTAGCCCCACCGTTAGACCCCCATGGCCAAGCGGAAGTGTTACAGCTATATAGTCCGGTTGCCTAGTTCGACGTGTGATCACCTCCTTAATGGACCAAGACGTTGGATCAAGTGTGATTAAGCATATTTTTTGCGAACACCCCTGCATTCTATGCGTGGGGGCTAAAGCCAACGACTGCTAACTTTCGGATTACTCATATTTATGTAAAAACGGGCGCAAAAGGGACACAATCATACTTCCGGGCAAAAAGTATAAATATAGCCTCATAATCAAAATAAACATTGTTTTTTACAATGATTCGACTTATCACTTGAACAAGACATTCTTCGAGCACTGCGCCTCTATTAGGCGGGGACCTTCTGTGACCTGCGCCAAGTAGTGCTCGGTCGGATATTGGCCTCACGCCGGATCTTGGGTCGCTATAATGGCGGCCTCCATATCCGTCCAATAGGCTTTAATGCGGGCAAGAGGCATCTGCGCACCCTCTATGCATGCCGACCTCCTCATGGCGTTAATCCGAGACACGGCCCCAAGGAATTGCTGCACCAAACCAAAGTAGCTGTCTGGCTTAGGCCCCTTCGGCCAAAGATGGTCTATTACAGACCGCATTGCAAGCCCGGACAGCCTGTGGAGCTCTGCCACAGCAGCCACTTTCTCATTTAGCGGCAGCGGGCGAGTGGGAGCATTGAATTGCGACCAAAAAAGCTTCTCCACTTCTTTATCACCTTGACCCTTGAAAAACTTAGCAGCGTCAGCTGTACTATTCGCCAAGTCCGCATATGCGTCTGCAGAATTCCAATGCCCAACCAGGGGAGCATACTTCGGATCCAAAAACTTCGTCCGCAGTAAGTAGGAGCCCCCAGCCACGATTTTGTCGGCCTACTGGAGCTCCTCACGCATACCCCGGATCTCGGTCCACATCTCTGTAGCGGTATTAAGTGCCTTGTCCAGCTCGGCCGAACTAGCCTTATTCTCCTCTTCAAGGAGTACATAACGGTCGGCGGCATTTTTTAACTCCCCAACCATTTCAGCTATCTTTTCCTCGCTTCGGCGATGAGCAGCCTGTTCGGCTCTCAGTTCTTCAGCCGCCTTTAGGGCAGCCACATCGCTAGCCCGAGCTTGTTCCTTGGCCTGAGCAAGTTCCACCCTCAAGGCCTCCACGGCAGTAGCACCATCTGCAGTGCAAACACATTGCATTAATATTTTGCCCCTCTCGCATTTTCCTATACAACATAATAAGGGAAGCAGAGCACATACCCTGTGATTCTTCTAGCCATTTGTTCACCAGCTAATATCGGCATCAATAGATCCGATCTGCCTCCTTAGTTTGGCAACTTAAACAGACTTGTCGGCTGCCGGATCCTTAGATACCTGCGCACATGTAAGGCGCAACCATTACTGTGTGATCCCCCGTTTGCCGGCTTTGGCGGGCAACCAGAGTCTCAGGGGCTACTATCCATAGGGAGCACACCTAGCGCATGCTTCACAACCAAAAAATAGTGCATTTTCACTACATACCTCAAAGCCTTTGAGCAGGCTTATAAATGCCTCATTCAAACCGCTTGTAGCGGATGAAATCTTCGTGAGCACCCTGCTCATTAAAGAGCGGTGCTCCTCCGAGAGCGCGGCTCGCTCCAGAAGGCCCGTCAGTACGTCCGGCCGGACATCGAACTGCGCCAGACCCTTCTCATCGCCCCCCGTGGGAGGCAAACGCTCTGGGCAGGGCGGCTGACGTGTTAGCCTCCGGCATCGGCAGATCTGGACTCCTCCGTGACAACACCTCAGTGTCGCCCGCTTCATGAGGTGGAGAGGTGGGTGGGGTCTTGTAACACCCCAAAAATTTAACCATGATTTATTAATTAAAAATTTGCCATGGTAAATTAAAATTTTCTTTTATTTCTGGATTTATCTTTTGATTTCAGAACTACTCACTTCTTTGATATTGTGGAGTTTTTACCCCAAGTGAAAATTTTCCAAAAATATTGTTGGACTTGTATACCCTCTCAAGAAACATTTCTTTTATCAGTGGAATTATTTATATGATTATCTTCCCTGAGCTCTTTTTCTTTTAAAAATGATTTTTATAAGATTTAGGGTCCCATTTGCACTACAACCCTTTCAAATACTCCTTTAAAAATTTCACCAAAATTTGGGGATGACATGTGAGGCTCCTAAATCACTTTTATGAAAAAACCTCTCTTAATCATTTGGGGATTTTGAGCCCTACCTCAAGTTTTCAAATCTGAATCAGTTTGTAGTTTGCACTGCAACCTATTTGAATATTTCTTTAAAAATTACGTAAAAATTTGGAGATGTCAGTAGATGCATATAATTCATTTTTATGCAAAAACACATGAGTGTTCTTTGAAAAATTTGAGCAAATCATCCTCTTTTGCTCTCTGGCCCAGTTGGGTGTTTTCAACTTCAACCATATTTTAACTTGCCCTTTTTCCGATGATTCTTTCTCCTACTTATAGACCACTCTATCAAACCCTTATGTCCAGGAGATTGGGCCCATTGATATATTTTTGACCCGTGAAATAATAGCCTTTAGTTTCTGCCCAGATTTGGTTTTCTCAAAAACTTGCACTAACAAGTTTCTGGTTTTGCCCTAACAACCTTGCCATCATCACTAGTGTCTAAAGAGACTAGGATATGGAGTTTTTGGCAACCCCAAGAGTTGCCTAGATGCCCTTGGCATTCTGTCAAACACCTTGAGTGCATGAACAGATTTGGCATGATTTTTAGTTTGCATTGTGAACTTGATCTCCTGAACCAACCAGCATGTCCACTAAGACCCTAGACCACTCTAACCCAGACCTGTTAACTGCCAGCCTCACTCAAGCCCTCTAGCACACGATGGCATTACGTCGAGCACCTGGCGTGCTAGCACTGGGCGCGCCCAGAGCGCACGTTTTGCATGCGCGTGCATCGAGCCGCCGCTTCTCGCTGCTGCCTCCCCGTGGCCGTTCTGGCCCCTCCCCTCGCACAGCCAGCGCCCCCCGACCCCTCACTCGCTGCAGAGCCACCCCTGGCACCCTACAGTGCCACTGTCAGGTCAGCCATGGCGGCTAGCTGATGGCCGCAGCAGCCCCTGCCATGGACGGCACCGCCCGAGCCACTCCAGTGCGCCAGCTGCCCCTGGAACAGCTCGAGCTCATCCGCAAGCTCACTTGCAAGCGCTCGTCACCACCACGTTGCCCTGCAGCAACAGAACGGTGGTCACCATCGATCTTATCCCGGCCGCCGCGGAAACCGACCTTGGCCGCCTATAAAAGGGGCCACCGAGCTCGTGCAGACCCCAGGCAACCTCAGGCCGTCCCTCTGATGCTCCCCTAGCCAGAAATCGACGGAGGGTAGGCCTTCTTCCTCGTGTCCAGCCAGTTCGGCCATCGCCACCCTTCGGTGTCGTTCGCTGCAAGCAGCGCCTCCCCAGCCCATCCAGTGCCACCATCCCCTACCCCTCGGTCTTGCGGAGCCTCCCCACCTCTCAGCTTCGATGGGGAACCACCGTAGCTCGAAGCCCCAAATCCTCCCGAAGCCACCTCCGCCGCGGAGCTCGCCGCCGGTGACTCCCTCCATCCCTGCCAGCCGTTCGACCACTGGGAGGACCGCCCTGGACCAGCGGATCCATCCCCGCCCTTGGAACCCCGCGGGAAGCCGCCGTTCGTCGACGGCGATCGCCGGAGCCCCGCCTCCGCTTGGGCAGAGGAGAAAGGAAGCGGGCAACTGGTCAAACCTGACCAGTGGGCCCAAGGGACCCAGTGTTAG
>LT934114.1:759788145-759800373 GCA_900231445.1 Triticum turgidum subsp. durum
TTATTTATTAAAAACAGAATTTTGACTAAACTTTGACTGCTATATCTTTTTAAATATAAGTACAAATGATTTGATTCTTTTTCTGTTATTTCTCAAATTTTGTCTAGTTTATTTTCATATTTATTTGTAAATTTTCCAAACAACTTTTTTTGTACTATTTTGAAACTATGTGTTGATTTGAATTTTTTTAAATAGGATTATGGAGAGAGAAGAAAACTTTCAAAAAGTTTTGGAATGCACCCTACCTCTCCACAACTTGAAGGCAAGCATTCTGAACCTTGGCATAATATTGTTGTTTGATACGACTACAACACCACCTTAACACGAAGTATTCATTATTTTATGTGATGATATGATCATACTCGTGAGTGCATAATGAATGTTCCTTGCTGTTGGGATTTGATATGCTTGTGATAGTAATCACCCTTGTGTGCCCTTCATGCATATCAAGAGGAATCTGGGAAAGCCTCTGTCTTGGGCAGGCACGAGCTTGTCTCCAGTCTTTGTCGAGACGGTAGTGCCTAGTATGGCATAGTGAGGTATGAGGAGTGGTGATTCTGCCTGTTGGTTGAAACATATTTGTTATGCTAATTATGCAAGGAATATTTAAACCTCTTGAGTCGGCCATAGATCGAGTGTTGTTCCAGTAACCCCCATGCTTGTGTCGTACTACCACTTGTCCCTGCCATAGGTAGGGTACGGTTCAGTAAGTTGTCAACCCCTTTCTAGCACACACCATACAGAGAGGCCATGGTGGAAGATACCGGCTGCATCCGGTAGGCATGCCACCTGGTCCGGGGGCATGGGTGTTTCCGGTTGTAGCCGAGGGGGGTGGCTCCCCTAGTTTGCATGCGTTATAAATTTTGTGATCCCACTTAGAGTTTTTCTTAACGAGTGTCGTGGGTGATTCCAGACACCGGTAAGTCAGGCTGGTGTGTGCGGTCAGGTGTGTTTTCAATTAAAAGACCGTAGACGGAATTAGTCCCGATGGACTAACGGAACCCGTTACTCGTGGGTAAAGAGTACATCCTCTGCAGAGATTTCATCTATTCGAATAGCCGTGTCCATGGTTAAGGACTACAATCTGGGATGGGTCAAGTGTCGGTCTTAGTGTCGGTCTTCGCAGGAAAAACTGCTAAACCAGAACATTGATTATGACCTATGACATATGACGATTATGATTATTATAATCATGGACAAACCATTTACATTACTTAAATTATTGGGTATCCCTGGGACGATTCTACCTCCTGGATATTCACTATGACTATTCCTTTTATAAGCCCTTTATGTGGTGTCGCACAGACGCCCGACTGTGGCATGTTTGTTATTTATATTACTTATAAGCCCTTTATGTGGTGTCGCTCAGACGCCCGACTGTGGCATGCTAGTTATTTATATTACCTATAAGCCCTTTATGTGGTGTCGCACAGACGCCCGACTGTGGCATGCTTGCAATTTCTTTTATAAGCCCTTTATGTGGTGTCGCTCAAACGCCCGACTGAGGCATGCTTTAAATTATTATCCTTTCGAGGCGTCGCTTCAGACACCCGATCGGCGCATTCTATTTCTACTCCATTATTGCATATTCATGTTAATTATGAATAACCTGCTTGCGTGCATCATGGACTTTTATTTTGTGACTGAAGTTGTGATTATAGAATATTTCTGAGCATGATTATCATCTGTTATATTGTACCTGTGTTCATAATGGTTGCGAGTACATTCAAAGTACTCACTGGCTTGTCCCTGGCTATTGTCTTGGTCAGACTTTTTGCATGGAAAGGAGCGTTGCGATGACAGCCTCGGAACGCATGGAATGATGATAGCAGCCTTGCGAAGATAGGAGTTATCCAGGTCAGCTGTTCCTGTGGGAAGTCGAGTCCAATAGATGCTGATGAACCACAAACTCCTTCCGCCATCAGCCACTAGAAACCTTGTGTTGTACTCATAGGCAAGAATGGTCTTTTACTACATATTATGTATTCTGCTTGGAGTTTTTGTATCAAGTTGGTGTCTCATCAGCTAACTGTAATCCTGGGGCTGGTGAGCACAAGGGCCATTTTTTGGGAAATTAATATCCTGGAAAACCGGTCACGACAACCTTGGTATCAGAGCCAGGCTGACCATTGGCTAATCCTATCTTAGCCAGGTCAATAAACCTAGATTAACCAACCCACCAGACCTTAACCTAACCCCGACCAAGCTTCTTGTGTAAGATAGCCACAAAGTGACCCCGACACCGTTTGGCAGTCGGTGCCCAACCTATCAGCCTAGCCTGTTGATCACACACCAGTGACCGACACCTAAATTGTCTCATTCGCAAGCGTGCGGAGGAAGACTCCGTACCCTTTTTCTATAAAAAGGGCACGCTAGCCTCAACCCAGCACAGCACAACCTCTTCCCCAAACCGAGCCATAATGCGTGGCCCCGTCGTGCACAATGAGACCACAGCAACCAACCTTGGAGGTTTTGTGACCGTGCTAGCAAACCTCACCCGCTGTGCCTTTGCATTAGAAGAGCCCCCAGAATATGTTGTGTATCAAGGGCCCATGAGCGGTGAGAGACTTCAATTCTGGGCCACTGTGCACGTCTATGGTAGGGGCCTAGTGCCAGAACGCCCCTACAGGTTCACCAGAAGGACAACTTCCTTTGATCCACAAGCCATCCAACTAGCTGCTCGAGAGGCTATAGTTCAATTCCGGAACTTGTCGCCCAGAGTTAACCGTCTCTCATTCTACTACTACCCCAGCCGCGACGGGTATGGTAGGCCACCCCAGGTTGCCAATGGAGATCATGAGACGGATCCTGCATTATTGCATCTGGTGCGCTATGTAAGTGCACTAGAGGAACTGTTCGATCAAATCACCCTTGATCTGATCGTAGCTCATGGAGAACTGGTTCGCCGAGCCCCGGGGAGAGGAGAAGATGAGCCCGACGCCGACAACCCAATCGTGCTGTTCGAACAACCGATTGAGTCCTTGAGGTCTGCCCCAGCCATCGACCAAAATACTTTGGTGTCCCCAGAAGTGCTTTGTCACCTTTTGGGAACACGCTCCAACTGGATCGTAGCCAACAACCCCCATGATGTTCATCATCGTTACCCCGACCCTGCATCCCCTCAACTCCATCCAGCCAACCTCGACGGTGAAACCCGTGGAGAAGCCTCAATGTCCACAAGGCAGGCCCGCTTAGATATTAACGAGGTAGACTAAGTCACTCGAGTAGTACCGAGTCTTAGTATGTCCATGCCCTGTAATAGTGTGATCTTGTATCGCCATAAATAATCGCATCCTGCTTGTGTGCCTCTATTTTGAATAGTAGCCCTGCATAAATATGTTAGCGTGCGGTTGCATTTTTTTATTCCGGGCGTAGCTACCAAAAACCAACCCTGACGACACCCACGGTGATACGTTGCTTTTGCGAGATATGTGTATCTGTAGCATTGACCCCGACCCCATAGAGCGGAACCGACAAACTAGTTACTCTTCACCGCGGTAAATGACCCCGCCTAGATGCTATATAAGAGGGACACCTCCTGACCTTGCCAATTATCCCTCGCCTTGCGCACAACTCTCACAGCCATTTTTTTTGCCATGCCGAGCCCTAGTATTTACCTGAGATCTCCAGATGCAACCCCAGGTAGCTTTGTTAAGATATCGGGACTTTACCTGCAGTACCATGAGTGCTATCCATCCACCCCAGTACGAGTTGCTCAAATCGAGGATCACATCATCCACCTCGAAATATTGGGTAGTGGTGCACATCCCTCCCACAAACCCAAACCAAGACCCAACGGAAGTCTCCTTCGTGGGGAAATCTATGCCGACTCCGCATATGGCCATAGAAGCTGCTGCGTACGAAGCACTTGCTCGCCTTTGATTCGCGGTACCCTATGCCAGCGAACGGGGGTACTATTACTTCCCGAGTCGTGCAACACCCGGAGAAGTAGCATCTTTTCCCGGTGGACGAATCGAGAGAGACCCAGTACTGGCCAACCTTTCCCAGTATGTCATCGCTCAAGAGCGTTTGACCCAACGAGTAATGGGTTATCTCCAGAGCCTCGCTGATTTAAATCCTTAGATCGCCATCGGCAGACCACTGAGGCCCGACCAGGAGAGACGCGTTCATCGACTAGTCAATCCGCTTCCCCCGATATAAGAAGAGTGTGCCCCAATTCCAGAGATATTTTTTCAGGACCCTGTCCATTTACCATTATCGTTATAGACGTCACTGCTATGTTTATTGTCCCAACATTTGTTTATGTATTGCAACTTATGCATGGTATCCGAAAATTTGTATGATGAATTAATTTTTAGTTTCAATTAATGTGAGTGGTTATTACTACGGTTAATTTTTTTATTAACTGTTTTCACTCCCGGTAAATTCTGGTGTGAGATTTTTCCCTGAGTTGTTGCAACATATATCCCTTCACGACATAGATTTTTATTCACGCAACACCACGACAGCAGATGTACAAACACAACCACTCGACCTCGTGCACTAATTGCAAATACACGTGCACATGTTACATCTAACTGATCACCTCTGAAGGAGAGATTAGTGGGCGACTGTTCGGGTGCAAAATTGCCCTAGCACACCGAAAACAGTTAGGACGTGACACCGCACTTAATCCTCATGATCACCGCCACCACGAAGAGCTAACACTCGAACGGCAGCATCCCGACAATCATCGATGATCATCACGCACAAGAGCACAGAGAACCCCAGCAACACTGCCAACCCTCCGCACATCATGATCACGTACCAGTCCGGCATCGCCTCCGCCATTAGAGCCTGGTCTCGAGCTCCTACAAACAGAAATGGAGGGGAAAGAAGGAGAAGGAGGAGCGAGGGCAGGTGTGAGGAAGAAGAAAGGAGCAACTTGGTCGTTTTATAGCTCGAGATCGGTGTACGGTGGGCAAAGTCCACCAGCGCCACTCGTCGCTCGATCGCCGGTATTCGGAGGCAAATCCGCGAGCAGTGCCGACAGCGCACTGACCCGCAAGGTAAGTGCACGCTGCACCGGCAGCTAGCACGTCGCACACTACCGCAGTACGACCTAGATGCCCTACGCGCTAGGCGTCGCCGGTGGAGAAAGCGCGGGAAAGCGAGAGAGAGAGAGAGAGAGAGGGGGAAGAGAGAGCCAGAGGAAGAAGAAGAGACTGGCAGTGGACCCCGGGTCCACCTGTCAGCCAGTGAGAGCACTGTGCTCTCGGGTGCGACCAACGTATTTTAGTAATTTAGATTTTTAATCAAAATTTTACTGTAACTAACAGTAGAAATTTCCTGTAGATTTTTCCATGCAACACCAGTATTCCACACTGTAGTTTTACACCATTTAATTGCCCACTTACTGTAGCCATGTTTTAATTGCATATAAGTATGATGGTTATTTTTGTGTTATTACTTTGACATGGTAGGAGTAATATTTTCAAAAACAGCCCTCAGCAAATCTCGAGGACGAGATTTTTCTTAAGGGGGGTAGTGTTGTAACACCACAAAAATTTAACCATGATTTATTAGTTAAAAATTTGCCATGGTAAATTAAAATTTTCTTTTATTTCTGGATTTATCTTTTGATTTCAGAACTACTCACTTCTTTGATATTGTGGAGTTTTTACCCCAAGTGAAAACTTTCCAAAAATATTTTTGGACTTGTATACCCTCTCAAGAAACATTTCTTTTATTAGTGGAATTATTTTTATGATTATCTTCCCTGAGCTCTTTTTCTTTTAAAAATGATTTTTATAAGATTTAGGGTCCCATTTGCACTACAACCCTTTCAAATACTCCTTTAAAAATTTCACCAAAATTTGGGGATGACATGTGAGGCTCCTAAATCACTTTTATGCAAAAACCTCTCTTAATCATTTGGGGATTTTGAGCCCTACCTCAAGTTTTCAACTCTGAATCAGTTTATGGTTTGCACTGCAACCTATTTGAATATTTCTTTAAAAATTACATAAAAATTTGGAGATGTCAGTAGATGCATATAATGCATTTTTATGCAAAAACCCATGAGTGTTCTTTGAAAAATTTGAGCAAATCATCCTCTTTTGCTCTCTGGCCCAGTTGGGTGTTTTCTACTGCAACCATATTTTAACTTGCCCTTTTCCCCATGATTCTTTCTCCTACTTATAGACCACTCTACCAAACCCTTAAGTCCAGGAGATTGGGCCCATTGATATATTTTTGATTCATGAAATAATAGCCTTAAGTTTCTGCCCAGATTTGTTTTTCTCAAAAACTTGCACTAACAAGTTTCTGATTTTGCCCTAACAACCTTGCCATCATCACTAGTGTCTAAAGAGACTAGGATCCGGAGTTTTTGGCCACCCCAAGAGTTGCCTAAATGCCCTTGGCATTCTTTCAAACACCTTGAGTGCATGAATAAATTTGGCATGATTTTTAGTTTGCATTGTGAACATGATCTCCTGACCCAACCAGCATGTCCACTAAGCCCCTAGACCACTCTAACCCAGACCTGTTAACTGCCAGGCTCACTCAAGCCCTCTTGCACACAATGGCATTGCGTCGAGCACCTGGCGTGCGTGCTCTCGGCGCGCATAGAGTGCACGTTTTGCACGAGCGCGCACCGAGCCGCTGCGTCTCGCTGCCGCCTCCCCGTGCCCGTTCTGGCCCCTCCCCTTGCACAGCCAGCACGCCCTGACCCCTCACTCGCCGCACAGCCACCCCTGGCGCCCTACAGCACCGCCGTTAGGTCGACCATGGCGGCTAGCTGACGGCCGCAGCAGCCCCTGCCCTAGACGGCACCGCCCGAGCCACTCCAGCGCGCCAGCTGCCCCTGGAAAAGCTCGAGCTCATCCGCAAGCTCGTCTACAAGCGCTCGTCGCCGCCACATCGCCCTGCAGCAACAGAACAACGGTTCACCGTCGATCTTATCCCGGCCGCCGCGGAAACCGACCTTGGCCGCCTATAAAAGGGGACCCCGACCTCGTCCAGACCCTAGGCAACCTCAGGCCATTCCTCTGATGCTCCCCTAGCCAGAAATCAACGGAGGGAAGGCCTTCTTCCTCTTCTCCAACCAGTTCGGCCGCCTCCACCCTCCGGTGCCGTTCGCCGCAAGCAGCGCCTCCCCAGCCCATCCAGTGCCACCATCGCCTTCCCCTTGGTCTTGTAGAGCCTCCCCACCTCTCAGCTTCGACGGGGAACCACCGTAGCTCGAAGCCCCAAATCCTCCCGAAGCCACCCCCACTGTGGAGCTCACCGCCGGCGACTGCCTCCGTCCCCGCCAGCCGTTCGACCACCGGGAGGACCGCCCTGGACTAGCGGATCCATCCCCGCCCTTGGAACCTCACGGGAAGCCGCCGTTCATCGACGGCGATCACTGGAGCCCCGCCTCCGCTCGGGCAGAGGAGAAAGGAGGCGGGCGACTGGTCAAACCTGACCAGTGGGCCCAAGGGACCCACTGTAGGTGACCCACGCGCCGGTCCACGCTGGCATAAGTGGAGGTGTAAAGCATAGAGTACGCTCCCCCCCCCCCGAACCGTTTTTTCTTTTTCTGTTTCTTTTATTTATTTATTAAAACAGAACTTTGACTGGCTATATCTTTTTAAATAGAAGTCCAAATGATTTGATTCTTTTTCTATTATTTCTCAAATTTTGTCTAGTTTATTTTCATATTTATTTGAAAATTTTCCAAACAACTTTTTTTGTACTGTTTTGAAACTATGTGTTGATTTGATTTTTTTTAAAATAGGATTATGGAGAGAGAAGAAAACTTTCAAAAAGTTTTGGAATGCACCCTGCCTCTCCACAACTTGAAGGCAAGCATTCTGAACCCTGGCATAATATTGTTGTTTGATACAACTACAACACCACCTTAACACGAAGTATTCATTATTTTATGTGATGATATGATCATACTCGTGAGTGCATAATGAATGTTCCTTGCTGTTGGGATTTGATATGCTTGTGATAGTAATCACCCTCGTATTCCCTTCATGCCTATCAGAAGGAATCCAGGAAAGCATCTGTCTTGGGTAGACACGAGCTTGTCTCCAGTCTTCGTCGAGACGGCTGTTCCCGGTATGGCATAGTGAGGTATGAGGAGTGGTGATTCTTCCTGTTGGTTGAAACATATTTGTTATGCTAATTATGCAAGGAATACTTAAACCTCCTGAGTCGGTCGTAGATCGAGTCTTGTTCCAGTAACCCCCATGCTTGTTTCGTACTACCACTTGTCCCTGCCATAGGTAGGGTACGGTTCACTAAGTTGCCAACCTCTTTCTAGCACACACCGTACAAAGAGGCCATGGTGGAAGATACCGGCTGCATCGGGTAGGCATGCCACCTGGTCCAGGGGCATGGGTGTTTCCGGTTGTAGCTGAGGGGGTGGCTCCCCTAGTTTGCCCACGTTATAAATTTTGTGATCCCATGCTACTCGAGGTTGTAGCCTCCCCACTTAGAGTTTTTCTTAACGAGTGTCGTGGGTGATTCCAGACACCGGTAAGTCAGGCTGGTGTGTGCGATCAGGTGTGTTTTCAATTAAAAGACCGTAGATGGAATTAGTCTCGATGGACTAACAGAACCCGTTACTCGTGGGTAAAGAGTACATCCTCTGCAGAGATTTCATCTATTCGAATAGCCGTGTCCATGGTTAAGGACTATAGTCTGGGATGGGTCAAGTGTCGGTCTTAGTGTCGGTCTTCGGAGGAAAAACTGCTAAACTAGAACATTGATTATGACCTGTGACATATGATGATTATGATTATTATTATTTTGGACTAACCATTTACATTACTTGAATTATTGGGTATCCCTGGGACGGTTCTACCTCCTGGATATTCACTATGATTATTCCTTTTATAAGCCCTTTATGTGGTGTCGCACAGACGCCCGACTGTGGCATGTTTGTTATTTATATTACTTATAAGCCCATTATGTGGTGTCGCTCAGACGCCCGA
This sequence comes from Triticum turgidum subsp. durum, assembly GCA_900231445.1. NCBI lineage: Eukaryota > Viridiplantae > Streptophyta > Magnoliopsida > Poales > Poaceae > Triticum > Triticum turgidum. Next base: position 759,797,076 of record LT934114.1, read on the forward strand.
CTGTGGCATGCTTGTTATTTATATTACTTATAAGCCCTTTATGTGGTCTCGCACAGACGCCCGACTGTGGCATGCTTGCTATTTCTTTTACAAGCCCTTTATGTGGTGTCGCTCAGACGCCCGACTGAGGCATGGTTTAAATTATTATCCTTTCGAGGCGTCGCTTCAGACACCCGATCGGCGCATTCTATTTCTACTCCATTATTGCATATTCATGTTAATTATGAATAACCTACTTGCGTGCATCATGGACTTTTATTTTGTGACTGAAGTTGTGATTATAGAATATTTCTGAGCATGATTATCATCAGTTATATTTTACCCGTGTTCATAATGTTTGTGAGTACATTCAAAGTACTCACTGGCTTGTCCCTGGCTATTGTCTTGGCCGGATTTCTTGCATGGAGAGGAGCGTTGCAATGACATCCCCGGAACCCACGAAATGATGATACCAGCCTCACGAAGATAGTAGTTATCCAGGTCAGGTGTTCCTGTGGGAAGTGGAGACCCATAGACGCTGATGAACCACAAACCGCTTCCGCCATCAGCCACTAGAAACCTTGTGTTGTACTCATAGGCCAGAATGGTCTTGTACTACATATTATGTATTCTGCTTGGAGTTTCTGTATCAAGTTGGTGTCTCATCAGCTAACACTAATCCTGGCGCTGTTGAGCACAAGGGCCATTTTCTGGGAAATTAATATCCTGGAAAACCGGTCGCGAGAGGTCTCGCTCTCCATCATACCTTCAAATTGGCGATCAACTTACAGCTCGGTGGAGGTCTGGCCCATTGGTGGGCACGACGCGGTGAGGGTACCCGTCGCGGCAGAGCCCCCTGGTGATACCTTCTTCCCTTGTTTGGGCATCTCCGCCTCCAAGTCTTCGGAGGTGTTCCTCTTCCTCCCGCGCGGGGAGGAGGCCTTAACCTCCCCTTCCCGACTATCCTTCCCAGGGGAGGTAACGATTCCCCTGCTTTGGATGCGTAATGTGTGAAGTTCGGCTTCACCGCCCTTTCCTTCGCCTTTCCCTAAGGGGATTTTGCTGAGCACCCGGCCAAGCATCTTGGCAACGGTTGGACCAGGCGAACCTTCAGGAAGTGGCGCCGGACACCTGATTCTCTCCGCCTTGGTGAGCCATTCCTGGCCACGGAGGGTTTTTCAGAATAATGGTTATGATAAATATAAACGAAGTGTCCGGCTATAAGGTTACTTACTTGGGCAAGTAGGCGATTGCAGCTTAGGCCCGCATCCTCGGTGGTGTCCGGACACTTTACTTGTGGTCCGAAGAATAATTTGCACATCCCTTCGAGCTTCAGGCCGAAGAAGTGCTTAATAGTCCGCGGAGCCTCCGGATTGAACTCCCACATCCGGAGAGGCCGACGTTTGCACAGCAACATCCGTCGGATTAACATCACTTGAATTACGCTGACAAGATTTATGTCACTCTCAATAAGCTCCCGGATGCGAGTCTGCAGTACTGGTATATCACCAGCAGGCCCCCAATAACGTCCTACATTGGTCCAAGACGCCAACTGTGACGGAGGGCCCAAGCGGAATCCGGGGGCGGCTATCCACTTTGTGCCTCTGGGAGCCGTAACATAAAACCACCTCCGTTGCCATACATCGGATACTTCCGGGAAAGAACCCTCTGACCATGGGGCATCGACGTTCCTTCTTATTATGGCACCACCGCACTCTTCATGTCGCCCCTTGATCATCTTCGGCTTCACATTGAAGGTCTTGAGCCATAAGCCGAAGTGTGGGGTGACATGGAGAAAAGCCTCGCACAATAATGAATGACGAGATATGGAGAATGGCGTCTGGAGCCAAATCATGAATATCCAACCCATAGTAGAACATAAGCCCCCTCACAAAGGGGTCGAGGGTGAGGCCCAAGCCTCGGAGGAAGTGGGGGACAAACACAACGCTCTCATTGGGCTCCGGCGTGGGGATAACTTGCCCTGGAGCAGGAAGCCTGTGCTGGATATCGGCGGTCAGGTATCCGACCTCCCTAAGCTTAGTAATGTCCTCCTCTTGGATTGAGGAGGCTACCCACCGGCCTATTGCGTCGGATCCGGACATACTGGAGGATCTGGGGTGTTGGAGCTTAGGTCTTGGGTGTTGGAGCTCGAGGTGCGAGAAGGAGCAAGGGAGGTGGAAAAGAGGCGTAGGCCTCGACCCCTTTATAAAGGGGAAGAATATCAAGAGTCCTTGGCATTACCACTTGAGACTTATCCAAGATACACAGAGTCATACCAACGGTCGTCGTGGGGTCACACACGCCCATATTGATGAAAGATCCCGTAATAAGAGGAACACGATCTCTGCTTTGGCAGGACATGCCAATAAAACCGCATCGCAACGCGAGTCGAGGTGGAGCAGGAAGCGCCGGTTCATGTTGGACCAGGCCACGATGCAAGGGCATGACATACAAAGATTGTCAGCGGGACGGATTTATGCTAAGTTCCCTACAATGGTGTGTGAAGATCGTCTCGAAGAACCGGACACTATTCGTTGTAGCAGATCCGGACACGGTCTACGTGTTCGATAATAACCTTGGTGTAACATCCCAAATTTTCAATTTGGAAAGTTATACATTAAATCATCATGCATTACATATTTTCTTGCATTTGCCGATCCTAGAAATTTCACGCAACTCAAGGACCCTCGGAGAGAGTTGGAGATTTCGAAATTTTCATATTTGAGTTTCCTCGAATTATGAAAAGAGGATCATTTGATTTTATTTATTTCATCTTCAATTAATTTTCCAACATCAAAATATGAGGGGGAATAATATGACTTTCCCAAAAAAATTAGGAAAAATGAAGATTTAATAAATAAATCAAATTCTGGATTTTCTCGGAGTTTATTTGCCTTAGGGAAAAATGCGTGTTTTCAAAAATTGCATTTTAGGCCCCGAATAAAAGTTCATTTTGTTCGACTCATTTTTAGGAGTCGGGGAAAATTTACTTTGTAATTTTTGGAGTTCGTTTAGGTTTTATTTTATTCATTTTCTGCGCGCGTTATTTTAAATATATATATACGCAGCGCCCGACAAGGCCAAGGGCCCAGCCTGCCGGCCCAGCGCCCCGCCCCACCCACGTGCACAGCACCGCCGCCGCCAGCCGAGTCCGGCTCGGACTCAGCGCGCCGCCGCCGCCTTTGCTTGCCCCCTCCCCCAAGCAGCACCCCCTCCTATAAATACCATAGCACCCCCCCTCCTCCCCACAACCCGCCGCCGCCGCCCCAAGCAGCAGCAGCAGCCGCCGCGCGCCACCGCAGCCGCCGCCGCCGCCGCT
>LT934114.1:759806838-759891674 GCA_900231445.1 Triticum turgidum subsp. durum
CGACGAGGAAGGCGTGGATGAGGATGACGAGGACGACGAAGAAGGTGTGGACGAGGATGACAAGGACAACGAGGAAGGCGTGGACGAGGATGACGAGGACGACGAGGAAAGGCGTGGACAAGGATGACGAGGACGAGGAGGAAGGCATGGACGAGGATGACAAGGACGACGAGGAAGGCGTGGACGAGGAAGACGAGGCGGGGTTCTATCTCGGTGAGTCGGCCTTGATGGCGGAGCAGACCGCTATCCTGGAGTCCATCCAATATGAGGCGCATGTTGGGTCCAACCAGCGGTTCCTCCGGGAAGAACAGGAGAAGACCGATATTTTCTTCGACGAGCTGGATGCGGAGCAGGAGGCGGAGGCCAACGACGTCGATGTCAGAATGGAGATAGTGGACATCTCCGATGACGGGGAGTAGTGTAGTTTTGTTGGTAGATGTTTGCTTTTCCATAGTTTTTATGCTTTCCATGTCTTGTATGACTGTAAAGGTTGAACAATGTCAAGCAATCGTCGATGTCAGAATGGAGACAGTTTCGTTTCCATGTCAAGCAATCGTGTTTTGTTCTTAAGTAGTAGTACTACCCCGTCCCAAAATAAATGTGTCAACTTTGCAGTAACTTTGTTTTACTGGTTTGTACAAGGTTGAGCCAATTAATTTGTGACGGAAGGTGTATGTTTTATTACAAATTGCAGTTTCCAGTAGTATATTTGGGTTGGAAGGCGTATGTTTTATTACACTATATTGTTTTATTATAGAGTGCAGTTTCGAGTAGTACAAAATAAACCTCTCAACTAGGGCACATATTTTATTCTAGAGATTTCAGTGTGGTTAGATTTGAATATGGTTTCAACATGGTTATATTCTAGAGAGGCATTCAACAACATGCGCAAAAAAGCCACAGATGTGCTTCTGAGAAGAACCGTCTTGCATGGTTTTGCCGCAAGATGGGATTCGACATTTATGCAGGACATTCCAGGTTTTATAAGTGTAGAAAGAACTGTTTTTCACTTATATGATGTGTGACAGATGCCGAAATTATGAAATAGGTGCAAGTTGTTCCCTAATGTCTCCTTAATATATCATCTATACACTCCACTATTACAAGCACAATAGTCGTTCTTGTCGAGGCACGGAGGTGAAGGATGGAGCCTTTTCCTCGGAGATAGTCACGTCCCATGCTAAGAAGGAAGCAAATCTTCAGACCCGATATGTCGGAAGCTGGCCGTAAGGCACGCTCCTTCCTCTGCATTTTCGATGACGTCACGTTTAGTGCCTCTACGTCGGGTGGATGTAATGCTCGGTTTGCTGATGTTTTTGTTGTCAGCAACTTTCTTAACATGTTACGCATGACAGGGGTACGTTTTTACCCGACGTAGAGGCACGCACGTAAGGAACAGGAGGCACGGACATGATTCTAATGGAGGTACGAACGCAAAAGGATCATGATGCAAGGATGTGAAGGTGTGCCTCTGCTTTAAAGAAGCTATCGTTCACACGTTTTCATTGCGGGGGGCATGGACTATGAGCTGCATGTGTTTTCGAAGGCATTAGACCTCATTAATGAACTTATCAGAGAGAAGGTGAATCTTTTGGTTGATGTCTAGAATGTCACGTAAAACGACTTGAAGCCAAGTTACGCATGGTCCCCTTGGTATTAGAGGCACATAGGCACATAAGTGCCTATGTGGTGCACTGGAAATAAACTTGTGCAAAAGATATGTAAACTGCAAGCAAACTACAAGGTTAACTACGACACAAGCAAACCAAAATTTATAACAAGAAAACAACAGTCTTGAGAGAAAGAAAATCTAATGAGAAATCGAGAATGGCGTGAGCAATGATCTAGATACTTTTGTTGGTCGGGACCACCTGCTTCAGTAGTCGTAGTCGCCACAAGACCTAGCGCGCTTCCTGGTCTGCTTCTTGTCGAGTTTTGCCCGGTGAAGCCTTCCTGGATGATGGTGAGGCGGCTCCATATCTTGTACGCAGCGTAAGCGTCCTTTGCCGCGTACCCGATGTGCCTTATGGACAGGGGCATGCGCGCCCGGCACTGCTTCTCTGCATTGGTGAGCTCTATGTCGTGGACAAGGATGCCTGAGGCGTCCCCGAGGGAGTCCAGAGGCTTGGTAGTTGTAGGCACCCTCCATTCTTTCTGGATGTCAACTTAGTGGGCGATCTCCAGTCCGACGCGGCGGGGCATCTCTATGTTGACGTCGATGGAGAAGCCAACAAACGTGTACCTGGGGTCGGCGAGGAAGTTGTCGAACCTGGTGCAGTTCTTGTCAGCGGTGTTCTGTTGAAAGAGCAGCACCGGATGATCCTTGCCAACGGAGAGCTGGACGAGGGCTGGTTTATGATCTTGGCCAACGTCGTTGGTGTACTCCACATCAACTCCAACGATCTTGTGGCGCTTGAATTCGAGGTGTCACGCGTACTGCTCGATGATGGTGGCCGCCTTGTGCAATTCGTTGGTGTGGATCACTTGCAACTTGGTGTTGCCGTGGTCCTGCACCTCGAATTCCTTGGTGAATCCCATGGCCTGGAGCAGTTCGTCCTCCTGCAAGCTAGTATTTCATGGGGAAAAGTGAGTGGGAGTGCAATGGCGATTTCTGTTGTTTGTGGAAGACAAGTCCGCAGCGGAAGTCTAAATTTAAGGGCGGGGAAGCGGCAAAGGAGTGCACGATCTCACTGTCGATGCGGTTGTGCACATCGTGGGTTCTGGCTCATGGTTTTTCTTTATAAAAAATAAAAATAAAATCAGCAGTTATGTTTTTAACAACCGTCGTATCTCCAGCAAGTCGTGGAGACGATAGCTGCCTTGCGTGGTTTGCTGTCAAATGTTAACTTTTACAATTTATCTAGTGAGGCATGCAGGGGCAGTATGTAGAGGCACAAGTCTCTGACCAAGAGAAGCATGCTTGAAGTGGCCGGTTAACTCTCAGACACACAGGCATGGTACATTCATTGGGAGTGGCAAATGTTTTCTTCATACATTCGCTGGGAGGAGCAGTGCTGTGTTTCTTCAGAGGCACTGTTGTGTGTCTGTGTTGCAACAGACGCCACCAGATGGACAGAAAGAACGAGAAACAACAAGAGGCGTGGACATGCAGCTGCAAGAAGCACTCATACAACAAGAGGCGCAACAAGAGGCACATATACGATGCTACGTGATTGCATGGACGTCAACTCGTGCTATGGTGCGACGTGAGGCACGAGCACGAACAAATAGCCGTGCACTCAACTACATACGCAAAAAACCACATATGTGTTTCTGAGAAGCACCGGCCTCCGTGGTTTAATCGCAAGGTGGGACTCGACATTTATCCCGGGCATTCTGGGTTTTACAAGTGTAGGAAGAATCGTTTTTCACTTATATGTTCTGTGGCAGAGGCATGGCTATTACTTGTGTGACGAAGGAATGTACGTCGAATGTACGTGACCTGAGGATTGACAATAGGCGTCCGTTACTGTTTTTCCGGAATGTTTTTCAGTTAAATTTGAGAGGCATGAATGTGTTGACGGAACAAGCACGTTATGTCTGAAATAGTTGCAAGGTCGTCTCTAAGGTGTCCTATACGCTTCACAGTTACAAGCACGGTCGTCGTACTTGTCGAGGCACGGAGGTGTAGGATGGAGCCTATGCCTGTGCGATAGTCACGTCCCATATTAAGAAGGAAGCAAATCTTCATAGACCTAATATGTCGGAAGCTGGCCATGAGGCACAGACGTGATTCTAAGGGAGGTACGGATGCGAAGGATCGTGATGCAAGAACGTGAAGGTGTGCCTCTATTTTCAAGAAGCTTTCATTAGCACGTTTTCATTGCGGGGGCCATGGCCTATGAGTTCCATGTGTCTTCGAAGGCATTCGGCCTCATTAACGGACCTGAAGCCAATTTACGCACGGTCCCCGTAGGAGTGGAGGCACAGAACTGCCTCCGTGGGTGTTTTAAGTAGTTGGTGTTATTGACGGACAATCGTGCCTCTGTAGTGTTCTTCTTTGAGGGTCATGGGCGTAAGCAATGTTTTGCAAGGAGAATAAACACCTAACTACCTCTGTATTCAAAATGTTTTTCTAAAGTGTTGCATACGAACTATTTTTAATATTGTGTGTGCAATGGTTTGTTAGAACATTGTGCACTTCTTTTAGTAGCATTTTGTAATTGTTGTCCCTGCATTTCGACGCTGCATCCACAAAGGTACTAGTGCATGTGCATTAAGCTAATCGTATAGCATTTGTACTATGTTTATATTTTTTTAGTTCACGCCAATATATTCTAATAATAGAAAACTCCAACATTGCATTGGAAATAAACTTGTTCAGAACATATGTAAACTGGAAGCAAACTACAAGGTTAACTGCGACACAAGCAAATCTAAATTTTAACAAGAAAACGGTAGTCTTGAGAGAAAGCAAATCTAACGAGAAATCTAGAATGACATGAGGAATCTTCTAGATACTTTTCTTGGCCGGGACCACCTGCTTCAGTAGTCGTAGTCGCCCCAGGACCTTGCGCGCTTCCTGGACTGCTCCTTCTCGAGTTTTGCCCGGCGGAGCCCTTCCTAGATAGTGGTGAGGCGGCTCCATATCTCGTACGCAGTGTAAGAATCTTTTGCTGCGTACTCGATGTGCCTCATGGTCAGGGGCATGCACGCCCAGTGCTGGTGCTCTGCGTTGGTGATCTTCTTCTTCATGTCCTTGTAGTAGTCGTGGACAAGGATGCCTGAGACATCGCCAAGGGAGTCCAGAGGCTTGATAGCTGTAGGCACCCTCCATTCCTTCTGGATGTCGACGAAGTGTGCGATCTCCAGTCCGATGCGGCCGAGCATCTCTATGTCGCCGTCGATGGAGAAGCCAGCAAACGTGTACCTGGGGTCGGCGAGGAAGTTGTCGAACCTGGTGCAGTTCTTGTCGGCAGTGCTCAGTTGAAAGAGCAGCACCGGATGATCCTTGCCAACGGAGAGCTGGACGAGGGCTGGTTTATGATCTTGGCCAACGTCATTGGTGTACTCCACATCAACTCCAACGATCTTGTGGCGCTTGAATTCGAGGTGTCACGCGTACTGCTCGATGATGGTGGCCGCCTTGTGCAATTCGTTGGTGTGGATCACTTGCAACTTGGTGTTGCCGTGGTCCTGCACCTCGAATTCCTTGGTGAATCCCATGGCCTGGAGCAGTTCGTCCTCCTGCAAGCTAGTATTTCATGGGGAAAAGTGAGTGGGAGTGCAATGGCGATTTCTGTTGTTTGTGGAAGACAAGTCCGCAGCGGAAGTCTAAATTTAAGGGCGGGGAAGCGGCAAAGGAGTGCACGATCTCACTGTCGATGCGGTTGTGCACATCGTGGGTTCTGGCTCATGGTTTTTCTTTATAAAAAATAAAAATAAAATCAGCAGTTATGTTTTTAACAACCGTCGTATCTCCAGCAAGTCGTGGAGACGATAGCTGCCTTGCGTGGTTTGCTGTCAAATGTTAACTTTTACAATTTATCTAGTGAGGCATGCAGGGGCAGTATGTAGAGGCACAAGTCTCTGACCAAGAGAAGCATGCTTGAAGTGGCCGGTTAACTCTCAGACACACAGGCATGGTACATTCATTGGGAGTGGCAAATGTTTTCTTCATACATTCGCTGGGAGGAGCAGTGCTGTGTTTCTTCAGAGGCACTGTTGTGTGTCTGTGTTGCAACAGACGCCACCAGATGGACAGAAAGAACGAGAAACAACAAGAGGCGTGGACATGCAGCTGCAAGAAGCACTCATACAACAAGAGGCGCAACAAGAGGCACATATACGATGCTACGTGATTGCATGGACGTCAACTCGTGCTATGGTGCGACGTGAGGCACGAGCACGAACAAATAGCCGTGCACTCAACTACATACGCAAAAAACCACATATGTGTTTCTGAGAAGCACCGGCCTCCGTGGTTTAATCGCAAGGTGGGACTCGACATTTATCCCGGGCATTCTGGGTTTTACAAGTGTAGGAAGAATCGTTTTTCACTTATATGTTCTGTGGCAGAGGCATGGCTATTACTTGTGTGACGAAGGAATGTACGTTGAATGTACGTGACCTGAGGATTGACAATAGGCGTCCGTTACTGTTTTTCCGGAATGTTTTTCAGTTAAATTTGAGAGGCATGAATGTGTTGACGGAACAAGCACGTTATGTCTGAAATAGTTGCAAGGTCGTCTCTAAGGTGTCCTATACGCTTCACAGTTACAAGCACGGTCGTCGTACTTGTCGAGGCACGGAGGTGTAGGATGGAGCCTATGCCTGTGCGATAGTCACGTCCCATATTAAGAAGGAAGCAAATCTTCATAGACCTAATACGTCGGAAGCTGGCCGTGAGGCACAGACGTGATTCTAAGGGAGGTACGGATGCGAAGGATCGTGATGCAAGAACGTGAAGGTGTGCCTCTATTTTCAAGAAGCTTTCATTAGCACGTTTTCATTGCGGGGGCCATGGCCTATGAGTTCCATGTGTCTTCGAAGGCATTCGGCCTCATTAACGGACCTGAAGCCAATTTACGCACGGTCCCCGTAGGAGTGGAGGCACAGAACTGCCTCCGTGGGTGTTTTAAGTAGTTGGTGTTATTGACGGACAATCGTGCCTCTGTAGTGTTCTTCTTTGAGGGTCATGGGCGTAAGCAATGTTTTGCAAGGAGAATAAACACCTAACTACCTCTGTATTCAAAATGTTTTTCTAAAGTGTTGCATACGAACTATTTTTAATATTGTGTGTGCAATGGTTTGTTAGAACATTGTGCACTTCTTTTAGTAGCATTTTGTAATTGTTGTCCCTGCATTTCGACGCTGCATCCACAAAGGTACTAGTGCATGTGCATTAAGCTAATCGTATAGCATTTGTACTATGTTTATATTTTTTTAGTTCACGCCAATATATTCTAATAATAGAAAACTCCAACATTGCATTGGAAATAAACTTGTTCAGAACATATGTAAACTGGAAGCAAACTACAAGGTTAACTGCGACACAAGCAAATCTAAATTTTAACAAGAAAACGGTAGTCTTGAGAGAAAGCAAATCTAACGAGAAATCTAGAATGACATGAGGAATCTTCTAGATACTTTTCTTGGCCGGGACCACCTGCTTCAGTAGTCGTAGTCGCCCCAGGACCTTGCGCGCTTCCTGGACTGCTCCTTCTCGAGTTTTGCCCGGCGGAGCCCTTCCTAGATAGTGGTGAGGCGGCTCCATATCTCGTACGCAGTGTAAGAATCTTTTGCTGCGTACTCGATGTGCCTCATGGTCAGGGGCATGCACGCCCAGTGCTGGTGCTCTGCGTTGGTGATCTTCTTCTTCATGTCCTTGTAGTAGTCGTGGACAAGGATGCCTGAGACATCGCCAAGGGAGTCCAGAGGCTTGATAGCTGTAGGCACCCTCCATTCCTTCTGGATGTCGACGAAGTGTGCGATCTCCAGTCCGATGCGGCCGAGCATCTCTATGTCGCCGTCGATGGAGAAGCCAGCAAACGTGTACCTGGGGTCGGCGAGGAAGTTGTCGAACCTGGTGCAGTTCTTGTCGGCAGTGCTCAGTTGAAAGAGCAGCACCGGATGATCCTTGCCAACGGAGAGCTGGACGAGGGCTGGTTTATGATCTTGGCCAACATCGTTGGTGTACTCCACATCAACTCCTACGATCTTGTGGCGCTCGAATTCGAGGTGTCGCTCGTACTGCTCGATGATGGTGGCCGCCTTGTGCAACTCATTGGTGTGGATCACTTGCAACTTGGTGTTGCCGTGGGCCTGCACCTCGAATTCCTTGGTGAATCCCATGGCCTAGAGCAGTTCGTCCTCCTGCAACTTGGTATTTCATGGGGAACAATGTGTGGGAGCGCAATGGCAATTTCTGTTGTTTGTGGAAGACAAGTCCGCACTGGAAGTCTAAATTTAAGGGCGGGGAAGCGGCAAAGGAGTGCAGGATCTCACTGTCGATGCGGTTGTGCACATCGTGGGTTCTGGATCGTGGTTTCGTCTCCCTGACGGTGCGATTGTGCACATCCTGGGTTTTTTATCGTGGTTTTTCTTTATAAAAAATTAAAATAAAATCAGCAGTTTTGTTTTTAACAACCGTCGAATCTCCAGCAAGTCGGGAGATGATCATTGTCTTGCGTAGTTTGCTGTCAAATGTTAACTTTTACAGTTTATCTCGTGCGCAAGTCTCCGACCAAGAGAAGCATGCTTGAAGTGGCTGGTTTAACTCTCAGTCACATGGGCGTGGTACATTCACTGGTCGTGGCAATTGTTTTCAGTGATACATTCAGTTTGCTGTCAAATGTTAACTTTTTGCACTCTCGTTGTATAAGTGTTGTGCTTTATCAGAGGCACTGTTGCGTGTTTGTATTGCAACTGACGCTACGAGATGGGCAGAAAGAACGAGAAGCAACAAGGGGCGTGGACATGCAGCTGCAAGAAGCACTTATACAACAAGATGCGCAGCTAGAGGCACCGATACGGTACTACGTGAGGCAAGGAGATGAAGTTACGTGATTACACGGATGCCAATTCGTTGCTATGGTGCTACGTGAGGCACGAGCACGAACAAATAGCTGTGCACTCAACTACATGCGCAAAAAGCCACTGATGTGTTTCTGGGAAGCACTGGTCTCCATGGTTTTACCGCAAGGTGGGATTCAACATTTATCCAGGGCATTCCGTGTTTTTCAACTGTAGCAAGAATCGTTTTACACTTATATGTTATTCTGTGATGAAGGAATGAACGTCGAATGTACGTGACATGAGGATTGACAATAGGCGTCCGTTACTGTTTTCCGGAATGTTTTTCAATTAACTGTGAGAGGCACGAATGTGCCAACGGAACAGGCACGGTCATGTCTGAAATAGTTGCAAGTACGAGATGGGCAGAAACAACAAGAAGAAACGAGGGGCGTGGGCATGCAGTTGCGAAACACACTTATACAGCGAGAAGCATAGCTAGAGGCACATGAACGATGCTACGTGAGGCACGGACATGAAGCTATGTGATTGCATGGACGTCAATCTGTGCCCGTGTTCTGTCAAGTGTTTTAAGTGACAGTTTGTAAAGGCATGGATGCTTAAGGTGACTGAGCCATAGGGGAAGGCGCTACGTTTTTAGGAGGTGTATGCTTGAGCTCATCGCAACAAACTAATTGGCATGACGATATTCTGCGGAGCACCATAGTGAAAATTATGTATACTACTGACATGGGGAGCTAGCAATGTCACTAAAATATTCTGAAACATACTTCACCACAGGCATAATTCTCCTTATTAGTCAGCGAATCCTTTTATTATTATCAGAGATAAATAAAGTAACCCACGTAAGTGTTTCACCTTCTTTGACAGGAAATTTTCACCACCGTCCTCTTTGACATAATTATATGCTCAGTTACATACCATGACATAACTAAATAACAAAACTAGTGTGTACAGCCTGTTCAAAAAACAGACATAAATTACTGAACTAGGAAATATAGCCACCGGCAACGCTCTATTAGGAAAGGTCGTTGATTATCATCCGCAGCAATTTCATGTTTCCAAGTGTTGGCCACCGCTTTTCAATTGTGACAAGGACAATTGAACCAACACTTAGCTGAGCTTCCCGGGCAAAATCTGAAAAACCTGTCACCTCCATTCTGCCGTCGGTTCGTATGGAGTACGTTGTGCTCGTGTCTATTGCATCATACATCTCTGTTAGGATGATTCCACCGTTTTGAGGTAGATATCCCAGGTTCATCTTTAGAAGCCTCACAACAGCAGACAGGATTCTCTGCAGATTGCACCGATATTACTAGATAAAATCAATGTACAAGGACATAAAACATCGAAAATAGCAAAAAAAACATAGCAGTGGATCAAAACAAATATTCAATGACTAACCAGGCGACCATTTATGACATTGGTGACGTTTAGATGCTGCACAAAGGGTATGGTGGGGAAGTCGTCATACTCAAACACATAGTATATCATCTACCCAAATTGTCTGTATGAGAGATTTACGCCTCGACCAAACACTGTTTTCCCAATGTACTCCCTTTCCGAGTCATTTAGAAAATCAAGAGCTGCATGGAAAAAAATAACTCATTTTCAAACAAATTTGTTTAAGAAGATGGACTCGGTATTTAAGTTTAAAAGGAATGGTTAAATTCAATGCATGTGATCAAGTTGGGATGATAATCAACAGAATTGCATAAAACACTTTCGAAATAACTTTGACTGTAAGTATGACATTCATTTAGTGTACAGGGGTAGGAGCACCAAAGTATGCTGATAAACGTAGTTGATAAAACAGGATCGAAGTTGGTGCACTTACCTAATGATGGTTGGGAAGGGGCCTATGACCTCCTCGAGAATCACTGAATCTCAGATCTATCTCAATGGACAGACTCCCAGTATCCAAGTTTATGATGACTAGATCTCGATAATGAAGATTGTAGTCACTAATTAACTTTTCCCAGCCAGGTCCATGAATTTTTGACCGGTTAGGTTCATCGGTGATGCAGACCTCATATGACAGATCCTCATTGGTGATCAGTACTGGATTCCTTTGTTTTACTTCTTCTTGAAATGCTTGCTCTTTCCACTGATAGATTAAAGAAGTGACTTGCTTCCTGCAATAGCATGGCACATACTGTGCAAGGAAAAAAACTTCAAACGGCAAGACGGAATCCTTGAATACCGACATGTATAACCAAGACAGATAGTGCTTATCATATATGTACCAATTGTTTTCAACAGGTTGCTATTTGATAAAACAAGGTACATCAAAAATTGAAAACATATCATTAAATGCTTAAATGTAGGCATTCCATTCCAACAATATGGTAGAAACTTCTATTTCCTCGATCAGAAAGATACACTAGTAAGATGCACCGTTATCGCGATGTGAACAATATAGTAGTAAGTGATGGGCAGCACGGGGTGTCAAACATTTCTCCTTACCAGGCATGTCTTGAAGCATCGAGGAAGTTGCACTGTTATCGCGCTGTAAAGAACAGCTGACTCCAATCCAGGGCAGCCGAATTTGTACATATATCACAACACATGGTTTCCCCTGGAATACGTTGCAACACAATGGTTATATGAAATTCTCAAGACAAGGAAAATTTTATTATCTTGAAAAACTATTCGTCTAAACCGGCATTTTTACATAAATAGTCTTTCACAAGCAATTTCCTAAAAAGACATGTGCACATCTTTTGATTAGAAGGTGAACAGTAGATATGGGATATGTAATAACAGAGGAAATATGAATTTAATTAAATTAGTATTTTATTTTCCAAAAATGGTTGCTTAATTCATCAAAATTCAGTATTGACTATTTTTAGAGCAGTTCACAATCTTGGTTGTCAATGTCAATCAGTGAAAGGCTTTCTGCTTCTTGGTTTTAAAAGCAGCTTTAGCAAATGTATATTTCAAGACAAGACAAGCAAAGAGGAGAAAAAATAGTCTATCAACAGGCGGCTCAAACGAGTGTTTGTAACACTAAAATTATATGTAAATTCGTCAGAGCTGCACCCAGCAACATTATCATCCGCAACCATACGCCACCGTCGCCGACGCCCAACTACCGGAACATGTGTGGCTAGGTTGTATTTGAAACAGATGATCCATCAATGTTAACCTTGCCTCCAGCGTACAGGACCCCAAACGCTATCATCAAGCACAGACTTCGACTCCCATTCAACAGCACCCCAAACGCCAATCTCCAGCACGCTGTGGCCGGTTAAGCAATAGAGCTCAATGTCTGTCCACTCCCTTGGACTTCCGGCCACCGCCTTTGTTTGCAAGACCTAACGGGCTTCAATTTAAACTAGCAACCTTCCTCGGCGAAGTTCATCGCTCACCTCGGACTTGGACGCCGCAGGTCACTGCAGCTCGTAGTGTTCTCAAGCACAAATGTCGACTCCCAATCAACCTATCCCTAAGAGGAATGGGTCGTGTACAGGTTCTGCCTCGTACTGCGCGGATTTGGTTTAGATCACAACGATTTTCCATGCAATTCCTAGCATAATAGCGTAGATGCGTCGCATTCAAACACAGAGAGACGAAACCAACAGAGAGGAAAACTAATCGTAGCAAAAAACTCACATACAAGTTAAGAGAAAATGGACTAACCCTAGATCTAGAGGGAGAATCGAGAGAGAAGAGACGATGAACTTTACAGCGGGTGAGTTGGAGGGGGCAGTCTGGGTTGGCAGAAAACAGAACAGACACTTATAATACGCGCCTGCTCACTGACATGGGGCTACTGTACAGCGGCAAAGACAAGACTATTGGCTTATTATGAGCATAGAGGCACACAAAGACTTACATGAAAATAAGGCACACCCATGACGCACGACCATGCTTTTGTTTTCCGAAGTAGTTTTCTCTAGCATGGTCTCTCGGAGGGACAGGGACGTGAAGCCACGGTGCGCATCATCATGTAAGGATAAGAATGAGACGCACGGAAAGGCCTCTGTATTCTAAATGTTCTCAATGATGTGTTCATTGACAGACGCGCGGTCTTTAAATAGTTGGCGCACGGTTGTTCTCCTAGTTGTGTTCTCTTAGTTGTTTTTGTGTTCTCCTAGTTGTTTTTGCAAGACACGGCCACTCCGAGGGACAGGGGAGTGAAGCCACAGTGCGCACAGTTCTCCGAGGAGAAGATGCACTGAAGTGCCTCTGTTCTCGCAACATTTTAAGCTGGTTGTTCACTGAGAGAGGCACGGGTGTATGTTCAAATGACGCAAGAACGTGCTAGTGTTTTCCGAATTATTAATTTCTGGCACGGGCTCTCGGAGGGACACGGTGCCTGCAATTAAAAGGGGCACGTAATCTTTTGCTTTGACGAATTCTTCGGATGCATGAGTTTTGTTCAATATGATATTGAGAATGGGAACCCATCATCTAAAAAGTGATTGGAGGTTCGTTGCTGACATTAAGTCATTATCACAGCATTCCAAATGTTTTTATTGACGCGTTTACACAGACATATGATTTTCACAACCTCTTGATGCCGGTTCGTTTCCTGTGGGGTGCATGGACGTCCTTCGGAGAGGCGCAGTTGCAGCAGTTGCAGGTTTGCAGCCGACGCATGTTGCTTTTAAAAAACAGAATTTCATGGCAAATAACTGTGATAAACAAGGGGATACTAGTTTGATTTTTGAGCATCTGTGCGAGCTGATTTCTTTTATCATTAGGTCCAGAAACATATGATCGATATTGAAAACAGAAAGCATATACGTTTATATCCCTAATTTTAAAAATATGAGTTTACAGCCTAAAAAAAAAAGCTTACAGACAGTACGGTGCAAAATGAGTGAGAATTGTTTGACCATGTTTACACAATGCACTCATTCAATACAGCAAGTACATCTCTCCAGACCTGTTTTCAGCATCCACAGTTGAATATGGATCTGTCAAATCCAGATATTCAACACCTGTGTTTTTTAAATCCATGTGCATATGCTTGCAAGTTGTTGTTAATTTAAGCTTGGCACAATTAGAAGCCCTTTTGTCCATCTGAAGTGCCTCCTCTTGCCGTTTGTAAAATTCACGAGTGAAATCTCTGCGCAGGCCAAACTTAAGCCTGATTGTCAGTAGCATCCAAGCATTGAGAACAAAGAATGTCACAAATGCAGTGTTTGCATCTGTGACTTCATAGTCTTCCAGCGTTAATGTGCTCAAACAAATGTCGTGATTATTGAGAAATACCAACTGCTTTTGGCGACATTCATTTGTTATACCAACCTCTTTGATCCCATCCTCCCCCCTAAACACACATGAAGAGCAAACTGAGCAGTTAGTGTCAGTATATTATGTATATTGTGCGTGGGCTTTCAATGTGTGTGAAATCATCACCCCGATAAACAAGTTTTGCAAGCATTGAAAGCATCGCAGCAAGTCAACAATCTCATCCAGATTAAAGCATGTCTGTGAGATAAACAAGGTCTTGACAGAATCCAGCACTGCGTGTAGGCTACTTATGCAGAGACAATTCATTGAGCACATAACAAGATATTATTAGCTCGTGGATGTGAATCTCAAGTGCTTTTGAATAACGCAAATCAAAGTAACATGTAGAGGCAGTACCTGAATAATTGTAGAACCAATGATGATATTTGTTTCGTTGGGAAATTCAGAAATTTTTCCCAGTGTGTCCAACACAAGCGCGGAAACAACTGTTATTTGTAGTTGTGCATCTACAGAATCATGTAGCAGTCTCCGGAGGCAAGGTGCATCTTCAATGATCAGTTTTCCTCCGTCAGGACGAATGCCAATGCTAACAGGCCTAGCTGAGTTTATTCATAGACAGATGAATTTCTTGTTGCAAACAAGCAGCAGACATTGCAGGGCAGGGCAACGGTGGTGGATGAACTTCCGCAAGGAGACATCCATTATATAAACCTCCACCAGCGAAAGTCTCCTGAGTAGTGGGAGGCAAAGCATTTCTACTAGATTGTCTTCTAGTTTGCACATGGCGAAGGTGACGGTGTGGAGAGACGAGCGAAATCTAGAGATGGATGCCGGTGACGACGACATAGAAGAAGGGATTCTGCCTGCTGATGGCCCTATATAGAAGAAATTTGGGATTATATGATAGAACTCTAAAACCTGGAGTTGGTCCAGATTCCGAGACAGGAACAACTCATCGATGCCACAAGGTTGACACTGGAGGTAGCTTGTTGGGATGCAGAGGCGGCGAATCGGGCCCTCGTGATCGGAGAGGACAGATACAGGAAGACTGAAGTCATCGGCGACAGATTCTCCGCGACGGTTGCAACTAAGATGTCGGCATTGAGTTTTGAGGTATGTTTCCTGGACGATTTGCTTGCCCGGGAGAATGCGGATGATTTGGCAGCAGATTTTTTCCAAAGATCTCGTAGAACGAGTATCAAGGATCACATAGAAGTCGATCTCGAGTGGTGCAGTGTGCCATATGCGGTGCCACCAAGATGTGAGCACTTGTGTGCGCATGCCTTCCTTTATGTGCAGACGAGAGATGATCTCGGCGAGGATGGCGTCCGGGAGACCGCTAATGCGGTCCGGACCAGACTCAACATGGTTCTCGGATCCAGTGGGCGGGCCACGGTCGCTCCTCTTAACGAGCTTAGAGGGCACGAGTACAGCCGCGAACCTCGTCTTCTTGTTGCTAGAGGCACGCTTCCTCATCTCCATTGCCGAGCTCGTGCCGCCTCCGTTGCAGCTCCCTGTGCGGTGGATCTGGGAAGAGGGCTAGGGTTTTAGGATTCACAAAGGCGACAATATATATACGTACCTAATCTATAATATTTCGACAGACGTGGTGGAATAGTAACGGCTTGGACGGACGTGCGTCTGGACGAGGCACGGCTATCAACCGTGCAGATACAATAGAAGTTTGGTGGTAGAGCCAAGGTTTGGCATACTCAGTTAAGGATGCATGGTTGTGCCGTGTGTAGAGACACGGTGGTGTGGAGCGATGATACGGTGGCAAGTGTCATGTGAGGCACGTGCGTGCAGGCGCTGGGGGCAACTAATTGCAGTCTGTGCAGGCACCGACCCCATTGAAGCCTCTACAGACATAGGTATCAATTCCCTGGATGCACAAAATTGTGGTGGCAGAGGCATGGCTGTGAACTCTCAGTTGAAAAGACACGGTTGTGGAGTATCTGGATCCACGTCCCGCGTGTATTCAGGGGAACGTAAAAGCCACGGCTCATGGCACGTGAGGAACAAGGGTGCTGGCTCCGGAAGCACCAAAGTCTAGCCTCTACAGGCACGTATGATTGTCAACCATGTGGATGCACAAAATTATGGTGGCAGAGGCATGGATCCGAGTACTCGGCTATGGAGGCACGGGTGTGTATTCTCTGCAACCACAATGGTCACGGCAAGTGTCATGTGAGGCACGTGTATTGAAACACTGGAGGCATGTAAATGAAGCCACTTAGGCACGAGTGTCAACCGAAATGGATATACAAAACTGTGGTGAGAATGCTCTGCTCGAGAGACACCGTTTTGTGAGCTCTCTGGACCCGCGGGCGTCTGGTTCTACGGGCACCTATTAGTCACAACTTATGTGATGTTAGGCATGTAGATGCAGGTGAAGGAAATATGCCCTAGAGGCAATAATAAAGTTATTATTTATTTCCTTATATCATGATAAATGTTTATTATTCATGCTAGAATTGTATTAACCGGAAACATAATACATGTGTGAATACATAGACAAACATAGTGTCACTAGTATGCCTCTACTTGACTAGCTCGTTGAATCAAAGATGGTTAAGTTTCCTAGCCATGGACAAAAGAGTTGTCATTTGATTAACGGGATCACATCATTAGGAGAATGATGTGATTGACTTGACCCATTCCGTTAGCTTAGCACTTGATCGTTTAGTATGTTTCTATTGCTTTCTTCATGACTTATACATGTTCCTGTAACTATGAGATTATGCAACTCCCGTTTACCAGAGGAACACTTTGGGTACTACCAAACGTCACAATGTAACTGGGTGATTACAAAGGAGTACTACAGGTGTCTCTGAAGGTACATGTTGAGTTGGCGTATTTCGAGAATACGTTTTGTCACTCCGATTGTCGGAGAGGTATCTCTGGGCCCTCTCGGTAATGCACATCACTATAAGCCTTGCAAGCAATGTGACCAATGAGTTGGTTACGAAATGATGCATTACGTAACGAGTAAAGAGACTTGCCGGTAACGAGATTGAACTAGGTATTGGATACCGACGATCGAATCTCGGGCAAGTAACATACCGATGACAAAGGGAACAACGTATGTTGTTATGCGGTTTGACCGATAAAGATCTTCGTAGAATATGTAGGAGCCAACATGGGCATCCAGGTCCCGCTATTGGTCATTGACCAAGAATAGTTCTAGGTCATGTCTACATAGTTCTCGAACCCGTAGGGTCCCCACGCTTAAGGTTTCGATGACAGTTATATTATGAGTTTATGACTTTTGATGTACCGAAGAGTTCGGAGTCCCGTATGAGATCGGGGACATGACGAGGAGTCTCGAAATGGTCGAGACATAAAGATCGATATATTGGACGACTATATTCGGAGTTCGGAAAGGTTCCAAGTGATCCGGATATTTTTCGGAGTACCGGAGAGTTACGGGAATTCGCCGGGGAGTATATGGGCCTTATTGGGCCATACGGGATTAGAGGAGAGAGGCCGAAAGGAAGGAGGCGCGCAGCCCCCCTCTGGTCCGAATTGGACAAGGGGTGCGGCCCCTTTTTCCTTCCTCCTCTCCTCCTCTTTCCCCCTTCTCCTACTCCAACAAGGAAGGAGGGAGTCCTACTCCCGGTGGGAGTAGGACGCCCCATGACGCGCCCCCTCCTAGGCCAGCCGCCCCCTTCCCCTTGCTCCTTTATATACGGGGGCAGGGGGGCACCCCAAGACACACAATTTGATCTACGGATCGTCCCTTAGCCGTGTGCGGTGCCCCCCTCCACCATATTCCACCTCGGTCATATCGTCGCGGAGTTTAGGCGAAGCCCTGCGCCGGTAGAACATCATCATCGTCACCATGCCGTCGTGCTGACGGAACTCATCTCCGGAGCTCGGCTGGATCGGAGACCGGAGATCGTCATCGAGCTGAACCTGTGCTGAACTCGGAGGCTCCGTACGTTCGGTGCTTGGATCGGTCGGATCGTGAAGACGTACGAATACATCAACCACGTTATCATAACGCTTCCGCTTACGGTCTACAAGGGTATGTGGACGAACACTCTCCCCTCTCGTTGCTATGCCATCACCATGATCTTGCGTGTTTGTAGGAATTTTTTTGAAATTACTACGTTGCCCAACAGTGGCATCCGAGCCTAGGTTTTATGCGTTGATGTTATATGCACGAGTAGAACACAAGTGAGTTGTGGGCAATACAAGTCATACTGCTTACCAGCATGTCATACTTTGGTTCAGCGGTATTGTTGGATGAAGCGGCCCGGACCGACATTACGCGTACGCTTACGCGAGACTGGTTTTACCGCCGTGCTTTGCACACAGGTGACTAGCGGGTGTTAGTTTCTCCAACTTTAGTTGAACCGAGTGTGGCTACGCCCGATCCTTGAGAAGGTTAAAACAGCACTAACTTGACAAACTATCATTGTGGTTTTGATGCGTAGGTAAGAATGGTTCTTGCACAGCCCGTAGCAGCCACGTAAAATTTGCAACAACAAAGTAGAGGACGTCTAACTTGTTTTTGCAGGGCATGTTGTGATGTGATATGGTCAAGACGTGATGAGATATAAGTTGTTGTATGAGATGATCATGTTTTGTTGAAGTTATCGGCAACTGGCAGAAGCCCTATGGATGTCTCTTTGTTGCATAAGATGCAAGTGCCAAATAATTGCTTTACTTTATCGCTATACGATAGCAATATCTGCAAGAGCAATAGTTGGTGAGACAACCATGTGATGACACATTGATATAGATCAAGATGATGAAGATCGTGGTGTCGTGCCGGTGATGATAGAGATCATGACAGTACTTTGGAGATGGAGATCAAAGGCGCAAGATGATCATGGCCATATCATGTCACATATTTTGATTGCATATGATGTTTATCTATTATACATCTTATTCTTGCTTTGATTGACGGTAGCATTATAAGATGATCTCTCACTAAAATTATCAAGAAGTGTTCTCCCTGAGTATGCACCGTTGCCAAAGTTCGTCGTGCCCAAACACCACGTAATGATCGGGTGTGATAAGCTCTACGTCCATCTACAGCGGGTGCAAGCCAGTTTTGCACACGCGGAATACTCAGGTTAAACTTGACGAGCCTAGCATATGCAGATATGGCCTCGGAACACGGAGACCGAAAGGTCGAGCGTGAATCATATAGTAGATATGATCAACATAAGATGTTCACCATTGAAAACTACTCCATCTCACATGATGATCGGTTATGGTTTAGTTGATTTGGACCACGTGATCACTTAGATGACTAGAGAGATGTCTGTCTAAGTGGGAGTTCTTAAGTAATATGATTAATTGAACTTAAATTTATCATGAACTTAGTCCTGGTAGTATTTTGCAAATTATGTTGTAAGATCAATAGCTTGCGTTGTTGCTTTCATATGTTTATTTTGATATGTTACTAGAGAAAATTGTGTTGAAAAATATTAGTAGCAATGATGCGGATTGGATCCGTGATCTGAGGTTTATCCTCATTGCTGCGCAGAAGAATTATGTCCTTGATGCACCGCTAGGTGACAGACCTATTGCAGGAGCAGATGCAGACGTTATGAACGTTTGGCTAGCTCAATATGATGACTACTTGATAGTTTAGTGCACCATGCTTAACGGCTTAGAATCGGGACTTCAAAGACGTTTTGAACGTCATGGACCATATGAGATGTTCCAGGAGTTGAAGTTAATATTTCAAGGAAATACCCGAGTTGAGAGATATGAAGTCTCCAACAAGTTCTATAGCTAAAAGATGGAGGAGAATTGCTCAACTAGTGAGCATGTGCTCAGATTGTCTGGGTACTACAATCTCTTTAATCAAGTGGGAGTTAATCTTCCAGATAAAATAGTGATTTACAGAATTCACTAGTCACCATCACCAAGTTAGTAGAACTTCGTGATGAACTATAATATGCAAGGGATAACGGAAATGATTCCCAAGCTCTTCGTGATGCTAAAATCGACGAAGGTAGAAATCAAGAAAAACATCAAGTGTTGATGGTAGACAAGACCACTAGTTTCAAGAAAAGGGCAAAGGGAAGAAGGGGAAACTTCAAGAAGAACGGCAAGCGAGTTGCTGCTCAAGTGAAGAAGCCCAAGTCTGGTCCTAAGCCTGAGACTAAGTGCTTCTACTGAAAGGGATTGGTCACTGGAAGCGGAACTACCCCAAGTGATTGGCGGATAAGAAGGATGGCAAAGTGAACATACGTATATTTGATATACATGTTATTGATGTGTACTTTACTAGTGTTTATAGCAACCCCTCAGTATTTCGTACTAGTTCAGTTGCTAAGATTAGTAACTCAAAACGGGAGTTGCTGAATAAACAGAGACTAGGAAAGGGTGAAGTGACGATGTGTGTTGGAAGTGGTTCCAAGATTGATATGATCATCATCGCACACTCCCTATACTTTCGGGATTAGTGTTGAACCTAAATAAATGTTATTTGGTGTTTGCGTTGAGCATGAATATGATTTGATCGTGTTTATTGCAATACACTTATTCATTTAAGTAAGAGAATAAACTGTTGTTCTGTTTACATGGATAAAACCTTATATGGTTACACACCAATGATAATGGTTCGTTGGATCTCGATCATAATGATACACATATTCATAATGTTGAAACCAAAAGATGCAAAGTTAATAATGATAGTGCAACTTATTTGTGGCACTGCCGTTTGGGTCATATCGGTGTAAAGCGCATGAAGAAACTCCATAAAGATGGATTTTTGGAATCACTTGGTTATGAATCATTTGATGCATGCGAACCGTGCCTTTTGGGCAAGATGACTAAAACTCCGTTCTCCGGAACAATGGAACAAGCTACTGACTTATTGGAAATAATACATACCGATGTATGCGATCCAATGAGTGTTCATGCTCGTGGCAAGTATCGTTATTTTCTGACCTTCACAAGATGATTTGAGCAGATATGGGTATATCTACTTGATGAAACATAAGTCTGAAATAGTTGAAAGGTTCAAAGAATTTCAAAGTGAAGTAGAAAAATCATCGTAACAAGAAAATAAAGTTTCTGCGATCTGATCGCGAAGACGAATATTTGAGTTATGAGTTTTTAATTAAAACAATGTGGAATAGTTTCACAGCTCACGCCACCTGGAACACCACAACGTTATGGTGTGTCCGAACGTCGTAACCGCACTTTATTGGATATGGTGCGATTTATGATGTCACTTATTGATTTACCATTGTCGTTTTGGGGTTATGCATTAGAGACAGCTGCATTCACGTTTAAAAGGGCACCATCTAAATCCGTTGAGACGACACCGTATGAACTATGGTTTAGCAGTAAACCTAAGCTGTCGTTTCTTAAAGTTTGGAGTCGCGATGCTTATATGAAAAAGTTTCAACCTTATAAGCTCAAACCCAAATCCGAGAAGTGCGTCTTCATAGAATACCCAAAGTTAATTGTTGGGTACACCTTCTATCACAGATCCTAAAGCAAGATATTCGTTGCTAAGATGGGTCCTTTCTAGAGAAGAAGTTTCTCTCGAAAGAAGTGAGTGGGAGGAAAGTAGAACTTGATGAGGTAATTGTACCTTCTCCCGAATTGGAAAATAGTTCATCACTGAAATCAGTTCCAGTGATTCCTACACCAATTAGTGAGGAAGCTAATGATGATGATCATGAAACTTCGGATCAAGTTTCTACTGAACCTCGTAGGTCTACCAGAGTAAGATCCGCACCAGAGTGGTACGGTAATCCTATTCTGGAAGTCATGTTACTTGACCATGATGAACCTACGAACTATGAGGAAGCGATGATGAGCCTACATTCCGCAAAATGGCTAGAGGCCATGAAATATGAGATGGGATCCATGTATGAAAACAAAGTGTGGACTTTCATTGACATGCCCGATGATCGGCAAGCCATTGAGAATAAATGGATCTTTAAGAAGAAGACTGATGCTGATGGTAATGTAACTGTCTATAAAGCTCGACTTGTTGCAAAAGGTTTTCGACAAGTTCAAGGGGTTGACTACGATGAGACTTTCTCACCCGTAGCGATGCTTAAGTCTGTCCGAATCATGTTAGCTATTGCTGCATTTCATGATTATGAAATTTGGCAAATGGATGTCAAGACTGCATTCTTGAATGGATTTCTAGAAGAAGAGTTGTATATGATGCAGCCAGAAGGTTTTGTTGATCCAAAAGGTGCTAACAAAGTGTGCAAGCTCCTGCGATCCATTTATGGACTGGTGCAAGCATCTCGGAGTTGGAATAAACGTTTTGATAGTGTGATCAAAGCATATGGTTTTATACAGACTTTTGGAGAAGCCTGTATTTACAAGAAAGTGAGTGGGAGCACTACAACATTTCTGATAAGTATATGTGAATGACATATTGTTGATCGGAAATAATGTAGAATTATTCTGCAAAGCATAAAGGAGTGTTTGAACGGAGTTCTTTAAAAAGAAAGACCTCAGTAAAGCTATTTACATATTGAGCATCAAGATCTATTGAGATAGATCAAGACGCTTGATAAGTTTTTCAATAAGTACATACCTTGTCAAGATTTTGAAGTAGTTCAAAATGAAACAGTAAAAGAAAAAAGTTCTTGCCTGTGTTGCAAGGTATGAAGTTGAGTAAGACTCAAGACCCAACCATGGCAGAAAATAGAAAGAAAATGAAAAGTCATTCCCTATGCCTCAGTCATAGGTTCTATAAAGTATGCTATGCTATGAACCAGACCTATTGTATATTCTTCCCTGGTTTGGCAAGGGAGTACAATAGTGATCTAGGAGTAGATCACTAGACATTGGTCAAGATTATCCTTAGTGGAATAAGGATATGTTTCTCAATTATGGAGGTGACAAAAGGTTCGTCATAAAAGGTTACGTCGATACAAGTTTTGGCACTGATCCAGATGACTCTAAGTCTTAATCTGGATACATATTGAAAGTGGGAGCAATTAGCTAGAGTAGCTCCGTGCAGAGCATTGTAGACATAGAATATTTGCAAAATACATACGACTCTAAATGTGACGGACCCATTGACTAAGCTTCTCTCACGAGAAAAACATGATCACACCTTAATACTCTTTGGGTGTTAATCACATAAGCGATGTGAACTAGATTATTGACTCTAGTTAACCCTTTGGGTGTTGGTCACATGACGATGCGAACTATGGGTGTTAATCATATACAGATATGAATATTGATGTTAAATCACATGGCAATGTGAACTAGATTATTGACTGTAGTGCAAGTGGGAGACTGAAAGAAATATGCCCTAGAGGCAATAATAAAGTTATTATTTATTTCCTTATATCATGATAAATGTTTATTATTCATGCTAGAATTGTATTAACCGGAAACATAATACATGTGTGAATACATAGACAAATACAGTGTCACTAGTATGCCTCTACTTGACTAGCTCGTTGAATCAAAGATGGTTAAGTTTCCTAGCCATGGACAAAAGAGTTGTCATTTGATTAACGAGATCACATCATTAGGAGAATGATGTTATTGACTTGACCCATTCCGTTAGCTTAGCACTTGATCATTTAGTATGTTGCTATTGCTTTCTTCATGACTTATACATGTTCCTGTAACTATGAGATTATGCAACTCCCGTTTACCGGAGGAACACTTTGGGTACTACCAAACGTCACAACGTAACTGGGTGATTATAAAGGAGTACTACAGGTGGCTCCGAAGGTACATGTTGAGTTGGCGTATTTCGAGAATAGGTTTTGTCACTCCGATTGTCGGAGAGGTATCTGTGGGCCCTCTCGGTAATGCACATCACTATAAGCCTTGCAAGCAATGTGACCAATGAGTTGGTTACAGAATGATGCATTTCGTAACGAGTAAAGAGACTTGCCGGTAACGAGATTGAACTAGGTATTGGATACCGCCGATCGAATCTCGGGGAAGTAACATACCGATGACAAAGGGAACAACGTATGTTGTTATGCGGTTTGACCGATAAAGATCTTCGTAGAATATGT
The DNA here is from genome assembly GCA_900231445.1 of Triticum turgidum subsp. durum. Classification (NCBI taxonomy): domain Eukaryota; kingdom Viridiplantae; phylum Streptophyta; class Magnoliopsida; order Poales; family Poaceae; genus Triticum; species Triticum turgidum. The sequence goes on from LT934114.1 coordinate 759,830,502, forward strand.
AGGAGCCAATATGGGCATCCAGGTCCCGCTATTGGTTATTGACCAAGAATAGTTCTAGGTCATGTCTACATAGTTCTCGAACCCGTAGGGTCCGCACGCTTAAGGTTTCGATGACAGTTATATTATGAGTTTATGAGTTTTGATGTACCGAAGAGTTCGGAGTCCCGGATGAGATCGGGGACATGACGAGGAGTCTCGAAATGGTCGAGACGTAAAGATCGATATATTGGACGACTATATTCAGAGTTCGGAAAGGTTCCGAGTGATCCAGGTATTTTTCGGAGTACCAGAGAGTTACGGGAATTCGCCGGGGAGTATATGGGCCTTATTGGGCCATACGGGATTAGAGGAGAGAGGCCGAAAGGAAGGAGGCGTGCAGCCCCCCTCTGGTCCAAATTGGACAAGGGGTGCGGCCCCTTTTTCCTTCCTCCTCTCCTCCTCTTTCCCCCTTCTCCTACTCCAACAAGGAAGGAGGGAGTCCTACTCCCGGTGGGAGTAGGACTCCCCATGCACGCCCCCTCCTAGGCCGGCCGCCCCCTCCCCCTTGCTCCTTTATATACGGGGGCAGGGGGGCACCCCAAGACACACAAGTTGATCTACGGATCATCCCTTAGCCGTGTGCGGTGCCCCCCTCCACCATATTACACCTCGGTCATATCGTCGCGGAGTTTAGGCGATGCCCTGCGCCGGTAGAACATCATCATCGTCACCACGCCGTCGTGCTGACGGAACTCTTCTCCGGAGCTCGGCTGGATCGGAGACCGGAGATCGTCATCGAGCTGAACGTGTGCTGAACTCGGAGGCTCCGTACGTTCGGTGCTTGGATCGGTCGGATCGTGAAGACGTACGAATACATCAACCGCGTTATTATAACGCTTCCGCTTACGGTCTACGAGGGTACGTGGACGAACACTCTCCCCTCTCATTGCTATGCCATCACCATGATCTTGCGTGTTCGTAGGAAATTTTTTGAAATTACTACGTTACCCAACAGCAGGCGCCAGAGGCACTGTCGGGAAGCCACTACATGCACGGGCGTGGCGTTTCACTAGGCCTGGCTCAGCATAAACCCTCTTTGGGTGCAGAAAAGTGTGCGCAGAAGGCGCCGAAGTCAGTAACCTTCTCTGGGTCGGGATACTCTGTTAAAGAGCCACGACACGATGGCAAGTGTCATGTGAGGCTTCAATGGGGTCGGTGTGTGCACAGACTGCACCCCCTGTGTCTTCAGGGGAACGTAAAAGCCACGGCTCGTGGCACGTGAGGCACAAGGGTGCAGGCTCTGGAGGCACCAAAGTCTAGCCTCTACAGGCACGTACGATTGTCAACCCTCTGAATGCACAAAATAACGGTGGCAGAGGCATGGATCGGAATACTCAGCTCTGGAGGCACGGGCGTGTATTCTCTGCAACCACAACGGTCACATCAAGTGTCATGTGAGGCACGTGTATTGAAACACCGGAGGCACGGTAACGAAGCCTCTTAGGCACGGGAGCCACTACACGCACGGGCGTGGTGTTTCTCCAGGCCTGGCTCAGTATAAACCCTCTCTGGGTGCAAAAAAGTGTGCGCAGGAGGCGCCGAAGTAAGGCCTCTACATGTACGTGTACCAACCTTCTTGGTACTCAGTTAGAAAATCACGATTGTGAAGTTTCTAGAGACACATGGTTTTATTGGCCTACGAATCACAGAATTGCTTCTGTATTGGAAAGGTTCCTACCGACGAGTTCATTATCAGTGGGAATATGGTACTGTACTAACAAAGAGTCAGTGTCGTGCCGTTAAAATACTCAGAATCTTTCCACTGAAACATTCAATGTGCTTGAAGGCACGGACGTTTGCACAGTCACAACACTTTCATTTGCATAGTCACAACACTTTCTGGTCAAGGATTGTTATGGCAAGCTTATAAACGGTACAAAATACTACAAGGGTTGTCTGTTCGTGTTTAGACAAAACGCACGTTCTAAAGGGCGCAACAACATGTAAACCTGCAACCTTGAACAACTTACTCAGGCTTTCTATTCAGCAGTCACTGCTGAATGGGTCCGTCAAATCCAGGTATTCATCACGCGTGAGTTTTAAATAAAAGAACCGGTGCTTGCATGCTCCTAACAATATAAGGCGAGCATGTTTAGAAGCCTTTTTGTGCCACACAAGATCCTTTTGATGCGTTTCGTAAAATTCTTCCGTGAAGTCTTGGTTGAAACGGTAGTTAAGCCTCATGGTCTCGAGCTTGCTTGCACTCAGAACAAAGAATCTCACAAATTCAATGGTTACCAAGCAGGGTTCATAGTCATCCAGCGTTACTGTCTTCAAACGAAAGTCATCTCGTTTGAAAAACGGTTGGTGCTTACGACGCCATGTATTTGTTTCTCCGCAACAGAGTTCTCCCTACATGTGCATGAAGAACGCAAATACATAAGCTCTAAAAATAGAGATTCTGTCGAAAGAGCATCCAGTGTAAAGTATTTATTGTTTTTTTATACATACGGGTGTATGTAATACTAAAACATGTCTATCCACGGGTGTATCTATTTACAGATGAATGTAAGACAAGCTTTTTAAGACATATAGTAGAAGTAGTACAATATGCATGTTATGGGTTTTCAATGTGTGCGAGAATCATCACCTTGATAAACAAGTTCTCAAGGCTTCTGCATCAGGGAAACGGCCATGTCAACTTCAAAATACACCTTGACGAGCAAAGTCTTGACCGTTTGAAGCACTGTTGACAGGCTGACTGCCGGCAAACCCTCTATGGTGCATGCACAACTATTTTAAAAATTGAACAAAAGGTTCTATTACATGAAATTTGTTTACTAGGACAAATGCAGCTGAAAACTAGGTACATGGATAACTGTAGGGTTACGCTTGACCTTGTATTCAGAGAAAAAATCAAGAGATTTGCCCAGAGTCTCCAGTTTAGGTGCAGACATGACAGTTATCTGCAAGTTGCTGCTGATAATATCGTTAAGCTACCGCTGAGGTGACGGGGCATCCTCTATAACAAGTTCGCCATGCCCACAGCGAATTCCAATGCTTACAAGGTTACGTGAGTTTATTCATATGCAACGGCTTTCCATATTCCAAGTAAGCAGAAGGCAGCGGAGTGTAGGGCAACTAGAATGGATTATGCTTTCAAGCGAGATGTCTGATATACCAACGTTCACAAGTGAAAGTCTCTTGAGCAGTGGTAGTTTAAGAGCCTAGACGTAACTGTCTGGTATTTGGCAAAGAGCAAAGGTGGTGGTGTGTAGGGAGGATGCAAAGCGAGAGAAGGACGCCGGAGCAAAAGGCGCGGATGATGGTTGTGTGAGTGGTCGTACGACACACTCTCTCACGAAATCTGGGAACGTGTAATAGAACTCGAGCACCTGGAGATTGTTCAGTTTGTACGATTTCAGGTAGGCGTCGACGATGGAGGGTCTGGACTGGAGGTAGCACGCCGGTATGCAGAGACGGTGAACTGCGCCCCCATGGGCGGATAGGATGGCTTCCAGAAGGGTCATATCGTCAGTGCCAGATTTGCGAGGGCACCGAGTTCCGAAGTGCCTTTCGCGGGCGAGCTCCCAGGTAGGAGGCGCCACGGAGATTTTCTCTATATGAACTATTTCTAGAGGCTTAAAAAGACAAGCGGCAGGGATCTCACGGCAGTCGAGATTCAAAGGAGCGGTGGGCTACGGATGCTATCCCTGATAGGGAATGAGAGATGATATCACCTAGGATGACGTCCGGGAGATCGCTGATGCAGTCGGGACAAGTTTTTTTCCCGTGCTCCTCAGATCCAATGGGCGGACCCTCACTGGTGCCCGCCGGTACCGCCAAACACCCAGCAGAATGCGTTGTCGGTGGCACGAGCCTTGCCCTCTTGGTACGAGAAGCATTGGACTCCATCTAGGAGCGATAGGTGCGGTGGATCTGGAAAGACGGTTTGGAGGACAAAGGTGTTGCAAAACACCATTTATCAGAAAAAAGTAGTAGTATTTTTTAAGTGATGTCACTGTGAGAACAGTGACATCGGACAGTAGCAACAAGTCGGACTCCATGACTCCAATTGATTCACGCACATGCCTCTCCGAGCAGCGTGTCACTACAAACATACTGAACACGGACGCACGATCGCAGCTCTTCTTTTTGACATGGGACGCACAACCGCAAGTCTTCTTCCTAATATGGCACCGTGCCTCCGCTTGCTCGACCAACGTGCCTATCCAAGGACATGACTCAGCCGAAATAATGAGAACTGGGAGGGACGGCCGTACCCTCTTATACTACATGACCATGCCTTCACTAACTTCACGGTTGTGCCTCTCTTACTGCACAAAGTCAGCTAATCAAAGCACAGAGGCATGACCATGAGTCTTCTTAACACAGGACTGAACCTGCACTAGGTTCAAGTGCCTCTCTGAGCAAACATGTTGAACAAAGAGACACACCCACAACAACAACAACAACAACAACAACCAGAACAACAACAACAACCAGAACAACAACAATAGTGACAACAACCACGTCTAGGAACGCATCTGCTTTCAGTACCATAGTCTGAATAAGAATTTCAACTGATAAGTTATATTAGGTATTTACTACGAGGATTTCAACTGCACTCATAGTTTGAAATAACACACGTACGATACTTAACTTAACACCATAGTAGTTCAAATTTATGTGGTCCAAAGACCGATGATCACAAGTGAGAGCGATTCCTCCCCGCGCACAGTGTGCCACTCGATATTGATGAGTATAACGCAATCAACTGTCAGCCTGGCTGCATTTGCAAAAGCAAAAATCCCGATGATCGCCATCCTTCCATCTTTGTGTATACAGTAGGTGCCAGGCAAATCAATGCTGCTGAAAATTTGAACAAGCCTGATGGTGCCCTTGAGAGGCAAATATCCAAGCTTCATCCTAAGATCATTGGTAACATTAGCTGGGATTTTCTGTACAATAACAAATCATTCTGGCATTAGATTATGAAGACACGCATGTTGACTGTGGTTTAGAGAAAGAAATAACAACGTACCAAACGGTCTACGTTACGTTGGTGAAACATAGACGGTGCACAAAGGTAATGATAGGGATGTGTTTAGCATTTAGGACTAGTTTAATCATGCAAGCCATGTCGATATAGGAAAGTTTTATGCCCCGGGTGTAGACTGTCTCATCTATGTAGCTCCTTTCCGATAAACTGAGGCCTTCGAGGGCTAAGTAAATACAACCATGTATTAGCCACCATGTGTGAAGCAGTGAATAAAGCAGTTAAAACTAAAATAAACGAATATTGGCTTTTAAAAGGGAAATTACAGCTTTAAACTACATTGTGAGTACAAAGAAAGTTTTAATACATTATATCACAGATATTAAGCACATAGATATCAATGGCATGCCACAGTAAAATTATAATAGATAAATGTTAAACCAGAACAAATATTGATAAGCAATCAGAACGTACCAACGGAAGGTTTGGGAAACGCTTTGTGACCTCCTCGAGATTCACTCAACATCAAGTCAAACGGAAAGAAGAAATCGGCAAATCCAATTTTATAATATCACCATAAAACAGATCATAGTCACGTATCAACTTTTCCCATCCAGGTCCATGAAACTTAGACCTGTGGTTGCAATCTGTAAACTTAATCTTGTAAGACAATTCCTCAGTAGTGCCGAACACAAGGTCAAAATCTTCGTCTTTAAAACCATCCTCGAAAGCTTCATCTTTCCATAAAGAGATCAAAGAAAGGACCTGGTTCCGGTAGTAGCATGGGACATACTTAATAAAAGTAAAATTAAGATAAAGGTAAATAAATGTTTTACTGATTTTCAGAAAAAATGCATGAAAGTGGTTTTTCCCTAGCTTTCAGGCACGGGCATAGGCACCATCTATGACATTTAATTAAACCTATACAAAACAATTGACCTTCTAATTACATTACACCAAGACCTATAAAATAAAAATAAGCATGCGCAGTATAGTTCGCTCCGAATGAGTACGTGTGGTTGCTGAGTGCGGAATAAAGATAACTTACCAGGCATGACTCATGAGAACGAGGCAAAGACACAATCAAGAAAGATTGGGCAACATCAGATTCAACACCGGGACAGTTGAGGTTCCTACAAACATCACACGCCATCTTTGTCTGCGAGATGTAACAATATGTAAGACTCAGGTTCATTAATTATTAAAAAAATTGTTTCAACACTCCACTAATGGCACAAAGAATTAAAGGACTGTATATCACTGATAGACGCTTGTTTGAACGAGTAAGATAGAGCGGAACGAATGCTGCTACGGTGATATCCCTTGATGTTAGTGTCTATGTAAAAAAATGAAAAAACATGCACAGAGCTCCTCAAATCTACAAGCTTGCAGCGAACTAACTGGAAAAAATCAATTGTTGCCCTCCAAGATTATTCCCCTATAGAACCTTTTAAAAGTGGTAAGATATTAACACAAAAACTAATATTAAAAGGGTAACATAAAACAAGAATCCATCCAAAAAAACACAGCGCGGAAGGCGTAAGTATTAAGCAGAGGGGAGAAAACTTACTGTATTTTAGAGCAAGTGGGCGAATCGTAGATCCATCTATGTGGACTATAGAGTGAGGAAGACGAAGCAAGAAAGACGGAAGGAACCAGAGAAAAAGGCGAGCGGAAGAGCAAGTGACTCAGGAGAGAAGACGAACAAAATGATGTATTTATGGAGTAATTGTGAAGAGGGAAGTAATTTTTTGTACTTGCTCGCCAAAGCTGAAACTAGTACTGACAATAGTAAATGGCTCCTTGCCAGCCTAGTGCAAAAAAAGCGACGGGGGAGGTGGGTGGTGGTTGGTGGGTCTGGCGAGTAGGTGGAGTATTTGGTCGAGCCGGACCATGTCGAAGTCATCTCGCTCTCTCACTGTATCTCGTCCCCCCCCCTCTCTCTCTCTCTCTCTACCTCTCTCTACCTCTCTCTCTCCTCTCGAATTTGACGCTACCTACGGCATTGGATCTTCTCAAATCCTCCGGGCCACATCGACACAAAAGTTCGGACAAGAGGGGAGGAAGGAAGGCTTGAACTTCCTTGACCTGGATTTTAATTTCTATGTAGGTGATTTCCTTCTACATGCAGAGCGTTAAACTGGGGTTTGTTTTTCGAACAAAAGATCTGAGCTATAAAAATTCATGTGTCCTTGTAGGAGAACCCTCATACCATCCAGGACCATGATTTCTATGGCAAAGAGATAGATCGTCCTCTCTACTGCGTTCTCCATGATACCAAGCCTCTCAGGTTTGTGGCTTTTGAAGGAAGTGACATGGGGAGGAGGTTCTATGGCTGTGCTGTGAAAGTTAGTCACTTTCAAAAATCCGAGCTACTTTCTTATTGAATCAAACTGTTTGGATATAGGACTTGTAGTCTTCCAAAGAAGACTTCTTTCTTCTTGTGTTTTCCGGTTGATTGTAGAAAACATTGTGTAGTCCTTTTACTTTACATAAAAGGCTAAAGGTCACTACTTATTTTACATCACTGAAAACAAAAGAAGTGATCTAGACACACTCATGTTTGTTTACAAATGGGACTTCTGTTTAATGGTCAGTATATTCTTCAAAAAAAATCTCTAAATAACTTGACTGCAGAGGTAGCTCCAGATTAATTCAAGCTGGCTTATAAGAAACTAAGTACAATTATGAAATAACTCCGCGGACAGGGTGGGTGAAGTACCATAATTAGTGTTGTGGGTACCTAACCATTGACGCGCCACGTTGCACAAACACGGTTCATAGTTAGTTGAATGAGGTTATCAAGCAAGTATATGTGAACCGTGGAGTCGTTGAATGGGTTGACCGCCCACGGCCTGTCATTATGCAGCGGTGCCTACTCAAGCTCTAGGGGATGTTGCAAGCAAAGGATGAAGAAATAAGCAGGCTTAAAATGGATATCGAACAAGTGAACCTTAAGCTCGAGAACCTTGTTGCAGTTGTGGAAAGAAGTAATGTAACTACCATGAAGATTGACATGCAGAAGAAGCAGATGTGTATCGTTGAGAAAGACGTCAAGCACATTCAGAGGTCACTCACAAGTGCCATTCATAATCTTAAGGACGACAAGGGTGATATTATGCTAGACAGGGATTTTCTGAAGGAGGAGGTGCATAAGCTGAAGGAGAATACAAGCAAGATGCAAAGCGCCATCTGTGATCTTTTTGGGCAAGGGTTTGCGAACACTGATGACCTCCTGATGAACAAGGCAATCCTCGAAGAATGATCATTAACAGTTGCCTTGTTTTGAAACATTGCAAGGGATACTCGTCTAGTATAAGTTTATGCTTGGACATGGTTACTTCACTAAAGGCATGTATCTCATTTTTTGCAATCTCTCATAGGGTGTGTGACGGTCTACGCACATCAAATATTGATCTCCTGAATATTTTATATTTCAAAGAAACATGCTGCTAGCGAGGCGCATCCAACAATATTTCATCTTGCATCGTTCAATGAGGCATGGGTTACTATAATTTAGCAAGGCACATATGTCACTTTGCCAGGCATGGGGAACCATGCCTCTAATAACCTGGCACTAACTTGTCAAAGGCACAGTCCTAGGTGAGACAGAAGCACCGCACTAGCGCTGACACACATAAAATCTACAATCTACAAAGTCGTGCTTACTCCTGATGCAGACGCACATCTGTGCCTCCGTGACTCGATAGTTTGTACTCAGACATAAACTCGTTCACGGACATGTGTTTACACGAAAGGCACATACTGTCTAAGGTTGCTGGGAGCACGGTTTGAGATTAAGCAGAGCCACGGCCATGTGCACGTACAGTCTGCCACGAAAGGAGGCAGTGTCGTCCGGTCACTGCAGACGTACTGGCTCTCATGCACTAGACGCACGTTCCTTGCAGAACAGGCAAGGCAGTGCCTCTTTTCTTCCAAATGTTTTTGTTCCCTGGTCGACTACCACACACACATGCTTTTGTAGCAACGCGATAGTGATATAAACTATGAAATTTTCAGAACAGCGGGTGCATAGCACAAAAGCATTGTTATAACAAGCTTACAAAACGGTGCAAAAGGCGAATGGATTGTTTGGTCATGTTTAGACATACACTACTAGGGAAAAGCCTATACACAGAATCTTATCAGCAACACGCTTCAAAATAACTCGCTGCTGCTAACTAGCACTAGCGCGCCCAGACGAAACTCGCTGCTGAAACAAATATAGCTGTAGCGCGTCCTCGCAAAGACGCGCTGCTGCTATAATTCCCACGAGGCCACCGCGAGGCTAGTTATAGCAGCAACGCGTTATAGCGAAGCGTGCTACTGCTACGTAGCATAGTAGGAGCGCATTTCTCAGGTAAGCGCTACTGCTAAGTTTCCTACAAAAATTTAGTCCCACCTTGCTCCGTGAAGAGAGTTTCTACCACCTTAAATATGTTACTTCTCAAACTTTGACAAGCACTTGATCTTCATTGAACTCTATGTGTAGAATTTATGGCTGCAATATGAGTCTTCACCTGTTCCTAAACCGGTGAGGACTCATATTGACAAATCAGATTGTACACAAAAAGATAGTTGATGATCAATGTATTTTTGATATATTGAACAAAGTCTATTTTTACATGCTGACACGTAGCAGTAGAGCTTTATTGTGAAAGGCGCTGCTGCTAGATAGCTTAGCAGTAGCGTCTTTTCCTAGAGCGCGCTACTGCTAAGCCATTCATCTCCCCATCTCCTCTATTCTGATCCACTCACACAGCCACTCAATCCTCTCCATCTGCGCCACGCGCCATTCCACCCCCGTCATCCCTCCTCCGTCTGCGCCGTGCACCGTCACCTCCTCCTCCTTGCTAGACTCGGTACCGGCCTCCTCCTCCATCCTCGCTCTCCACTCGCCGCTGGCCAGCCCCTCCTCGCTCCGCCTTCCTCCTCCGTCCTCCCTCAACTAGCCGCGCCGGCCGGCCCCTCCTCGCTCCGGCTTCCTCCTCCATCCTCCCTCAACTGGCCGCGCCGGCCGGCCCCTCCTCGCCCTGCATTCCTCCTCCATCCTACTCTCTTCTCCCTCCTCGAGTCGCCCCTCCTTCTCCCTCCTGCTCATATGCAACATTTTGATTTAGTTGATATAATTTAGTTGATTTAGTTGCCTTAGAACATTTTGATTTAGTTGATTTAGTAGGCTAATTCATTTAGTTGATTTAGTTGACTTAGAACATTTTGATTTAGTTGATTTAGTAGGCTAGTTCATTTAGTTGATTTAGAACATTTTGATTTAGTTGATTTAGTAGGCTAGTTCATTTAGTTGATTTAGAACATTTTATTTAGTTGATTTAGTAGGCTAGTTGATTTAGTTGATTTAGAACATTTTGATTTAGTTGATTTAGTAGGCTAGTTGATTTAGTTAACTTAGAACATTTTGATTTAGTTGATTTAGTAGGCTAGTTCATATGCAACATTTTGATTTAGTTGATATGATTTAGTTGATTTAGTAGGCTAGTTGATTTAGTTCACTTAGAACATTTTGATTTAGTTGATTTAGTAGGCTAGTTCATATGCAATATTTTGATTTAGTTGATATGATTTAGTTGATTTAGTAGGCTAGTTCATTTAGTTCACTTAGAACATTTTGATTTAGTTGATTTAGTAGGCTAGTTCATATGCAACATTTTGATTTAGTTGATATAATTTAGTTGATTTAGTAGGCTAGTTGATTTAGTTCACTTAGAACATTTTGATTTAGTTGATTTAGTAGGCTAGTTCATATGCAACATTTTGATTTAGTTGATTTAGTAGGCTAGTTGATTTAGTTCACTTAGAACATTTTGATTTAGTTGATCGTTAATGCTTTGCTCATATTGCTTTAGGAAAAATGGCGCCACCACCACCACCACTATGTCGACTGTGCAAGTCAAGATGCGCCAGCAGCCTTGCAACTGGCAAGCTGTTCGGCATCTACTTCCAGCCGAGTTTTCGTCATGCGGCGGTAAGAAATTAGATGAAATGTAATAACTATTTTATTTTTAGTGTTGGCATTACTGCATTGTGTCATTTTGCTTATTTTACACAGATCATCCCATGCAATGTGAGGTTGAAATTCAACAAGCTGACAGGAGACACTGTGACATTTGAGGCTCCTGGGGGGCCGTACACTATGGAGGTCGAGAAAGGACGCAATATGTCGCAGATTGGAGGAGATGGATGGGCCCGTTTCATCGCTCGCATGCGTCTTACTGGTGGTGAGTTGATCAGCTTCTCCTTCCGAGCAGAAAGACCCAAGCTAGTTGTCATTTATCTCAACCTGGTGGAAGATGATGAAGATGATGAAGATGATGAAGATAATGAGGACCCACTCGATCAAGATGATGAGGACCCACTTCATGAAGCCATCGTAGCTCAAAGAACAAGGCTGAGTGAGGAGGAGGTGTCCAACCTGTGGGACATAATTCCGCCACGTGCTGACTTTGTCGGGGTGCCATTCGTGACCCGCTTGACAAATACCATGGTTGATCGACATGATATGCTATGTTATACTTACAAATCCAAATTATCCGATGAATTACTTAGTGTACAGTCCAATGATATGGTATGTTGTGTGGAATCTAGTCGATGATATGTTTTAGTGTAGAGTTCGATCACATGCTTATTAGTGTAGAATCTAAGAAAACTATTAATAGTGTAGATAATCCATATGTACTTATTTGCGAGGCTATTTATTAATTGATATGTTTTTCTTATTCAGAAATTGGCAAAGAGCATATCTGTGAGTTATGGTATCGAGCCTGATGAAGAAGGCTCAGCTGGACTACGCCTTACTGCAAGGGGCTCCGTCACAACATGTACTTACCGCGTGGACACGGACGGTCGCACACACTTAAACTTGGTTGGGTGGAAGAAATTCGTCGATGGCAAGAATATTCGAGTTGGACAGGCCATCCTAATTACTATCAGGAACACCAACCGCCCAGGCTTGAGGATGATGATTGTCTTCGACATCATCTAGAACTACATATGTGTGTGTGTGTGGCTATATCATCTAGAACTACATATGTGTGTGTGGCTATATCATCTAGAACTACATATGTGTGTGTGGCTATATCATCTAGAACTACATATGATGATCGTCGTCGATATCATCTAGAACTACATATGATGATGGCCGTTGATACGACCTTGTACTGCTGGAGGATGCATGTTGACTATGCATGAAACTGTTATCTAGTACTCCCTTCGTTCCAAATTACTCGTCGTGGTTTGAACTAAAACCACGACGAGTAATTTGGAATGAAGGGAGTACTACCTAGTAATGGTTTATGAATTTGATATCTACTAGCAGTACCTAGTATCTAGTATCTGAAAGGGAAACTGAAAGGGAAAGGGGTAATGGGAAAATGATGAAAGATATAGCAGTAGCGAGGGATGGCGAAATCGCTACAGCTAGTTAATAGTAGCGCGTTCCTAAAAAGCGCTGCTGATATCATCAACAGTAGTAGCGCTAGTTAGGGCCGCACTACTACTATGAGTTAGCTGTAGCGCCTTATTAGTAGCGCGGCCCCCCGCGCTGCTGCTAGCCTCAAAACTCGCGCTACTACTAGGGTTTTCCTTAGTAGTGATAACACAGTCTCAGATTGGTGCAACAACATCTAACTGTACTAGCTTGAGGAACTAACTTCAGCCTTGTGTCCAGCAGGCACAAGTAAACGGATCTGACAAATCCAACCATTCAACACGCCTGTGTTTCAAATCCAAGCACAGATGATTGCAGCATGCTGATAACTTGAGATGGGCGTGTTTGGAAGCTTTATTCTCCCACAGGAACAACTTCTGTTGTTGTTCGTAAAATTCTTTCGTGAAGTCTGAGGGAAAGCGAAACTTAATCCTCATGGTCTCTAGCTCCGTTGCATTCAGAATAAAGAACCTCACAAACTCAGTGTTCTTCCCACTCTTTTCATAATCTTCCAGCATTACTGTCTTTAAATGAATGATGTGTTCTTTGAGAAACTCGCGGTGCTTGTGACACCAAATATTTCTTGCACCATTAGGAACGTTTCCTCCCTGAAAACGCATAAAGGTTGAAAGATACTCAAGGTCTATTGAAGGACAAAATGAACGATAAATTCCATGACCCCCGTCCCAATCAGTTCGTCGAACATTTCCCTAGATACGGATGTACGTATAATAATAATAAAACATGTCTAGGCATAGGTTGTATCCATCACAAACAAAATGTAAGACAAGCTTTTTGAGATGCAATGAGTGCTGCACTATGTACGATATGAGCTTTTCATTGGGCATGAGAATCATCACCTCAAAAAACAAGTTCTCCAGATTCGGAAGGCACTTAAGCAAATGAACGACCATGTCCACTTCATAAGACATGGCCAAAAATAAGGTTTTGACAGATTGCCGCATTGTAGATAGGCTGACCGTCGCCAAACCCTTCACATAACATAGAAAATAAAACATAAAATTATTACAACAAAAGGTTGGATGACATGAAACTACTTTCTCAAGGAAATGCGGCTGGAATTGTTGTGAAATGTCAGTACCATAAGACCTGTGGAGCCAAGCGAGATCCTGAATTTGCCCGATGTCTTCAGTTTAGGTGCAGAGACGATGAATACTTGCATGTTATTACCCTAGAGATCATGGATCAACCTTTGAAGTGAGGGGGCATCCTCGATGATGAATTCTCCTTTCTCACCACGGATGCCGATGCTTACAAGGTTAGATGAATTTATAGTGATCCGATGCCTTTCTCCATTGCAAACAAGCAGCAGGCACTCGAGTGCAGGGCAACTAGAGTTGATCATGCTTTGCAACGAGAAGGCTGATATATCAACCTCAACAAGCGAAAGTCTCTAGACCAGTGGTAGTTCAAGTACCTCTACATAATGGTCTGGTATGTGGCAACATGCGAAGCTGACAGTGCGCAGAGAACAGGAAAACCGAAAGACGGACTTCGGTAGTGAGGGCGTAGATGAAGAGCATGTGTGTGATAGTTTGATAGTTTTTTTCACGAATCGTGGAAACAGGTAGTAAAACTCAAGCACCTGGAGATTGTGCAATCTGGGGGACTCAAGTCAGGCGTGGACAGTAGAGGGTCTGCATTGGAGGTAGCATGCCGGTATACAAAGGCGGAGAACTGCGCCCACATGACTGGAGAAGATGGACTCTGGAAGGGACGAACCATTATCAGGAACTGTTTTTCCCTGATGCCAAGTTCAGATTTATCGTATGCGAGAAAGCTCCTCGCTATAGGCAGAGGCCCTACTAATGATTTCGATATGAACTGTTTCTAGAGGGTTAAAAAGACGTGGGACAGGGATCCCACGACAGTCCAGATTCAGAGGAACGGTGGGCCAAACAGGGCACCAACGACGTGCGAGGATTTGAGTATGAACACCTTCCTTAGTGGACAGACGGAGATGATCTCACCAAGAGGGCGCTGATGCGGTCCGGACCAGACTGCTCTTTTTGATCCTCGGATCCAGTAGGCGCACCCTCGCCGCTTCCAGCCGCTACCTCCAAACCACTGGAAGAGGCCATCGCCGATGGCGCGAGCCTCGCCCTCTAGGTGCTCGGGGCACCGGAGTGAACCTCCATCTCCGCCTCCATTGCTGGGATCGCGCGGCCTGTGAGCGCTGCTATTTGTGGCGTGGATCTGGAAAGACGGCTAAGCGTAACTAGGGTCGGGAAGGAAGGGGAGAGGAGTGGAGGAATCTGTTCAAGATCGACAAAAACAAATGATCGAACTCCTCTCTTTGCATTAGATGAAGTGCTATAGATAGCACTAGAACAGACGTTTTCAGGGGGCATTGGTTAGGACGGAACCGAGGCGACCGTAGAAAGAAACCGCCGCAAAATATCACTATTAATATTGATATTATTTCCCTTGCAAAATAATACATATTGAAATTATTTCTTTCTTGTTTGAGGAAGGAAACGAGGCACAGCCTTTTAGAATAGGGGAGCACTGCCCTGCATGCCTGATACGTATCTATAATTTTTGATTGCTCCATGCTACTTTATCTACTGTTTTGGACTATATTGGGCTTTATTTTCCACTTTTATATTACTTTTGGGACTAACCTATTAACCGGAGGCCCGATGCAGAATTGTTGTTTTTTGCCTTTTTCAGTATTTGAAGAAACAGAATATCAAATGGAGTCCAAATGGAATGAAACCTTCGGGATCGTGATTTTCCAACCGAACGTGATCCAGGAGACTTGGACCCTAATCCAAGAAGTGTCAGAGGAGGTCACGAGGGTGGAGGGCGCCCCCCCTGGGAGCTCCCCCCTACCTCGTGGGCCCCTTGGAGCTCCACCAACGTACTCCTTCCTCCGATATATACCTATGTATCCTCGAACGATCAGAACAGGAGCCAAAAACCAAATTCCACCGCCGCAACTTTCTGTATCCACGAGCCCATCTTGGGGCCTGTTCCGGAGCTCCGCCGAAGGGGGCATCCACCATGGAGGGCTTCTACATCATCACCATAGCCCCTCCGATGAAGTGTGAGTAGTTTATTTCAGACCTTTGGGTCCATAGCTAGTATCTAGATGGCTTCTTCTCTCTTTTTGGATCCCAATACAATGTTCTCCCCCTCTCTCGTGGAGGTCTATTCGATGTAATCCTCTTTTTGCGGTGTGTTTGTTGAGACCGATGAATTGTGGGTTCATGATCCAGTATTATCTATGGAAAATATTTCATTCTTCTCTGAATTCTTTTATGTGTGATTGAGTTATCTTTGCAAGTCTCTTCGAATTATCGTTTGGGTTTGGCCAACTAGATTGGTAGTTCTTGCAATGGGAGAAGTGCTTAGCTTTGGGTTCAATCTTGCGGTGTCCTTACTCAGTGACAGAAAGAGTTGCAAGGCACGTATTGTATTATTGCCATCGAGGATAACAAGATGGGGTTTTTATCATATTGCATGAATTTATCCCTCTACATCATGTCATCTTGCTTACGGCGTTACTCTGTTTTTACTTAATACTCTAGATGCATGCTGGATAGCGGTCGATGAGTGGAGTAATATTAGTAGATGAAGAATCATTTCAATCTACTTGTTTTGGACATGATGCCTATATACATGGTCATCGCCTAGATATACTCATAACTATGCTCAATTCTGTCAATTGCTCAATAGTAATTTGTTCACCCACCGTAGAATACTTATGCTCTTGAGAGAAGCCACTAGTAAAACCTATGGCCCCCGGGTCTATTCTCATCATATCAATCTATATCACTTTATTTACTTGCTTTGTTTTTACTTTGCCTTTAGTTTTTACTTTGCATCTATCTATCAAAAATACCAAAAATATTATCTCTATCAGATCTAACTCTCGTAAGTAACCGTGAAGGGATTGACAACCCCTAAGCGTTGGTTGCGAGTTGCTATTGTTTTGTGTAGGTAAGAGGGACTTGTGCGTGGTCTTCTACTGGATTGATACCTTGGTTCTCAAAAACTGAGGGAAATACTTATGCTACTTTACTTCATCATCCTCTCCTCTTCGGGGAAATCCAACGCAGTACTCAAGAGGTAGCAAGAAGAATTTTTGGCGCCGTTGCTGGGGAGGCTCACGCACGCAAGTCAACCATACCAAGTACCCATCGCAATCCCTATCTCTCGCATTACATTATTTGCCATTTGCCTCTTGTTTTCCTCTCCCCCACTTCACCCTTGCTGTTTTATTTGCCCTCGCTTTCCCAATCTCCTCCTCTCTTTCCCGTTTGCCTTTTTCCCGTTGCCTTTCTGTTTGCTTGTGTGTTGGATTACTTGTTGCCATGGCACAAGATAATACCAAATTGTGTGATTTCTCGAATACCAATAATAATGATTTCCTTAGTACTCCGATTGCTCCTCTTAATAATGATGAGTCTTGTGAAATCAATACCGCTTTGTTGAATCTAGTTATGAAAGATCAATTCGCCGGCCTTCCTAGTGAAGATGCCGCTACTCATCTAAACAATTTTGTTGATTTGCATGATATGCAAAAGAAGAAAGATACTGATAACAATATTGTCAAATTGAAGTTATTTCCGTTTTCAGTTAGAGATCGTGCTAAAGTTTGGTTTTCATCTTTGCCTAAAAATAGTACTGATTGTTGGAACGAGTGCAAAGATGCTTTTATCTCTAAGTATTTTCCTCCCTCTAAGATTATCACTCTTAGGAACGACATCATGAATTTTAAACAACTTGATCATGAGCATGTTGCCCAATCTTGGGAAAGAATGAAATTAATGCTTCGCAATTGCCCTACTCATGGTTTGAATTTATGGATGATCATACAAAAATTTTATGCCGGATTGAATTTTGCTTCTAGAAATCTTTTAGATTCGGCCGCGGGAGGTACTTTTATGGAAATTACATTAGGGGATGCTACCAAATTACTTGATAATATTATGTCTAATTATTCTCAATGGCACACCGAAAGATCTTCTAGTAAGGAAGTGCATGCTATGAAGAAATCAATGTTTTGAGTGAAAAGATGGATGAACTTATGAAGATGTTTGCGCCTAAAAATACTCCTATTGATCCCAATGATATGCCTTTATCTACCTTGCTTGAGAATAATAATGAATCTATGGATGTGAATTTTGTTGGTAGGAATAGTTTTGGAAACAATGCTTATAGAGGGAATTTTAATCCTAGGCCTTATCCTAGTAATCCTTCTAATAATCATGGAAATTCCTACAATAACTCTTATGGAAATTTTAATAAGATGCCCTCTGAATTTGAGAGTAGTGTTAAAGAGTTTATGAATTCACAAAAGAATTTTAATGGTGTGCTTGAAGAGAAATTGCTTAAAGTTGATGATTTGGCTAGGAACGTTGATAGAATTTCTCTTGAAATTGATTCTTTAAATCTTAGATCTATTCCTCCTAAGCATGATATCAATGAGTCCATCAAAGCCATGAGAATTTCCATTGATGAGTTCAAGGAAAGAACCGCTAGGATGCGTGCTTCCAAAGATGCCTTTATTAAAGCGTGTTCTTCCAATCCCTATGAAAATCAAGATGAAGATCTAAAAGTTATTGATGTGTCCCCCATTAAATCTTTGTTTTGCAATATGAATCTTGATGAATCTGAAGATTATCTTCCTTTACCTAGAAGGCGTTTTAAGAATTCGGAGTTTCTAGATCTTGATGATGAAATTGATGAAAGTGGGATTAAAATTAATAAAAACCGTGATGTTACTAAACCCACTATTTTGGATCTCAAGGAATTTAATTATGAAAATTGCTCTTTTATTGGTTATATTTCCTTGTTGCAATCCGTGCTAGATTCTCCTCATGCTTATAGTCAAAATAAGGCCTTTAGCGAATATATTGTTGATGCTTTGATGCAATCTTATGAAGAAAAACTTGAGTTGAAAGTTTCTATCCCTAGAAAACTCTATGATGATTGGGAACCTACTATTAAAATTAAAATTAAAGATTTTGAGTTTCATGCTTTGTGTGATTTGGGTGCTAGTGTCTCTACTATTCCCAAAACTTTATGTGATTTGCTAGATTTATGTGATTTTGATGATTGCTCTCTAAACTTGCATCTTGCGGATTCTACTATTAAAAAACCTATGGGAAGAATTAATGATGTTCTTATTGTTGCAAATAGGAATTATGTGCCCGTAGATTTTATCGTTCTTAATATAGATTGCAATCCTTCATGTCCTATTATTCTTGGTAGACCTTTCCTTAGAACGATTGGTGCAATTATTGATATTAGATTCCAATTTCCCCTAAATAAGGTTATGGAACACTTCCCTAGAAAGAAAATAAAATTACCATATGAATCTATCATTAGAGCCACTTATGGATTGCCTACCAAAGATGGCAATACCTAGATCTATCCTTGCTTTTATGCCTAGCTAGGGGCGTTAAACGATGGGAGGCAACCCAATTTTATTTTGTGTTTTTTGTTTTTGCTTCTGCTTAGTAATAAATAATCCATCTACCTTATTTTTGGATGTGGTTTTATGTTTTAATTAGTGTTCGTGGCAAGTAGGACCTATAGGATAACATACGATGATAGTTGATTTGATTCTGTTGAAAAACAGAAACTTTGCACGTACAAATATAATTTTGTTAAATCACAGGAACATGATTTTGCATTTATTCTTTTTTCTGCTGATCAATAAAAAAATTGTCCAGGACTTTCTATTTTGGTAGCAGTTTTAGACTTCCAGAAGTTTTTGTTAGTTACAGATTGCTACAGACTGTTCTGTTTTTGACAGATTCTGTTTTTCGTGTGTTGTTTGCTTATTTTGATGAATCTATGGCTAGTAAATTAGTTTATAAACCATAGAGTAGTTGGAATACAGTAGGTTTAACACCAATAGAAATAAATAATGAGTTCATTACAGTACCTTGAAGTAGTCTTTTGTTTTCTTTCTCTAACGGAGCTCATGAGATTTCTGTTGAGTTTTGTGTTGTGAAGTTTTCAAGTTTTGGGTGAATTCTTTTGATGGATTATGGAACAAGGAGTGGCAAGAGCCTAATCTTGGGGATGCCCATGGCACCCCCAAGATAATCCAAGGACACCAAAAAGTCAAAGCTTGGGGATGCCCCGGAAGGCATCCCCTCTTTCGTCCACTTCCATAGGTAATTTACTTGGAGCTATATTTTTATTCACCAACATGATATGTGTTTTGCTTGGAGCGTCTTGTATTATTTGTGTATTTTCTTGTTAGTCTACCACAATCATCCTTGCTGTACACATATTTTGAGAGAGCCATACATGAATTGGAATATGTTAGAATACTCTATGTGCTTCACTTATTTCTTTTGAGCTTGATAGTTTTGCTCATAGTGCTTCACTTATATCTTTTGAGCGTGATAATTCTTGCTCTAGTGCTTCACTTAGAACTTTTAGAGCACGGTGGTGGATTTGTTTTAAAGAAACTATTTGATCTCTCATTCTTCACGTAGATTATTTTGAGAGTCTTTAATAGCATGGTAATTTGCTTAATGTTAATATACTTGGTGTTCAAGATATGTGAAACTTTCTTTTGAGTGAATTGAATACTAAGATAAGTTTGATGCTTGATAATTGTTTTGAGATGTGGAGGTGATAATATCAAAGTCGTGCTAGTTGGGTGATTATGAATTTGAGAAATACTTGTGTTGAAGTTTGCAAGTCCCGTAGCATGCACGTATGGTTAAAGTTGTGTAACAAATTTGAAACATGAAGTGTACCTGGCTTGTGCATCCTTATGAGTGGTGGTCGAGGACGAGCGATGGTCTTTTCCTACCAATCTACCCCCCTAGGAGCATGCGCGTAGTACTTGAATTTTTGATGACTACTAAATTTTTGCAATAAGTATATGAGTTCTTTTGACTAATGTTGAGTCCATGGATTATACGCATTCTCACCTTTCCGCCATTGCTAGCCTCTTCGGTACCGTGCATTGCCCTTTCTCACCTTGAGAGTTGGTGCAAACTTCATCGGTGCATCCAAACCCCATGATATTATACGCTCTATCACACATAAACCTCCTTATATGTTCCTCAAAACAGCCAACATACCTACCTATTATGGCATTTCCATAGCCATTCCGAGATATATTGCCATGCAACTTCCACCATCATCATCATGACATACATTACTTTTGTCATATTGCCATTGCATGATCTTGTAGTTGACATCCTATTTGTGGCAAAGCCACCATGCATTATTTTCCATACATGTCACTCTTGATTCATTGCACCATCCCGGTACACCGCCAGAGGCATTCATATATAGTCATATCTTGTTCTAAGTTTTGAGTTGTAATCCTTGTATTGGAATCAATAGAAGTGTGATGATCATCATTATTAGAGCATTGCCCTAATAAAAAAAGGCCAAAAAAAAGGCCCAAAAATATAAAAAAATAAAACAAATAAAAAGGGCAATGCTACTATCTCTTTTTCCACACTTGTGCTTCAAAGTAGCACCTTGTTCTTCATGTAGTGAGTCTCATATATTGTGCTTCAAAGTAGCACCTTATTCCTCATGTAGTGAGTCTCAGAAGTTGTCTTTTTTATACTAGTGGGAATTTTTCATTATAGAACTTGGCTCGTATATTCCTATGATGGGCTTCCTCAAATGACCTAGGTCTTCATGAGCAAGCAAGTTGGATGCACACCCACTAGTTTTCTTTTGTTGAGCATTCATAGCTCTAGTGCATCCGTTGCATGGCAATCCCTACTCCTCATGTTGATATCAATTGATGGGCATCTCCATAGCCCGTTGATTATCCTCGTCAATGTGAGACTTTCTCCTTTTTTGTCTTCTCCACACAATCCCCATCATCATATACTATTCCACCCATAGTGCTATATCCATGGCTCACGCTCATGTATTGCGTGAAGGTTGAAAAAGTTTGAGATTATTTAAGTATAAAACAATTGCTTGGCTTGTCATCGGGGGTATAGAAGTTGGGAACATCTTTGTGTGCCGAAAATGAAGCATAGCCTAACTATATGATTTTGTAGGGATGAACTTTCTTTTGCCATGTTATTTTGAGAAGACATGATTGCTTTGATTAGTATGCTTGAAGTATTATTATTTTTGTGTCAATATGAACTTTTGTCTTGAATCTTTCGGATCTGAATATTCATATCACAATTAAGAAGATTTACATTGAAATTATGCCAAAGTATCACTCTGCATCAAAAATTCTTTTTTCTATCATTTACCTACTCGAGGACGAGCAGGAATTAAGCTTGGGGATGCCTGATACGTCTCCAACGTATCTATAATTTTTGATTGCTCCATGCTACTTTATCTACTGTTTTGGACTATATTGGGCTTTATTTTCCACTTTTATATTACTTTTGGGACTAACCTATTAACCGGAGGCCCAGCCCGGAATTCCTGTTTTTTGCCTTTTTCAGTATTTCGAAGAAACAGAATATCAAACGGAGTCCAAACGGAATGAAACCTTCGGGATCGTGATTTTCCAACCGAACATGATCCAGGAGACTTGGACCCTACTCCAAGAAGTGTCCGAGGAGGTCACGAGGGTGGAGGGCGCCCCCCCTGGGCGCACCCCTCTACCTCGTGGGCCCCTCGGAGCTCCATCGACGTACTCCTTCCTCCTATATATACCTATGTATCCCCGAACGATCAGAACAGGAGCCAAAAACCTAATTCCACCGCCCCAACTTTCTGTATCCACGAGATCCCATCTTGGGGCCTGTTCCAGAGCTCCGCCGGAGGGGGCATCCACCACGGAGGGCTTCTACATCATCACCATAGCCCCTCCGATGAAGTGTGAGTAGTTTATTTCAGACCTTCGGATCCATAGCTAGTAGCTAGATGGCTTCTTCTCTCTTTTTGGATCTCAATACAATGTTCTCCCCCTCTCTCGTGGAGATCTATTCGATGTAATCTTCTTTTTGCGGTGTGTTTGTTGAGACCGATGAATTGTGGGTTTATGATCCAGTATTATCTATGAAAATATTTGATTCTTCTCTGAATTCTTTTATGTATGATTCAGTTATCTTTGCAAGTCCCTTCGAATTATCTTTTTGGATTGGCCAACTACATTGGTACTTCTTGCAATGGGAGAAGTGCTTAGCTTTGGGTTCAATCTTGTGGTGTCCTTACTCAGTGACAGAAAGAGTTGCAAGGCACGTATTGTATTGTTGCGATCAAGGATAACAAGATGGTTTTTTTATCATATTGCATGAATTTATCCCTCTACATCATGTCATCTTGCTTACGGTGTTACTCTGTTTTTACTTAATACTCTAGATGCATGCTGGATAGCGGTCGATGAGTGGAGTAATAGTAGTAGATGCAGAATCGGTTCGATCTACTTGTTTTGGACGTGATGCCTATATACATGATAATCGCCTAGATATACTCATAACTATGCTCAGTTCTGTCAATTGCTCAACAGTAATTTGTTCACCCACCATAGAATACTTATGCTCTTGAGAGAAGCTACTAGTGAAACCTATGGCCCCCGGGTCTATTCTCATCATATCAATCTATATCACTTTATTTACTTGCTTTGTTTTTACTTTGCCTTTACTTTTTACTTTGCATCTATCTATCAAAAATACCAAAAATATTATCTCTATCAGATC
Source organism: Triticum turgidum subsp. durum (assembly GCA_900231445.1). NCBI lineage: Eukaryota > Viridiplantae > Streptophyta > Magnoliopsida > Poales > Poaceae > Triticum > Triticum turgidum. The sequence goes on from LT934114.1 coordinate 759,853,555, forward strand.
TCACTCTCGTAAGTGACCATGAAGGGATTGACAACCCCTAAGTGTTGGTTGCGAGTTGCTATCGTTTTGTGTAGGTACGAGGGACTTGTGCGTGGTCTCCTACTGGATTGATACCTTGCTTCTCAAAAACTGAGGGAAATACTTATGCTACTTTACTACATCATCCTCTCCTCTTCGGGGAAATCCAACGCAGTGCTCAAGAGGTAGCAATGCCATAGAGGCATGTTCCCTGATTGGAGTAGCAAGAGCGGGTTGTACATACACCGTGCTTCTCTGAAGTGCAATGTTACTGTCATTAAGTGCTGCAGAGTGACAGTCGACTGTCCGTGTTACAATTGTTTTCATTGTAAGAGTTTACTTCCAATGCACAAGGGCGACTTTTGATGTTTAGTAGCGTCACGGTCCTTTACGCATGAAGGCGACTTTCTGTGTGTTAGTGTTTCAGGTCACAGGCATGGTTGACCAGCCCACAAACGCATTGGCATGTTATTATCCAGAGTCACGTTCGTGTCTCTTTGTGTTCCAAATGATTCTGTTGACTCTATAACCAGGAGAGGCACGGTGTTGCGGCCTAGACAGGCATGCTTGCGTTTTACGTGGGGTCACGTTCGTGCGTTTATAGCGGAAACCCGTGACAGCCGCCTCATCCTTGATTCAGCGTTTCGGGTTATAGGCACGGGCATGAAGCGCTCAAAGGCATGGTCGGTGGTATTACATAGTCACACTAGCCTGTGACTCTATCAGATGGAGATGCACGGGCGTTTAGCCCACGAGGATGAACCTTTCTCTTATGCACAACCATGAACGTTTACTCTGCGAGGCACGAGGCACAGATTGGCCTATACGAGAGACACTGTTTTTTAAAGCGTGTTTCCTTGTATTCAAAAGCACAGATGTGAAGTCCATACAGACACGGTTCAGTACCGAGTTGCGTCACGCTTCTTTCTTGATAAAGGCGTCGACGTTCGAGGCTATCTCTGTTTCAGTGTCAAGGGTCACAAGCAAGCACGGGCATACAACCCTCAAAGGCATGGTGTGCCATTATATAGAGTCACGCACAAAGGTTTTCTGATTGTATTCCGAATGAGTCGGTGGGCTCGGTCAAAAGGAGACAGAGGCATAGTTTGTTCTTACTCGAAGTCACGTTTGTGCGTTTATTACGGAAACCTAATAGAATCGGGTGACTGTCCTTGTTACAATTGTTTTCGTTGTAAGATTTTACCTCAAATGCACGAAGGGGACTCTATATGTTTAGTAGCGTCACGGTCCTATAAGCATGAAGAGGACTTGCTGTGTGTCAGTGTTTCAGGTCACAGGCACGGTTGTCAAGCCCAGAAATGCACGAAGGCGACTTTATATGTTTAGTAGCGTCACTGCCCTTTATGCATGAAGACGACTTTCTGTGTGTCAGTGTTTCAGGTCACAGGCACGGTTGTCAAGCTCACAAACACATGACCTGTAATTATCCAGAGTCACCTTCGTGTCGCTTTGTGTTCCAAATGCATCCGTTGACTATATTACCAGGACAGGCATGGTCGGGACGCCGAGGGAGGCATGCTTGTGTTTAATGCGGAGCCACATTCGTGTGTTGATTGCGGAAACCCAACGTTTCGACGGGAGTTTCCACCTACTCGGTTGTGAACACCATGTGGTGCCGCCATGGAAACCCAAGGGTCCGACGGACGTCTGCTCTAGTGACGCTAGTCTGGCTCGTCGCTCGAGGCCAGGCTCCGGCTATTTAAGGTGGACGAACGGAGTCTCAAAACCCTAGCCACAAACTCTTCCCCCCTTTGCCCGCTGTCGGTGTCAAAACCGGCGGATCTCGGGTAGGGGGTCCCGATCTGTGTGTCTTAGGCTGATGGTAACAGGAAGCAAGGGACACAATGTTTACCCAGGTTCGGGCCCTCTCGATGGAGGAAAAACCCTACTTCCTGCTTGATTAATATTGAAGATATGAGTAGTACAAGAGTAGATCTACCACGAGATCATAGAGGCTAAACCCTAAGAGCTAGCCTATGATGGTATGATTGTAATTGTGATCGGCCTTCTAAGGACCATCCTCTCCGGTTTATGTACACCGGAGAGGCCTAGGGTTTACATGGAGTCAGTTACAAGGAAGGAAATATAATATCCGGATCGCCAAGCTTTCCTTCCATGCCAAGGAGAGTCCCATCTGGACACGGGCCGAAGTCTTGGGTCTTGTATCTTCACGCTTCGATAGTCCGGACGATGTATATAGTCCGGCTGTTCGGATACCCCCTAATCCAGGATTCCCTCAGTAGCCCCTGAACCAGGCTTCAATGACGATGAGTCCGGGGCGCAGTCTTGTCTTCGGCATTACAAGGCGGGTTCCTTATCCGAATACTCCAAGGTTATTATCGAAGTAGACCGTGTCCGAATCTGCAAAACAATCTTCACATACCACCGTAGAGAGAGTGATAGTTTAGCTGACAACTTTTTAGACGACGTGATACGCCATTATAACCAGGTCACTATTCGAAACGTTTTTCCACAACCAGCCACAACGTGTATTGCGAGGCGGTTTCCTTGACACGTCTTGTCAAAGCAGAGATCATGTCCCCTTATCACGGGATTCTCATCAATACGGGTATGGGTAATCCCCCCGTGCCATCAATCATGGCACTTGGGAAGTAAGTGGTTCTCAACAGGCTAGTGGGGAGGCGCACCGCTTTTGTCGCCTCTATAAAGGGATAAGAGTTCCCCATTCTTACCCACGCCTTATTCCTCCTCTGCCCACTCTTACCTCCCCGAGCTCCATCGCCCTAGTCCAAGTCTTCTCCGCACAGCTAAACATGTCCGGAGCAGGAGGCAAATGGGTGGCTTCCATCATGAAGGAGAAGAACATCACAAGTATTCGGGCGGCCAGATACTTGGCCGCAGACATAGCGCACCGGCTACCAGACGGTGAGCAGGTCATTCCAACTCCAGAACCCCATGAGAGGGTCGTGCTTCTTGCCCACTTCGTCTGTGGACTGGGGTTTCCACTCCACCCCTTCGTCCACGGGCTCATGTTCTACTACGGGCTAGATTTCCATGATCTAGCCCCAAACTTCGTCCTTAACATATCGGCGTTCATCGTCGTATGCGAGGCTTTCCTCCGCATCAAGCCTCATTTCGGCTTGTGGCTGCAAACCTTCTGCGTGAAGCCGAAGATCGTGAGCGGCCAGCAAGCGGAGTGCGGAGGAGCCATGGTGGGCAAAATGCCTAACGTCACCTGGCTTGACGGCTCCTTTAAGGAAACCGTGAAGGGGTGTCAATCGGGGTGGTTCTACATCACCGAGCCGCACGACGCCAACTGGGTGGCGGCCCCCGAGTTCCGATCTGGAACCCCTATGCGGCTCACCTCCTGGGAACAGAAGGGCCTGTTATGGGGCGAATCTACAGAGCTGACCGGACTCATCAAATGCATCAAGGGCATGAAGGACAAGAACATCAAGCTTGTCAACGTGATCCAGGTCATGCTCGTTCGCCGGATTCTGCCGTGCCAAAGGCGGGCATTCAATCTGTGGGAGTTCATCCCGGCCGAACACCAGACGCTTCAGAGGCTCTACGGCATGAAGCACAAAAACGCATGGAAGGCGTTGTTCAAGGCCTCTGAAGTACCTCCTCCCATATCCGAGGACTGTGGGCTCCACACCGCACGGCGTCCTATTCAGGTGAGTTCTCAAGCCGCCACCGGATTCGGTTTTTCCCAATACATTCATGGGACCCTTAAGTAATTGTGTATATTTGCGCAGGATTATGTGGAGATAGCGGTGCAGTTTGACTGTCCGGCTCCGCTGCCAGAAAGCCCAGCTAATGATCTTCTGACGAAGATGCTGGTCCCGGCGCCCTATAAGGGGCCGGAGAAGAAGGCCGATAAGAAGGCCCCGGGGACCCGAAAGGGTCTCTGGCGTAAGGTTGTGCAAGCCTTGTCCAAAGACGACGAGGCGCACTCCTCCCTCGAAGGGGAAGAAGAAGAAGAAGAGGAGGCAACCCCATCTGGAAAGGATGGGGGCCGGAGATGGCGGAGCAGGGGACCAGGAGAGGCCCCCGGTGCAAGGCCGTCATACCCTTGTCGTCCGATGACAACGAGGCAGATTCCTCCCGCAGAAGCGGGGGAAAACCAGAAGAAACTCCACCTCCCCATACTGGGGGATAAAAAGAGGAAGGCCGCCCCGGTGGGGGAGACTGGGACGCCCAAGAAGGGAAAGGTGTCCCTTCCGGACTACTCCGCCATTGCCGCCGATAGCGAGGAAGGGTGGCTGCCCAGGAAGAAGCCATTAGTGCGATCGTAAGTATCCGCACTCCATCGTAATTTTGCTTCATAATTTTGTTATAATGCCGAACTCGTATGCAGTCCTGCCAGGGCCCATCCCGACGTATCATCTTCGGACGGGTCCTTGAGTGAGTCAGCAATGAACTCACTCCCGACGGCCACTTCTCCTTGGCCTGCGGATGACACGGAGGTGTTGTCCCAAAGGCTCCCAGAGATGGGGAAGGTGGCCCTGGAGGCGCCTCAAGGCGGCATTCTAGACGTCGGACTCGTGGGGTTCAAGATCCCCGCAGGTCGTGTCGATGAGAGCCATGGTAAGCCGGGCCTTTAGTGGTTCTGGACCCAGGTGGGCAGCCCCTCGTTAGGGAGGGAGGGCCGTCTGTATCGAGGACTTCCGTTGCGCCCGAGGCGCCGGATTGTCTGATGGAAGCGCTTCGCGGCGCTTCCTTAGATGAAGAGCATCGTACTCTTATGAGTGCGGTGATTCAAAAGGTTTCGTCCGCCAAGAGCGGACTAACCAAAGCCTGCACCAGCCTCCTGACAGGCTTTGAGGTAAGTAAAAATGTGTGAAATTCCCACCCGATAGGTAGTAGCCCCTGATACTCTGTTTGGTGTTCGGAAGGAAAAACCAAATGGAGGGTCAATTATATTCTGCAGGAGTCTAACAATAAGTTTGAATGTAAATAAATAGGCTGTGCTGCTGGCCGCTGCTGTCCGTACAGCCGAAATCGCCTGCCTAAAGCAGGACTTGGAGCGGTCACAGGGAGAGCTCGGCCTCACGAGGAGGCAACTCGAGGAGAGCAAAGGTGAATGATTCCCCTCTCTCATATAATGATAGTTAAAATTGGTAATTCTAACGACGAAGCATCGTGATTTGGTAACAGAGACCACCACCGAAGTGGTGTCTCTCAAGAAAGCGCTGTCCGAGGCCAAACACAAGGCGGCCTTGGAACGCGAGGAGCGCAAAAAGAAGGCCACCCGAGTGGGCGAAGTACAAGAAGAGCTCCAGGAGCTCGGCAAAAAGTTCGAGTCAGCGGAGCATGAGCTTAAAGCAAAAGAGGCCGAGCTTGTGAAGGCCCATACAAGTCTAAAAGATGGCAAGGCCGAAGCCGAGAGGGCACAGCAGGAAATCCGGGAGGCCAGAAAGATAGCGGCGGGTAAGAAATTCTTTATGCAAAGTAAACATGTGGAGGAGGCATTTCTTTTACTTACACGAGTCTGGAGCTCTCCAGGGGCATTCGCAGATCTGCCATGCAGCGTATCAGACGCCGCGGAGTTCTACCGTGCTTAGGAGGGGAGCTCAACGGAGAAGTTATTCTGGTCCCAGTATGCTGGGGCCGAACATCCAACGTCTCTGAGTGACCAACTTAAGCAGTTGGTCGAACTCCACAGGGCGCTCGAAGTGGCTATGAAGGATTTCATAGTCCGGATGTGGCCTGGTGAGCCCCTGCCCACCAGCTACTTCGGCTTGATCAAGCAGATGGTGAATGCCTGTCCGCGACTGGAAGTCATCAAGCGATCCGTTTGCATTGAGGGTGCCCGCCGGGCCCTTGCCCGTGCGAAGGTGCATTGGGGAAAGCTGGATGCGGAGAAGCTGGTGAAGGACGGTCCACCAGAGGGCAAGCCGCATCGCGTTCCCGAGAAGTATTATGATGGCATTTTGAAGGGTGCTCGCCTTGTGGCCGATGAATGTACCAAGGACATAATTTTTGAATGAATTCACTTCTGTCATGTTTGTAATTGAAAGACGAAGTTACTTGCGCTAAGTAGCGCTTTTGTTATTTAAAATATTACCTTCTGTGCGGCTGTTTATCAAATTCTAAAAGTAGGCCAGTCGTCGGCTTCTGCCCCCATGTAACTAGTACTGGGGTGTTTGTGGATAACCCGGACACTCTTTATCCAAATGTTTGGTGCCTTAAGGAGCTGTCCAGCACAGCGAACAAGGCAATCGGACTATGCGGCTTTATAACCTTCACTTAGCCATAGAAGTCTACAATTTTAAATTTCGGCGAAGCCCCTAGAATCCGGAAGACCGAATTGGGGCTCTATGCACGCCTAGATCAGACGAAGCTGATTTATCGCCTAAAGCGGAAAAATCTTTAAGGATTTTAAGACCTCTCGAACAGCGATCAACTCTCGCCACATCATGCCGGTCAGTTTTCGGCTTTCTGTACTGAGGTGCTCGTCCGGCAGAACAAAGGGCACAATCGCAGTAGTTCTCCCTGCGCTACCTTAGCCAATATAACGGAACGTAAGGCACAAAAACAAGGGAGCCGGGCTATCCCAACTGTAGACCCAAGACATTATTCGGAGTTGGTGCATATAATTCTATAAGTTCGGGGTGCTGCACTCTTGAAAGTGTTCGGACTTGTCGTGCCGTATTATGGGGCGCCATAAGAAGCCCCTGGCAAACTCTATGTACCAAAGTGTACGGATGCAATATTAAATAGACATTTGTAAAAAATGCTCAAATAAAAATAATAAACTGACGCTGTATATGATCTCCCATTGATGAATAATACGTTTAGGCGTATGTTTACAATGAATGCATTAAGCGGAGATAAAGAGGATAATTTGACATATCTTATCAAGAGGCAGGCTACGTACAGATTGATAAAGCAGGTATAACGATCGCAAATAGATTCCACCTGGGTATTTCCTTCTGTGCGCAAAGCCTGTTGCCTCCTTGGATTTCTCTCCTATGTAAGTCCGACAATCCGGCTCTTCCGGAGAAGCTGCATTAAACCAATCTCCTTAAAGGTAAAAGGAAAAGTTAATAGGCAATACCGTACTGTTGACTGAGCCACTTCTCCGCCTCCACCTGTGCCCATGGTATTTTGAGTGCGTAATTGTGTACGCGTGGCACGAATGCTGCTTTGATGGGATTTGAGCAGAGGCCGGACTGCTAGTCATGCTCTTGGTGTGCCTGCTGATCCTGTTGCGGGGTGTTCCGCCCTCGCTTGACGGAGCTTGAGGTTGTCATCGCCGGATTGGTGCTTTGCCAGAGGAGGCCGCATTGTACTTCTGCCGCAAGGGCTGCAGTGTGCTCTTCTATACGGAGAGAGTGGTCCATGTTTCCATTGACTATTATGACCCAGCGCGGGCCTGACATCTTGAGCTTGAGGTATGCATAGTGTGGTACCGCATTGAATCTAGCGAATGCGGTTCGTCCGAGTAGTGTGTGGTAACCTCTGTGGAAAGGGACGATATCGAAGATTAGCTCTTCGCTTCGGAAGTTATCCGGAGATCCGAATACCACTTCCAATGTTATAGAGCCCGTATAACAGGCCTCTACTCCAGGAATTACACCTTTAAACGTGGTTTTGGTGGGCTTAATCCTTGAAGGATCGATGCCCATTTTGCGCATTGTGTCCTGGTAAAGCAGGTTCAGGCTGCTGTCGCCGTCCATAAGGACTTGCGTGAGGTGGAATCCATCGATTATTGGGTCTAAGACCAATGCGGCCGAGCCACCATGACGGATGCTAGTAGGATGATCCCTGCGGTCAAAGGTGATCGGACAAGCTGACCATGGGTTAAATTTGGGGATGACTAGCTCCATCGCGTAGACGTCCCATAGTGCTCGCTTCCGTTCCCGCTTGGGGATGTGGGTGGCGTAGATCATGTTGACCATTTTCACCTGGGGGGTGAAATTTCTTCTGTCCCCCCATGTTCGGACTCCGGGGCTCCTCGTCATCGTCGCTATGCAGCCCCTTGTCCTTGTTTTCGGCGTTTATCTTGCCAGCCTCTTTAAATACCCAGCAGTCTCTATTGGTGTGGTTGGCTGGCTTGTCCGGGGTGCCATGAATTTGGCACGAGCTTTCCAGTATACGGTCTAGACTAGATGGTCCCTGATTATTTCTCTTGAATGGCTTCTTCCGCTGACCGGATTTGGATCTGCTGAATCCGGCATTGACCGCCGTGTCTTTGGTGTTGTCGCTGTTGTTCCGTCGCTTGTGTCTGTTGCGGCGTAGCTTGCCGTTATTGTCACGGACATCTGACGTGCCAGAATGTGGCATAGTGCCGCTGTGAGCCAACCAACTATCCTCGCCCGCGCAAAGGCGGGTCATTAGTGTCGTGAGAGTTGCCATATACTTGGGTTTCTCCTGGCCGAGGTGTCGGGCGAGCCACTCGTCATCGATATTATGCTTGACACCCGCCAAGGCTTCCGCGTCCGGACAGTCAACCATTTGCTTCTTTTTAGTTAGGAACCAAGTCCAGAATTTCCTGGCTGATTCTCCGGGCTGTTGAGTAATGTGGCTCAAGTCATCGGCATCCGGAGGTCGCACATATGTGCCTTGGAAGTTGTCAAGAAATGCGTCTTCCAAGTTTTCCCAACTGCCAATGGAATTTGCGGGCAGGCTATTAAGCCAGTGCCTGGCGGGTCGTTTGAGCTTAAAGGGAAGATACTTGATGGCATGTAGATCATATCTGTGGGCCATGTGAATGTGGAGAAGGAAATCTTTGATCCATAGTGCGGGGTCTGTTGTGCCATCGTATGATTCGATGTTTACGGGTTTGAACCCTTCTGGGAATTCATGATCCATTACTTCGTTGGTGAAGCAGAGGGGGTGTGCGGCGCCTCTGTGCCGGGCTATATTGCGACGCAGTCCGGCTGCGTCTGACTGGATATATTCGGCCCGGATGGACTTGCTGCTAGTGTATCCGGTATGACGGTCATCGTCATGTGTTGCGGCGCGCCCCCGTGATCCGTAGATCGATCTTGGTTGTCCTGCGGCGTTATCCAGTTTATCGCACAGGTCCTGAATATTGCCTCGGGCCGTAGTAAACTGGTGCGGGGGTGCGGGCTGGTATTTGGGCTGATATGCCGTTTTATACCGGCCTCGAGGGGGCCGGTCAGCCGTGTGGCACTCGAGTCCATATTCCTCGGCTGCCAGGACTTCTGTCCATCTATCTGTGAGCAGGTCTTGATCAGCTTGGAGCTACTGCTACTTCTTCTTTAGGCTTCTCGCAGTGGCAATAAGCCGGCGGTTGAAGCGCTCCTGCTCCGCGGGGTCCTCGGGCACTCCGAACTCGTCGTCGCCGAGGCTAATCTCGTCTTCGGAGGGGGGCATGTAGTTTGTCCTCCTTCGGATACCCGTCAGTCGCCTGTACTTCATCTAGGCTGTCATGCCCATATCTTCCTGTTCGACCTGCTCAAAAGAGGGCTGTTCGGGGTTGTATTCATCGTCGGCACCGCCGGATATTTTTCGTCTCCGGTGCCAGTATTACCTTGGCGGGGCTTGAAGCGGCGCGGGCGACGCCCATGCTTTGCTTTCTTCTTGGACAGGTTATCCCCCATTGCCTCATTGCCATTGGTTTCTTTCGGAGTGTCCAACATGTATATGTCGTATGAAGAGGTGGTTGTCCATTGCCCTGTGAGCGGTGGCTCCTGTACGTCTCCAGCATCATCATCCATGCCGTCGGTGTCTTCGAAGTCGAAGTCCAGCACATCGGTTAAATCATCGATCGTGGCAATTAAGTGGGTGGTGGGTGGGCAGCAAATTCCCTCGTCGCCTGCTTCCCACTAAAGCCAGACATAGTTGGGACCAGAGTCTCCTGACAGAGAGAGAGACTTTAATGAGTTCAGCATGTCTCCAAAGGGCGCGTGTTGAAAGATGTCAGCAACGGTAAACTCCATCACCGGAGCCCAACCTGGCTCGGCTGGCTCGAGGGTGTGCGGACCGAAACCAACGACCGGATATGAGTCCCCGGGTCCGGGGTTACAGGTCTCCATAGAGGTGAGACCTGTGTTCGGCTCCAACGCTGATGAGTATGCGGCCTGCGGGGCGGGGTCTACCCCTCCGTCCTTGGGCAACGCAACCTGTTCCATATTTAGATCCAGGGCTATTGCAGGGATGACGTTCCGACCATTGTCCGACAGCAGGTCTAGGCCGTGCCCGTCGTGACTGTACGGCGCTCCCGGCACAGGGCCAAATCCATCGAAGATCAAGTCTTTGCGAATATCCGCCGTGTAGTTCAAGTTTCCAAACTTGATCTGGTGGCCAGGGGCGTAGTTGTCGATCTGCTCCAGATGGCCAAGTGAATTGGCCTGTAGTGCGAAGCCGCTGAACAAAAATATCTGTCCGGGAAGAAAAGTCTCACCCTGGACCGTGTTATTGACGATTGAAGATGCCATCAAGCCTTGAAGTGACGACACAGAGGAACTCTCAGTGAAAGCACCAATGTCGGTGTCAAAACCGGCGGATCTCGGGTAGGGGGTCCCGATCTGTGCGTCTTAGGCTGATGGTAACAACAAGCAAGGGACACAATGTTTACCCAGGTTCGGGCCCTCTCGATGGAGGTAAAACCCTACTTCCTGCTTGATTAATTTTGAAGATATGAGTAGTACAAGAGTAGATCTACCACGAGATCGTAGAGGCTAAACCCTAAGAGCTAGCCTATGATGGTATGATTGTAATTGTGATCGGCCTTCTAAGGACCATCCTCTCCGGTTTATATAGACACCAGAGAGGGCTAAGGTTTACATGGAGTCGGTTACAAGGAAGGAAATATAATATCCGGATCGCCAAGCTTGCCTTCCACACCAAGGAGAGTCCCATCCGGACACGGGCCGAAGTTCTGAGTCTTGTATCTTCACTCTTCGATAGTCCGGACGATGTATATAGTCCGGCTGTCTGGATACCCCCTAATCCAGGACTCCCTCACCCGCCGCCAGGCCATCCATTTCTCTTGCTGATCTCTATCCTGACCCTCTCCGCCATGGCTGGTCAGGAGGAGACTACTGCGGAACCAAGTGTCCAGACACTGCAGGAGATGCAGGCTGGCGAGGGCTACTCATCTGTGAGTTCACTCTGCTTCCGCTTCATTCGTCTTTCCTTTTCTTTGGCTACTTGATTTAGTAGTGAAACATGAATAAGCCAGACAGAGTCTAGAAACCCTAGCCACATCCCCTTCGTCCTTTTGTCTGCCTCCAGGCCATCCAGTCATCTTGATGTTCTCTATCCTGAGACTCTCAGCCACTGCTGTGCAGAAGGAGACTACTCCAGAGTGCCGTGTGCAGTCGCAGCAGGAGATCTTGGCTGGCGAGGGTTCCTCATCTGTAAGTTCGCTCTGCTTCGACTTCATTCGTTTTTTCTTTTTGTCGGCTACTTGATTTAGTTGTGAAACATGGATCATTGTCGTGAGCTTCATCCTAATGTTGATGAGGGTGCATCAACCTGACACCTTCTCCTTTGACCAGCTGAATAACCTGTTCAATACTGTGGACGACTTCATCAAGACATCCGCGATGTTGGACGACAAGAACAGAGCCATGATTGCACGTCTGATGAATGAGAAGGCGCGGCTCAAACTTGAGCGCGATAAGCTGAAGATGGAATCATATGTTATGAAGAAACAGATCGAGAAACTTCGTGCCGAGCAACCAAAAAAGAAGTATCGCCAGACTAAGTAGATAGCAGCGACCCTGATCCTCATATCTGAAGCTATTAAGCAGTGCCCTAAATGTTTCTAATTTTGTCTTGCGTTACCTCGTGTCGTCAGTAACTCTGATAACAAATGTGATTTGCTTTCCCGGGTCGCGTTCATTCCAAGTTTATGGGTACAGATGAACATTGACGTAATGGCCAGTTTTAGAGACGCTGTTTTTAAAAGCCCGGACGTGAAATCTCTGTAGCCAATGTTTTTGAACCAACCAGATTCATGTCTTGTGCACACATGAAGGCGTGGACATTCCTGCCTTTCGTTGTTTCAATGTTTCGGGTCATAGGCACGGGCATAAAGAGCTCAAAGGCATGGCCAGTGGCATTACATAGAGTCACGCTCACCTGTGACTCTGTCAGACGGAGACCCACGGGCGTTTAGCCCACGGAGATGAACCTTTGTCTTACGCACAGCCACGGGCATTTACTTTGTGAGACACGGAATGGCCTATGTGAGGGATGTTGTTTTTAAAATCTTATTTCCTTGCATTTAAAAGCACGGACGTGAACTCCCTACGGACACGGTTCCATATTGAGCTGCGTCATGCTTCTTTCTTGATGTTACGTATATTGTTCGATAAAGGCGTGGACATCGTGGCTATCTGTGTTTTACTGTTAAGAGTCACAGGCATGGGCATAAAATGCTCAAAGGCGTGGTCCGTGGTACTACATGGAGTCATGCTCACGGATCGAGAGGGAGCACGGTCAACTCTTCCTTATGCTTCAACGACAAGCACACAACAAAAAGGCGCGTCGCCGGCGGAGCCACTCTGGACCTCTTGGTACACGAGCAGCGCTTTCCATCTCCACCTCCATTGCTGCCGTGGCGCCGCCTACGACCATTGTTTGGTGAGGTGGATCTGGAAGAGGTAGGACAAGAAGCCAATGGAGCCATACTTTAATATTAGGCAGAATCACGTTCATGCGTTTATTGTGCAAACCGTACAGCTGCACGGGCTTGAAGTCTCTACAACCACGGTTATGTGCGTTTGTGACTTTCTGTATTTCAGTGGTAAGGGTCGTAGACACTGGCGTCAAATCCACAAAGGCATCGTGTGGTATTATATAGAGTCATGTTCGCATGTGTCTGTTCTCTGGATGATTCCGTCGACTCGTTTAGACGGAGAGGCGCGGACGAGAAGCCCATGGAGGCATACTTCAATATTACGCATAGTCACGTTCAAGCGTTTACTGCACAAACCGGACACGAGATAGACACTTAGGTTAGGTCTTCACTGCGCACGTACAAAAACCACAAGAGCTTAACAGAGGAGGAGAAGATCTCAGAAAAAAAACGAGGATGAGGCACACTGCAAGGAAATAATTCCAGATGTCACCACTGGCGCGCGTTTTTTAAAAGCACGGGCTAGCACTCTTTGCAACCACGGCTATGTACATTTGTTCACAGCCACAGGCATCAAATCCACAACGGCATCATGTGGTATTATATAGAGTCATGTTCGGTTGTGTTTCTTTTTAGAATGATTCAGTCGACTCATTCAGACGGAGAGGCACAGACGAGTTGCCCATGGAGGCATACTTTAGTATCAGGCAGGGTCATAATCATGCGTTTATTATGCATAGTCGATTATATTACATAGAGTCATGCTGGCCTGTGAGACTCGACCAGGCAGAGATGCACAGACATTGACTCTGTGAGGCACGGAATTGCCTATACGAGAGACACTATTTTTTAAAGCGTGTTTCCTTGTATTTAAAAGCACGGACGTGAAGACCATATAGACACGGTTCAGTACCGAGTTGCGTCACGCTTATTTCTTGATAAAGGTGTCGATGTTCGAGGCTATCTCTATTTCAGTGTCAAGGGTCACAAGCAAGCACGGGCATACAACCCTCAAAGGCATGGCGTGCTATTATATAGAGTCACGCTCAAAGGTTTTCTGATTGTATTCCGAATGAGTTTGACTCGGTCAAAAGTAGAGGCACGGGCGTCCAGTCCACGGAGGCATTGTTTTTTCTTACCCAGAGTCATGTTAGTGCCACCGCTATTTGGGTGTGAACGCCACGTGCCGCCGCTACGGAGACCCAAGGGTCCGACGAACATCTCCTCTGCTCACGCCGGTCTAGCACGTCGCCCGAGGCTAGGCTCCGGCTATTTAAGGCGGACCGAGGGGGTCTTGAAACCCTAGCCACACCCTCTTTCTTGGACTGTCCAGATCCATGCCACATAAAGCAACGCTCACAGGCCGCGCGATCCCAGCAATGGAGACGGAGATGGAGGCTCACTCCGGTGCCCCGAGCACCAAGAGGGCGAGGCTCGCGCCACTGGTGACGCCTTCTTCTGATGGTTTGGTGGTAGAGGCTGGAAGCGGCGAGGGTGCACCTACTGGATCCAAGAATCAAGAAGAGTAGTCTGGTCTGGACCGCATCAGCGACCTCCCAGACGGTGTCCTTGGTGAGATCATCTCCCGTCTGTCCACTAAGGAAGGAGTTCGTACTCAAATCATCACACATCGTTGGCGCCCTGTTTAGCGCGCCACTCCTCCGAATCTGGACTGCCGTGAGATCTATGTCCCACGTCTCATTAACCATCTGGATCAAGTACATTTTGAGTTGGTCACCGCGTACTCCGGCACACCGGAGGAACTCGTCCGCGTAACATTCACTGGAACTTTTTTTAGAGGAGAACATGTCGGTGAAGATAATTCGTATGATGATTCGTACCTTCCAGAGACCATCCTCTCCAGCCGTCAGAGCGCAGTTCACCGCCTCTGCATTCCGGCATCCTACCTCCACTATAGGCACTCCACAGTCGACGCCTGGCTTCAATCCCCAAGACTGGACAATCTCCAGGTGCTCGAGTTTTACTACCTATTCCCACCATGCTTGAGAGAACAGGACATAGGGCCACTCTCATGCCCTTCGCTCATGCCATCACCACCAGCATTAAACCCTCAGATTTCCTCCTCTCTCCAAACCATCGCCTTTGCTCTTTGCTAGTTACCAGACAATTATGTACGGGTGCTTAAACTACCACTGCTCAGGAGACTCTCGCTAGTAGATGTTGATGTATCAAAAGTCTCATTACAAAGCATCATCAACTCTACTTCTCCTACACTTGAGTCTCTGCTACTTGTTTGGACAGTCGGGCACCATTGCATCAGAATAAACTCACCTAACCTTATGAGCATCGGCATTTCTGTATCTATGGGAAAATTGTTATACAAGATGCCTCGTAACTTCAACGGTTGCTTTGTGATGGTGATTGCAAGAAGTTGCAGATAGTTATCACCTCTGCACTTAAACTACAGGTCATGGGCAAATTATCTAATATTTTCTCTGAATCCGGCATCACAAATGATCGTATAATTATTCAAGTACTGACTTTCAACAATACTTTCACCTCCATTCATTGGTACAAACAAATTCCATGCAATTCAACCTTTACTCTACTAATATTATATTTTATTCCACTTGAAGTGTTTGCCAACGGTCAGCACATCCACAACGGTTCATTCTGTCAAGATGTTGTCTATCAGCATGGATTATGACTTGCACGCAGTCTTTTCCTTGGTGCAACACTTCCGAAGCTTGGAGAACTTGTATATCGAGGTGATGCTTCTCACACAAATTGTAAACACATACCATGCATGGTGTAGAACTCCAATCAACAAAAAAAACATCACTTACATTTGTATGTAATGGACAAAGCTCTATATAGTCATGGACAAGTATCAGGACAAAACTAAATAAAAGCTTTTGTCACAACAAAGGTTATAGAATTATTCCTTCACTTGCTCTCCCAGCAGAATCACTCTTTATGGTGCTTAACCATTTCAAATCTTCATGTTTATTCAGGAAATAGCCTCTAATGAAGAAAGTCTTGTGAACGACTATTCTTGCAAGCACCATCATACGTTCGTTTGAAGTCATTGACGCTGGAGAGCTATGTTCAATGCGAGAAAAGCATTCGGTTTGCGACATTCTTTATTCTCAACGCAGCACAACTGCAGACTACGAGGATAAAGTTTCTTCGTCAAGAAGACTTCAAGGAAGAATTCTGCAAATAGCAACAAGACGTGCTTCAGTGGGACAAAAAGGCTTCTAAACATGCTTGCCTTAGGTTGTCGCCAAGTTGCAAACACGGGAACTTGGATCTAAGGCACGCATGCGTTGAGGACCTGGATTTAAAGGATCCATTCACTTGTAAGTGCTGAAAACTGTCTTGGAGTGAGACGTTGCCGCCACTTTCCGGTTTGGAATTTATGTAGGTGTGGTGAAGCAATGCCAGTACCTTTCTGCTCAATATGTAACCTTGCCAATAGTGAACACGGCATTTCGGTCTATGGCTAAACATTATTTTGCTCATGCCGTACATTTCATTAGCTGAACGGGCTTCAAGTCTCTTGCAGCCACGGATATGTACGTTTGTGTCTGTTTGTGTTTCAGTGATAAGGGTCACGGGCACGGGCATCAAATCAGCAAAGGCATCGTGTGGTAGTATATAGAGTCATGTTCGCTTGTGTGTGTTTCCAGAATGATTCCGTCGACTCGTTTAGATAGAGAGGCACGGACAAGAAGCCCATAGAGGCATACTTTGGTATTAGGCTGTCACATCCCTAGTCTGGTATGACCTAGAATAGCTAGTCATTTGTGCATCATGTTAAATTTCATTTAAATTTGAAATGAGGATTGGTGAAACCCTCAGAATCATTTTTGAAATGACCCATATAAAAATTTCTCCAAAGGGGTCAAAGAAAATGCTCATGTTGCTCTCTGAAAATATTGGACAGAGAT
Source organism: Triticum turgidum subsp. durum (assembly GCA_900231445.1). Taxonomy (NCBI): domain Eukaryota; kingdom Viridiplantae; phylum Streptophyta; class Magnoliopsida; order Poales; family Poaceae; genus Triticum; species Triticum turgidum. The sequence goes on from LT934114.1 coordinate 759,870,031, forward strand.
AAAAATCAAACCAATATTTTTAAGAGCTCATAAGTATTTATTTTGGGCGTTTGGAATTAATGCATAAATATTTGCATTGGAAATATATTAGTTATATATATTAATATATGTCCAAAAATTATGCCACTTGTTGGGGAGCTTTGGAATAATATAGTTAGCTCCTGCAAAAATTGGCATAAGGTAATAAAATGATTTAGTATATTAGCTAAATCAAAACAAATGTCAGAAAAATAGAAAACAGAAATAAAAGAGGAACTCACCTGGCGCCTAGCTCCTGTGCTGGCCCAGCACTGAGCGGCCTGGCCGGCCCAGCTGGCCAGCCCAGCCCACCTGGTGCCCTTCCCTGTCGTCTTCCTCCCCGACAGGAGGACGAGCGCGTGCCCGACGCGCGCGCGCTCTGCCGCGCCACGCCACCAGCCTCCCTGCCTGCCTGCCCTCTTCCCTCCTCGTCTGGATGCCCCAGAGATGCCACGCAGCCACCCCGACCTCTCTCGCACTCTCCCTCGCCCTCGTCCTCTCCTCTGTCACCCTCTCTCGCACTCTCCCTCGCCCTCGTCCTCTCCTCTGTCACCCTCTCTCGCACGCACCGAACGCTGCCGTCGCCGCCGCACGCCGTTGCCGTAGCCACCACCTCCCCCTCGCCTCTCCGACACTTGCAGGAGCTCCGCCCCCTCGCCCTGAAGCTCTCCACCGAGCCACACAAGCCGGAGCGCCCCGTGGAGCCGTCGCCGACGCCATCTTCGCCTCCGACCACCGTGGAACCCCATCGCCGCCCCGCCGTCTCCATGTGTCCCCAAGCTCGCCGTCAAGCCCGTCGAGTCCGCGGTGAGCTCCGCCACCGTTTCCCCCTCTCCGCTTAGTCGCCCGCATGCCGTAGCCCCTTTCCCCCACCACGGCCGAAGCTTCCCGCCGCTGTTCATGTCACCGCCGTCGCCCTGGCCACCGCAGCCCGCAACCAAGCGCGTCACCGTGCTCTTGGTGATGCCAGGAGGCCGTAGAGCCTCTCCGCTCACTCCCCCCGTGCCTCGCAGCACCCGCGCGCACCTGGCCGAACTCCGGTCGCCGCCCAAGTGGTCGCCACCGGCGATATAGACCGTCTCCAGTGAAACGGAGGGCGCCACTGGATCCGCGCGAGCCTGGTCTTCGCGTAGGTGCTCTCCGCCGCGCGAATTGTCGCCGGAGCGACGATCCCGCAGCCCTCCGCCGCGTTCAGGCCTCGCCGGCGGCTTAACGCCGGTGGGGTTGACCGTTTGACCTCGCCGGGCCGTCAGGTGGGCCCCGTGGGTCAGGTGATTAGCTTAAGGCTAATCACCGTTAACTAACCCCCCCTGACACTGACAGTGGGCCCCAGCGCCACTAACCTTTTTAATTAGGTTAAACTAACCCTGTTTAACCCCCTGTCACTGACGTGTGGACCCCACACGTCAGGTTTGACCCGAGTCAGCCGCAGTTGACTTGCTGACGTCATGCTTACTCAATGCTGACGCAGTTATCCATTTTCTGGATTTAACTTAATCATGAAATTCCAGAAAATGATTTAAACTTCAAAAATTCATAGAAATTCAACCGTAGCTCAGATTGAAATAATTTATATATGAAAAAATATCAGAAAAATGCAATCTTTCCATCTGTACTAGTTTCATGCATGACAAACCAACTTATACATGTTGTATATGAGAAAACACAATATGGCATATATAAGAGCTTACTTTGGAGATGCATTTGAGCTTTTGGTTCAAATGGACTTCAAACCAAATGAATACTAGTTGCATTAGCTCAAACAACATCACATCTTCATGCCATGTTCATGCATCATATTGTTGCATATGCTTGTGTATTAATTGTTGGCACCGTTCCTTCTCGATAGGTCTTGCTCCGGAGACCGTTCCAGAGTACCTGTCTGTGAAGCAGTGCCTCCTCTGTTGATCCACCAGGCAAGCAACCCCCTTGTTCATTCCGATAAAATCCTACTCTCTCGCTCCTGCTCTCGGTTATTGCATTAGGACAACAACGATTCATCTGCTACTTTGTGCTGCGGTAGTTGAACCCATTCCTCTGCATGACCTGTCATTGCCACAGTAAATAGTTGAAACCCACTAGCATGTGTAGGAGTTGATTGAGCCATGTTGTGTTCCTACCATGCTATGCCTGCTATTGCTTAGAGTTGTGTCAGGTCTGATTCATTGGGAATGAATTGGAGTGTTATGATATGTTCTGATGCTGAGAGTGAAGTGTGTGAACATGATTTGGTAAAGGTAGCGGTGAGAGGCCATGTAGGAGTACATGGTGGGTTGTCTCATTGGAACCGTCCTTAAGCACTGAGTTCTATGTATGTTGTCCAATGAATCGATACTACCACACATTGGAATGCTTAAGTGCCCCTCTCGACTTATTAATCAACTTGATCTCTGTCCAGGAGTCGCAACTAGTTTCTGGTGTTTGTAGGTAGTGCTATTTTTCTACCAAGTGGCACCCGGCAGGATGGGCTTGGGACAGACTGGGCACACGTGGCCTGGTGTACCGAGTGGCACCCGGATGGTGGGCTCGGGAACCCTGCACACATCGTTTGGGGCCGTGAGCGACACCCCGGCCGGATCTCCTTACGGATGGAACCCGAATAGGCGATGAACCTGGGCTAGAGTCTTGTGTGGTTAGTCAGGTCGTGGACGACACCCTCGCCAGGCTTTCGCTTGAAGGTTGCCGAGATACATGAGTGTGCATGGCGGTAAGTGGCGAGAGCGTGTGTGAAGAAGTACACCCCTGCAGGGTTAACATGATCTATTCGAATAGCCGGGTCCGCGGATATGGACTTCTTGGATGCTTACATGGTACATAGACAACTCGAAGTGGATACTATAAAATGCTCAAGACAAGTGTGAGTGCTATGGATGGCCTTCTCGTAGGGAGACGGGAATGAATCTATAGTGGTGTATCGTGTGGTGATTAGTGGACTCGTGTGCGCCATATCACCTCAAGAAGTTCCAGTAGTCGTAGAACAGGATAGCCACAGAGTCAAAGCTGGCTTGCTGCAACTAAACCCCACATTACTCTCTTGATACTACTGCATGTATGATAGGATCTGATGTAAGTCTTGCTGAGTACCTTTGTACTCATGTTGCTTTATTTATGTTTTTTGCAGCGAAGACTTCGGTCTTACTAGTGTTCTCATGGACTTCGACAAGTAGCTTGTATCTCAGCTATGATCTTGATCGGACGTTGTAGATAGGCAGGCTCTTCAGCCTTTTTCATTTGTAGATGTCTGTACCCAGACATGTAAGGCTTCCGCTTGTTGTTTGATTGCTCTGCATGTTGGGTCATGTGACCCCTGTTTGTAATAGATGCTATGATGGCTCCTCTGAGCCTTTATCTATATGAGTAGTTGAGTTATGTTGTGATGCCATGTTGTACAACACATACTTGCACGTTATGCGTACGTGTAATGTGTATTGCTATGTGTGGGATCTGACTATCTAGTTGTTTATCCTTAGTAGCCCCTCTTACCGGGAAATGTCTCCTAGTGCTTCCACTGAGCCCTGGTAGCTTGCTACTGCTTCGGAACACTTAGGCTGGCCGGCATGTGTCCTTCTTCGTTCCTGTGTCTGTCCCTTTGGGGAAATGTCACGCGATGAATACTGAAGTCCTGTTAGCCCACTACAGCCCGGTTCACCGGAGTCCTGTTAGCCCAGTGCTACAGCCTGGATTCACTCGCTGATGACCGACACGTTCGATGCTGGGTCATGGATGCCTGTCCCTGTAAGTTAGTGCCACTTTGGGTTTACGACTAGCCATGTCAGCCGGGCTCCTTATCATATGGATGCTAGCGACACCATCATATACGTGTGCCAAAAGGCACAAACGGTCCCGAGAAAAGGTAAGGCGACACCCGTGGGAATACCGTGCGTGAGGCCGCAAAGTGATATGAGGTGTTACATGCTAGATCGATGTGGCATTGAGTCAGGGTCCTGATAGCTTTGGTATCAGAGCCTGACTGCCTGTAGGATTACCAAGCCAAACTGGTCGAAGTTGAGTCTAGAAATTCTTTAGTTATGTAAGGGAGTTGATTGTGGGTTGGAACGTAAGGCTCTTTTTACTCCTTATACCTCATGGCCTTCTGATCTGAGTCATCCTATCTTTCCTACGGGGTTAACGAACTAGGCTTTCTCTTCCGTCTATCAGGATCACGTGTTACTACGCTGTAGTCCCATAGGATTGGTTGATCAGAGTCTTACCCCTAGTTTCGAGTACTTCCGGTGTAGCCTGTTTAGTATGATCTCAGAACCTTGAGTGATGATGTTGAGTATGTTACTACCCCATTTTAGAAGGATGTCTCATTCTGAGCATTTTACTGCCGTTATGCTGCCGGAATTGCCCTAGTAGTTCGAGAGATACTAATTTCCTTGTCCTACATTCTATAACCTATAGATGATGCTGATCCGTCCTTGGTTTCGTTTCTCAGGATGTCATCAGTTAAACAAAGTTCCATTGCTCGTAGCCAGAGCCACGGAGATGGAAGGGATGAGGATCCTCCCGACCAACCTTCGTTGACAGAGTTCATATTAGAGATGGAGAGGAACAAGCGTGAGTCTAACCGCTTGTTGGCACGTATCAAAGAGAATACCGCACATCAGTTCAAAGGGTCTGCAACCATTCATGACTTCATTCGTTTGCACCCACCCACCTTTCATCATTCTATTGAGCCACTCGATGCAGATGACTGGCTCCGTAGCATCACTCATAAGTTGCGTTCCGTGAACGTAGCTGAAGATGACAAGGTCACCTATGCCACATACCACCTGGAAGGTCCTGCTAGTCCTTGGTGGCAGAACTATGAGGCTATGCTTTCAGCTGGCCAGATTCCTACCTGGAGGGATTTCACTGAGGCTTTTCGCGAGCATCACATTCCCCAGGCCCTTATCGATTGTAAGAGAGAAGAGTTCTGTAGTTCCACCCAAAGTAAGATGGCTGTTGATGCTTACAGCAGAGAGTTCGAGAACCTTGCCCGCTATGCCACAGAAGAAGTGTCCACGGACGCCAAGAAGCAAGCTAGGTTCCGGAAGGGTCTCAACCCCAAGTTGCGTCGTGATCTCCACCTACATCATTGTGATACATTCCAAGCTCTTTTGAACAAGGCCATCAATGCAGAGATAGCTCAACTCACTTACGAGGAGTCTCGTAAGCACACCCGTGATTTGGGATCTTCCTCCGGCTCTAGTTCCCAGAAGCGCCGGATCTGGGTTTCAAACTCCACTCTTCCTCCCGGATATACACCGAGGCCATCCTATGTGGTGCCTTCCCCAGCTCAGTCGTATGTTCCACCCAGGCCTACTGGTAGACCACTTGTTAGTGCGGGTCCACGTCCAACCTCGGGGACTTGCTTCACATGCGAGAAGCCAGGACACTATGCACGTGACTGCTCTCAAGCTAGTTATGCTCCACCCCAGCCCGAGAAGTATGTTGGTTGTGTTAAGCCATCGATCAAGACGATCAGTGCCAAGCCAGCTTGCACTGAACGTGGACGTGTGCATCACGTCTCAGCTAAAGACGCTCATGATGATCCAGATGTCGTTCTTGGTACACTCCTTGTCAATTGTCATCCAGCATCGGTTCTGTTCGATACTGGAGCATCTCATTCTTTCATTTCTGAAGGCTATGCTCGTTTGCACGACATGTCATTTTGTGACATGCCAACACCACTTGAAATCCAAACCCCGGGGTCTAGATGGCAAACCACCAGAATCAGCTATGGTAATGAAATCCTTGTTGATAGACTTGTATTTCTTCCATCGCTTGTAGCCCTCAAGTCCTTAGATATTAACATCATCTTGGGTATGGACTGGATGACAGCTCATCATCCCAAGATTGATTGTTACACCAGATCTGTTCAGCTTACACACCCATCTGGCAAGATAGTCACTGTTTCCACCAGAGTTGCAAAGCGTCAGCTCTATTCTCTTAATGCCATCCCTCTTCCAGACCTTCAAGATATCCAGGTAGTCCGAGACTTTCCGGATGTCTTTCCAGAGGAACTGCCAGGTGCTCCACCTGACAGAGATGTAGAGTTCGTCATAGATCTTATCCCAGGAACAGCTCCTATTTCTAGGAGACCTTACAAGATGGCACCCTTAGAACTAGACAAGCTTAAGAAACAACTTGATGAGTCCTTGCAAAAGGGTTTCATCCGTCCTAGTTCTTCCCCCTGGGCTTGCCCCATCCTCTTCGTCAAGAAGAAGGATGGTACGGACCGGATGGTTGTAGATTATCGTCCCGTTAATTTGGTCACGATAAAGAACAAATATCCGCTCCCCAGGATCAACGATCTGTATGATCAGCTCGCTGGATCCTCAGTCTTTTCCAAGATGGATTTGAGGTTAGGCTACCACCAAATCAAGATCAGAAACGGGGACATTCCCAAGACAGCCTTTGTCACTCGTTATGGCCAGTACGAGTACACCGTCATGTCCTTCGGTCTAACCAACGCTCCAGCCACATTCTCCCGCTTGATGAACTCGATCTTCATGGAGTACTTAGATAAATTCGTCGTGGTTTACCTCGATGATATTCTTATTTACTCAAAGAACGAGGAAGAGCATGCCGAACATCTTAGACTTGTGCTAGAAAAACTCAGAGAGCACCGCCTTTATGCCAAGTTCTCCAAGTGTGAATTCTGGTTGCCAGAAGTGACCTACCTAGGCCACGTAATCTCTGGTAACGGCATTGCCGTCAATCCCGAAAGAGTTAAGGCCGTTCTCGATTGGACTCCACCTGAAACAGTCGAACAAGTTAGGAGTTTCCTTGGCCTAGCCAGCTATTGTCGCCGCTTTGTTGAAAACTTCTCCAAAGTAGCCAAACCTCTCACGGAACTTCTCAAGAAAGATAAAAAGTTTGAGTGGTCCCATAGTGTGAGTACAGTTTTCAGGAACTGAAAAGACGCCTGACTTCTGCTCCCATACTTGTGCCACCGGATTTCACGATGGACTTTGTTATCTATTGTGACGCCTCATGGCAGGGACTAGGTTGCATTCTCATGTAGGATCGTCATGTGATTGCCTATGCATCTCAATAGTTGCATCCACATGAGGATAATTATCCTACACATGATCTAGAGCTTGCAGTCGTTGTCTATGCACTCAAGACCTGGCGACATTACCTCCTTGGTAAATGTTGCGAGATCTACACTGATCACCAGAGTCTCAAGTATATCTTCACCCAACCGGATCTGAACCTTAGGCAAAGACGTTGGTTGGAGTTAATCACAGATTATGATCTAGGGATTACCTACACCCCCGGCAAAGCCAATGTCATGGCTGATGCTCTAAGCCGTAAATCCTATTACAACAATCTCATGTTGCAGCAAGGCCAACCACTTCTCCATGAGGAATTTTGTAAGCTTAACCTTCACATAGCTCCTCACGGATTCCTTTCTACCCTGGTGGCGAAACCTACTCTCGTGGATCAGATCATTACCGACCAGAAGTTTGATAGGGGTGTTATCCGCATCAAGAGGAACATTAAGAAGGGAGTTGGTGGATGTTTCTCTATGGATGATCGTGGTGTTGTTTTCTTTGTGAATCGCTTGGTGGTTCCCAAGAATCAACATCTGCGACAATTGATTCTTAAGGAGGCGCATGAATCTCCTCTCACAATTCATCCCGGTAGTACTAAGATGTATCAGGACCTACGCCAGAGGTTCTGGTGGACTAGGATGAAGAGAGAAATCGCTCAGTTTATTGCTAAATGTGACGTTTGCCGTCGCGTTAAGGCAGAGCATCAAAGACCTGCTGGCACCCTTCAGCCTTTAGCAATTCCTGAATGGAAATGGGATAAAGTTGGTATGGACTTCATCACCGGATTTCCCAGGACCAAGAGAGGGAATAATGCTATCTTCATAGTCATTGATCGTCTCTCCAAAGTGGCGCACTTCCTACCTGTTCGAGAGAGTATCACTGCTAGTCAGCTCGCTGACTTATATATTTCTCGAATAGTATCACTTCATGGTGTTCCACTAGAGATCAATTCAGACCATGGCAGTCTTTTCACTTCTCATTTCTGGGAAAGTTTCCAAACTGCCATGGGAACCCATCTTTCCTTCAGTACCGCTTTCCACCCTCAGTCGAGTGGTCAGGTGGAATGGGTCAATCAAATTCTCGAAGACATGCTCAGAGCTTGCGTTATCTCATTCGGTATCGATTGGGAGAAATGTCTTCCTTTTGCCGAGTTTGCTTATAATAATAGCTATCAATCTAGTCTCAAGAAAGCTCCTTTTGAAGTTCTCTATGGACGAAGATGTCGAACACCTTTGAACTGGTCAGAAACCGGTGAAAGACAATTCTTTGGACCGGACATGATCCAGGAGGCAGAAGAGCAAGTTCGCATCATTCGTGAGAATTTGAAAGCAGCCCAGTCTCGTCAAAAGAGCCAGTATGATCGTCATCATAAGGATATGACTTATGGAATTGGCGACAAAGCTTACCTTCGGGTTATTCCTTTGAAGGGTACCCATCGTTTCGGTATCAAGGGCAAGTTGGCTCCTCGTTACATTGGTCCTTTTCGCATTCTCGCTAAACGAGGAGAGGTTGCCTACCAGTTGGAACTACCCCCACATCTTTCTCGAGTTCATGATGTCTTCCATGTCTCTCAACTCAGGCGTTGCTTCTCAGATCCTATCCGCGGAGTGGACCACGAAACGCTTGATCTCCAAGATAACCTCACATACCGTGAGTATCCGATTCGCATTCTTGATCAAGCAGAGTGTGTTACCCGACATCAGAACATCAAGTTCCTCAAGGTTCAGTGGTCTCATCATTCCGAGAGAGAAGCTACTTGGGAGGGAGAAGATCGTCTTTGACTGGAGTACCCTGCTTTGTTTCCGTCGACCCCTGAATCTCGGGACGAGATTTTCTCAAGTGGGGGCGAGTTGTCACATCCCTAGTCTGGTATGACCTAGACTAGCTAGTCATTTGTGCATCATGTTAAATTTCATTTAAATTTGAAATGAGGATTGGTGAAACCCTCAGAATCATTTTTGAAATGATCCAAAGGGGTCCAAGAAAATGCTCATGTTGCTCTCTGAAAATATTGGACAAAGATAAAAATCAAACCAATATTTTTAAGAGCTCATAAGTAATTTTTTTTGGGCGTTTGGAATTAATGCATAAATATTTGCATTGGAAATATATTAGTTATATATATTAATATATGTCCAAAAATTATGCCACTTGTTGGGGAGCTCTGGAATAATATAGTTAGCTCCTGCAAAAATTGGCATAAGGTAATAAAATGATTTAGTATATTAGCTAAATCAAAACAAATGTAAGAAAAATAGAAAACAGAAATAAAAGAGGAACTTACCTGGCGCCTAGCTCCTGTGCTGGCCCAGCACTGTGCGGCCTGGCCGGCCCAGCTGGCCAGCCCAGCCCACCTGGCGCCCTTCCCTGTCGTCTTCCTCCCCGACAGGAGGACGAGCGCGTGCCCGACGCGCGCGCGCTCCGCCGCGCCACGCCACCAGCCTCCCTGCCTGCCAGCCCTCTCCCCTCCTCGTCTGGATGCCCCGGAGACGCCACTCAGCCACCCGACCTCTCTTGCACTCTCCCTCGCCCTCGTCCTCTCCTCTGTCACCCTCTCTCGCACGCACCGAACGCTGCCGTCGCCGCTGCACGCCGTTGCCGTAGCCACCGCCTCCCCCTCGCCTCTCTGACACGCGCAGGAGCTCCGCCCCCTCGCCTTGAAGCTCTCTGCCGAGCCACACAAGCCGGAGCGCCCCGTGGAGCCGTCGCCGACGCCATCTTCGCCTCCGACCGCCGTGGATCCCCATCGCCGCCCCGCCGTCTCCAGTGCGTCCCCGAGCTCGCCGTCAAGCCCGTCGAGTCCGCGGTGAGCTCCGCCACCGTTTCCCCCTCTCCGCTTAGTCGCTCGCACGCTGTAGCCCCTTTCCCCCACCACGGCCGAAGCTTCCCGCCGCCGTTCATGTCGCCGCCGTCGCCCTGGCCACCGCAGCCCGCAACCAAGCGCGTCACCGTGCTCCTGGTGACGCCAGGAGGCCATAGAGCCTCTCCGCTCACTCCCCCCGTGCCTCGCAGCACCCGCGCGCACCTGGCCGAACTCCGGTCGCCGCCCAAGTGGTCGCCGCCGGCGATATAGACCGTCTCCGGTGAAACGGAGGGCGCCACTTGATGCGCGCGAGCCTGGGCTTCGCGTAGGTGCTCTCCGCCGCGTTCAGGCCTCGCCGGCGGCTTAACGCCGGTGGGGTTGACCGTTTGACCTCGCCGGGCCGTCAGGTGGGCCCCCTGGTTCAGGTGATTAGCTTAAGGCTAATCACCATTAACTGACCCCCCCTGACACTGACAGTGGGCCCCAGCGCCACTAACCTTTTTAATTAGGATTAAACTAACCCTGTTTAACCCCCTGTCACTGACGTGTGGACCCCACACGTCAGGTTTGACCCCAGTCAGCCGCAGTTGACTTGCTGACGTCATGCTTACTCAATGCTGACGCAGTTATCCATTTTCTGGATTTAACTTAATCAGGAAATTCCAAAAAATGATTTAAACTTCAAAAATTCATAGAAATTCAACCGTAGCTCAAATTGAAATAATTTATATATGAAAAATTATCAGAAAAATGCAATCTTTCCATCTGTACTAGTTTCATGCATGACAAACCAACTTATACATGCTGTATATGAGAAAACACAATATGGCATATATAAGAGCTTACTTTGGAGATGCATTTGAGCTTTTGGTTCAAATGGACTTCAAACCAAATGAATACTAGTTGCATTAGCTCAAACAACATCACATCTTCATGCCATGTTCATGCATCATATTGTTGCATACGCTTGTGTATTAATTGTTGGCACCATTCCTTCTCGATAGGTCTTGCTCCGGAGACTGTTCCAGAGTACCTGTCTGTGAAGCAGTGCCTCCTCTGTTGATCTACCAGGCAAGCAACCCCCTTGTTCATTCCGATAAAATCCTACTCTCTCGCTCCTGCTCTCGGTTATTGCATTAGTACAACAATGATTCATCTGCTACTTTGTGCTGCGGTAGTTGAACCCATTCCTCTGCATGACCTGTCATTGCCACAGTAAATAGTTGAAACCCACTAGCATGTGTAGGAGTTGATTGAGCCATGTTGTGTTCCTACCATGCTATGCCTGCTATTGCTTAGAGTTGTGTCAGGTCTGATTCATTGGGAATGAATTGGAGTGTTATGATATGTTCTGATGCTGAGAGTGAAGTGTGTGAACACGATTTGGTAAAGGTAGCGGTGAGAGGCCATGTAGGAGTACATGGTGGGTTGTCTCATTGGAACCGTCCTTAAGCACTGAGTTCTATGTATGTTATCCAATGACTCGATACTACCACACATTGGAATGCTTAAGTGCCCCTCTCGACTTATTAATCAACTTGATCTCTGTCCAGGAGTCGCAACTAGTTTTTGGTGTTTGTAGGTAGTGCTATTTTTCTACCAAGTGGCACCCGGCAGGGTGGGCTTGGGACAGACTAGGCACATGTGGCCTGGTGTACCGAGTGGCACCCAGATGGTGGGCTCGGGAACCCCGCACACATCGTTTGGGGCCGTGAGCGACACCCCGGCCGGATCTCCTTACGGATGGAACCCGAATAGGCGATGAACATGGGCTAGAGTCTTGTGTGGTTAGTCAGATCGTGGCCGACACCCTCGCCAGGCTTCCGCTTGAAGGTTGCCAAGATACATGAGTGTGCATGGCGGTAAGTGGTGAGAGCGTGTGTGAAGAAGTACACCCCTGCAGGGTTAACATGATCTATTCGAATAGCCGGGTCCACGGATATGGACTTGTTGGATGCTTACATGGTACATAGACAACTTGAAGTGGATACTATAAAATGCTCAAGACAAGTGTGAGTGCTATGGATGGCCTTATCGTAGGGAGACAGGAATGAATCTATAGTGGTGTATCGTGTGGTGATTAGTGGACTCGTGTGCGCCATATCAACTCAAGAAGTTCTGGTAGTCGTAGAACAGGATAGCCACAGAGTCAAAGCTGGCTTGCTGCAACTAAACCCCACATTACTCTCTTGATACAAGTGCATGTATGATAGGATCTGATGTAAGTCTTGCTGAGTACCTTTGTACTCATGTTGCTTTATTTATGTTTTTTGCAGCGAAGACTTCGGTCTTACTAGTGTTCTCATGGACTTCGACAAGTAGCTTGTACCTCAGCTATGATCTTGATCGGGCGTTGTAGATAGGCAGGCTCTTCAGCCTTTTTCATTTGTAGATGTCTGTACCCAGACATGTAAGGCTTCCGCTTGTTGTTTGATTGCTCTGAATGTTGGGTCATGTGACCCCTGTTTGTAATAGATGCTATGATGGCTCCTCTGAGCCTTTATCTATATGAGTAGTTGAGTTATGCTGTGATGCCATGTTGTACAACACATACTTGCACGTTATGCGTACGTGTAATGTGTATTGCTATGTGTGGGATCTGACTATCTAGTTGTTTATCCTTAGTAGCCCCTCCTACCGGGAAATGTCTCCTAGTGCTTCCACTGAGCCCTGGTAGCTTGCTACTGCTCCGGAACACTTAGGCTGGCCGACATGTGTCCTTCTTCGTTCCTGTGTCTGTCCCTTCGGGGAAATGTCACGCGATGAATACCGGAGTCCTGTTAGCCCGCTACAGCCCGGTTCACCGGAGTCCTGTTAGCCCAGTGCTACAGCCTGGATTCACTCGCTGATGACCGACACGTTTGATGCTGGGTCATGGATGCCTGTCCCTGTAAGTTAGTGCCACTTTGGGTTTACGACTAGCCATGTCAGCCCGGGCTCCTTATCATATGGATGCTAGCGACACCATCATATACGTGTGCCAAAAGGCGCAAACGGTCCCGGGAAAAGGTAAGGCGACACCCGTGGGAATACCGTGCGTGAGGCCGCAAAGTGATATGAGGTGTTACATGCTAGATCGATGTGGCATTGAGTCGGGGTCCTGACATAGGCAGAGTCACGTTCATGCGTTTATTGCGCAAGCCGCACATTTCATTAGCTAAACGGACTTCAACTCTCTGCAGACACGGCTATGTACGTTTGTGACTTTCTGTGTTTCAGTGATAAGGGTCACAGGCACGGGTGAGGGAGTCCTAGATTAGGGGGTATCCGGACAGCCGGACTATATACATCGTCCGGACTATCGAAGCGTGAAGATACAAGACTCAAGACTCCAGCCCGTGTCCGGATGGGACTCTCCTTTGCGTGGAAGACAAGCTTGGCCATCTGGATATTATATTTCCTTCCTTGTAACCGACTCCATGTAAACCCTAGCCCTCTCTGGTGTCTATATAAACCGGAGAGCATGGTCCTTAGAAGGCTGATCACATTTACAATTATACCATCTTAGGCTAGCTCCTAGGGTTTAGCCTCTATGATCTCGTGGTAGATCTACTCTTGTACTACTCATATCTTCAATATTAATCAAGCAGGAAGTAGGGTTTTACCTCCATCAAGAGGGCCCGAACCTTGGTAAACATTGTGTCCCTTGCTTCCTGTTACCATCAGCCAAAGATGCACAGATCAAGACCCCCTACCCGAGATCCGCCAGTATTGACACCGACAACGGGCGTCAAATCCACAAAGGCATCGTGTGGTATTATATAGAGTCATGTTCGCTTGTGCATGTGTTTGTGTTCCGAATGATTCAGTGAACCACGGTTTGTCAGCAAACACGCAGACGATCATGCCTGACACACGGGCACGACCATGGCAAGCGCACGGTTTGCCATGTACCACACAATGGTCGTGAAGTGATACGGCGCGAACTATTCTACATGCCGCACAGGATTCTTACAAAGCAAACACCGTGAACCTACTGCCAGGCACTATATCCATTTGTGAAACAGAAATGCAAATACGTTCGCCTGAGTTTCAGTGTTTCAGTCATTAGGATCACAACCACGGGCGTCAAATCCAGAAAGGCATCGTGTGGTATTATATAGAGTCATGTTTGCTTGTGTCTGTTTCCCGAATGATTTCGTCGACTCGTTTAGACGTAGAGGCACGGACGAGAAGCCCATGGAGGCATACTTCAGTATTAGGCAGAGTCACGTTCGAGGGTTTACTGCAGAAACATAACAAAATTGGATTCAGATGTGAACCCTCACTGTTTACTTTGTGAGGCAATGAATGACCGATCCGAGAGACACTGTCCTTAAAAGCAAACCATGATTCTGTACCAAAGAGCCACTGTCAAACGAATGGAAGTCAAGCAACGAGGGCCACACTTTTAGTAGTAGAAAAAGCACGTTATCAGCTGGCGTTGCTTCTTTGCTACACGCACAGTAGGGTGGGTGTGGAAGGCACATTATTCAAGCACGCAACGAACATCACGATGTAAACAACAAGGTCAAAAACATGGTTGTGAGTCTGCGGTGTCACGGCCAGAATCCTCGAGACGCATTTCGGTGTGGGCTGTTAAGTAGAAACTCGGTTGTGCGGTCACCAGAGGCACTACGTAACGCCCCGCGAAACAGGTTTGGTTGACCGCTGGGGCGGCTATCTATGCTTTGAGCTCTTTTCATCTCTCCTGTGTCGCAGCAGAGATGCATGGTTGTATTCTTACACCATCCAGCTTCATAAAGAAACGGCTGCAAAAATTTACCCGCAAACCTATCACCCTTATAATATATTCTCAGCTGAGTAATAAAAACTAGCGGTGTGTCCCGCGCATTTGCGCGGCTAGATTTACTATATAGCTTCTATGTATTCCTTTTTTTTCCTTCTTTTTACAATCAGATTCCTCTATATGGATTTGCATTACTTCTCATTTTAACCTAATTATGTTTGTGTTTTCTGGTGAAAGACATTATAATTATCCATGTAATTTATTGAAAATTGCCAAGACGTAATAATCAATGTAGCCACAACAATTTTAAAGTATTAGAGAACAAACCATATGTTGTGCAGCTAGCAGAGGTGATTGCACTCCTAGCACATCAAACTCTAGATTTAGTTTATTTCAGATGAAGGTAGATTATTTACTCTATTGAAGAAGTTGTTTCGATCGATGGTCAGACAATCGTAAACCTTATTCATTGGACATTGTGTGTGTGACAGTGTCCGTGCGTATATACATACATTGATGTTTTACTCCTTATTATCTAAAAAACTATAGTTTTCATATTTTACGTGTTAAAATAAAATCACTAAATGTTTATTTCATTTTAATTCATATACTCTAAAATAAATTTATTGCATATTATTAAATTATTTGATCATTTTATTCCAAGATACGTTATTACAGGGGCATGGTTTGTAGTGGTCATCTGGTTCTATGTGCGCCTCAGAGCATGCCCATGATCAGTCTATGTGTCCTTTTCATACTGATTAGGTAAGCATTTCATAGATATTCTTATTCACATAGATTTGACCGATATGTGTGAATATGTGTGAGATTATATATAAAATAAAAGCTTTGGTCCTCGACTTGATCATTATGACCCGTGTGGGCAGTCATTTTCTGCTGATGAAGTAGTGAATGATATTATGCCGTCCGTTGTTGACTGTTGATAGTATAATAATAAAATCATGGGTATAAATCCTTCCAATTGTATGTTTATTTTGTAACACCTTTCTATCTTATTCATTTCAGTGGTACAGACTGGTTCCTCTCAGTTTTTTTTTCGAAATGGAGGCAAAAGATTTGCCTCATATATTAAATGAGGAGGAGAAAGAGTTTGTTACAACACAGTGCCAAGAAATGGCATGGCAATTACTCTCGCAATAAGAAAGACCCTAAATTTTTCGCCCCGGCATTAACCCAAAGCTTAGACTCTTCGATCACATTGTTTAGCAAGACATGCGGAGGGGCACTCAGTTGCATGTCCGTATGTGACATATTTCCTAACCCTATGTAGGATCTGTAATTAACATCGGTAAATCTGGTACTACAACCATATAGCATGACTGAATCGGATTAACTTCCATCGTGGCCTATTCTGGTAGAAACTCCATATAAACTCAATCGAACATTCATGATCGAGATATTAATAAGTTCTCCTAGAGTTATGTGAAGTTAACATGACTTTTATAAGTATCGTTCTCCTAATATAATTATATATTGCTCCATATATGTTCCAAAATATCACATACACTCTTTTTGCGGGATTTTAGCTTATGATTTTCATTTATAATTGGTCTAATATAGTAAAATGATATACCCCCTAAAAGTATTTGCCGAAATGTTGTTATAATTACATTCCCAGTCCGTATAATTTTGCCTGTATTTTAGACACTCATTGTAAGCCTTATATTTTGGGAATGATGGTGTATTTTTCTATAATATGATTTCATGTGGTCCTTTCATGACTATTTTGTGAAAAATTCTTAATTTATATTGAATCATTCCCATGATCTCTTTCTTTCTATTGATATTTAGACTATCAGCCATTGTAATTCGAACACACGACATGATTCATTTGTAGTTTTTTTTTGAGAATATAAATATAAATTTTTGACACCTAGATGTTCATGTATTTTGAGTGTTTGCTATCCATTCATTATTATTCCCGCTAACATCCTATTGTAAAAATACATCAGTATTGACTCGCAAAAAAAGAAAGAAGAATATGTCATTAGTAAAAAGAAGTAGTTTTGTGATTTATTTGCCCCATCCTATGCTATGTACGTGCCCTTCTACTTTCTTTTATTTGGATGGTTTGGAAATTTGATAAAGAAAAGTTTTTTTAGGGGATACAGAAACGTTTGTTACCATGAAGTGAAACAGTATTGTTGGAGTCTAGATTTATTTTCTTTTATCATAAAAAAATACTCCAGATTGATTAATATGCTGAAATCCTAGATGACATCATCATGTAGTAATCTGTTGGGACTCTTCGGTACTTGGACTCTTCCTTTTTTTTTGATTCACGGACTCTTCCTTCTGGTTGGACCTGTACCATGCAATGGTAATGAACATTTTATTTTTTGACTTGCTAACGTATGTTTATGTGTGATGGATCGCTCGGAAAGACTTCTTTAAATAGAAAAGGCGTAATGACTAAAGAAAGTGTAGAACTAATATTCTTACGTGATATGCCATGCCAAACTGACTGTATGTGTATATATTTTTATGTAACGCTACATCTTTTACATCTCAATCGTTAATCTATGTGGATGAACGGCATGGCTTATTTGTCTCTTGTTTTTTATAATTATATAATAGATATAGATAATGACCTTCATATGAAATATTCATTGATCAGTGAAAAATTTATAATTCCAAACATGATATTTTTCAACATATTTCGAACTCGTATATTAGTTTTGCCTTTGGTAGTCCTCACGGTAGTTCACTCAAGAAAAAGTGGAACATATAGTCCGGTTGTGTGTTAGCTTTCTTGTGCAAGAGAGGACGTGGTGACACATGTTGTC
This sequence comes from Triticum turgidum subsp. durum, assembly GCA_900231445.1. Lineage (NCBI taxonomy): Eukaryota > Viridiplantae > Streptophyta > Magnoliopsida > Poales > Poaceae > Triticum > Triticum turgidum. The sequence goes on from LT934114.1 coordinate 759,887,434, forward strand.
CGGATTTCTAGTGGTTTGCCCAAAAGTCCGTCGTTTTTGTTAGTTTCCATGTACGTACGCATTGAGGAATCATTACTGTGCACGTCTTCTTTCCTTCTACTCCGGGGCAAGTTGCATCCAAATATCGCACCGATTTTTTTCCCTTTATATATTGTATAAACCAAGAGTTGCATCTGACGTGACAACTTGAATGTCCAATACTACTACATACATATATTTTTACGTGTGTTACGTAACAATCATTAAATCTCGGCCCGTGTTATTCTAATCAAACGGCTTAAAAAAGATTAACATATGTGGACGAACGTGATGGCTTATTTGACCCTTGTTTTAAGTATATAATAGATACCTAAACAAGCAAAATCTCTTTTGCTTAAATTTACTTTGTTTCTACAACTTCACCAAATAAACTTACAAGTCGTTTTTTATAACCACAGAACATGGAGCAGAAACAGTGCAGCGGCTCAAATGCAGCTCCATCAGTGCAAGGCTCAACTGCAGCTCCTCAGTGTGTATGGCAAGTACATACGTGAAGCACTGCTCCACCTGCAACACAGGCACGGATGTGCATCCATTCTATGCATGACAGGTACATACGAGAGGCATTCGTACATACAACACATGTACGGTTACACGTACATCGAGCATTTCTCCACTGACAAATTAAAACTACTTTATATATTTTAACCTTCATGCCACAGCATTCCATAGTCCTTCGGCCCGTACAAAGCCACAAAACCACACACTTCCTTCATGGCTGCACACAACACAAAAACAGACAAGCCTACAAACGGTGCAAAGACTACAACGGTTCTCTGATGAAGTTTATATAGAACCCAAGCTCCTCTTTCAGACAAGCCTACACAGGATGCAAAGAGAACGCAACAACAAATAACTCCATACACCTGGACAAGTAACACAAGGCCTGATTTCAGCATCCACACCTGAACGGAACTGTCAAATCCAGGTATTCAATACTCCTTTTTCTTAAATGCGGACGCGCATGGCTGCAACTTGATGATAATCTAAGACGTGCACGTTTAGAAGCCCTTCTATGCCACTCCAGAACCTTTTGTTGCTTTTTGTAATACTACCGTGAACTCTGCGGGAGGGGAGGAAAACTTAATGGTCATGGTCTCCAGATCCTTTGCACTAAGAACAAAGAACATCGCAAAATCTGCGTAACTCCCGGAGCGAACATAATCTTCCAGTGATATTGTCTTCAGACAAATGTCGTGATGTTTGAGAAACTGTCGGTACTTACGATGCCATTTGTTTTTTTCACCATGAGAAATCGACAATCCCTAAAATATAAATGATAGGTTGAAAATACTTAGAGTCTATAAAAAGAGTTACAGACCATGAAAAAACCAAATGAAACAATTAGTTCTACCACCTCCATAACAAGAAGTTAGACATAGACTTGTCTATGTATGGATGTATCCAACAATAAATCATGTGTAGATACGGGTGCATCAACTTCAGTCAAAATTAAGAAAAGCATTTTGAAAAAGAACGAGTACTACAGTATGCACATTTCTAAAGATCATCACCTCGACAAACAAGTTCTCTAGTTTTGGAACGCACTGCAGTAATTCAACAACAATGTCCACCTTATAATCCATGTAGAGAAGCAAGGTCTTGACAGACTGACGCATTCTTGTTAGACTGACTACCTTCAAAACCTTGATGAAAAGTAACAGAAGGTGGATCACAAAACAAATAGAATAAAGGTTGGATGAAATAAAACTTGTTTCCTCACAAACAAAGCGAAGCTGGAAGTATCGTGAAAACTCAATACCTCAATACACGTGGGATGACATGGATACGGTTCAGACGTAGAGACACCAGTTAACTCCAAGTCCTGACTCTGTATGAAGAATAGAACATAGACCATCAAATTAATAGAACAAACATCGGAACAAGTGCAACTCTGTTCCAGTATGAAGGAAAGGCAGTACCTCAAGACGCGTCGAGGGGGGCACAAACACGAATTCATCCAACGCCTCTAGTTTAGGTGCAGAGACAACTGTTATCGAGCAGTCGTTGACCAGACAATCAACAATCAACCGTCGAACCGAAGGGGCATCCTCAATAATGAGTTCTCCAAATGGACAACGAATGCCAGTGCTTACACGGCTAGACGAGTTTATTGTGTCGCGATGACCTCCTCTATTGCAAACAAACAAGAGAGACTCAAGTCCAGGGCAACTAGAGTGGATTATACTTTGCAGCGAGGCGTATGATATATCAAGTTCCACAAGCGAGAGTCTTTTCACCAGTGGTAGCTTAAGCGTCCCAACGTAATTGTCCGGTATTTGGCAAAGAGCAAAGGCAAGAGTGTGGAGAGAGGAACAAAACCGAAACACGGACTCCGGTGCCAAGGGCGTAGATGAAGTGCATAGATCCAGTAATGTTACCTCTTGCGTCAGAAACCTTGGGCAGAGGTAGTAGAACTCAAGAACCTGGATATTGTTCAGCTCCAAGGATCGGAGACAGGCATCAACGGTGGAGGGTCTGCACTGCAGGTAGCACGCCAGGATACAGAGGCGGCTAACAGAGCAAGCATGACCGGACAGGATGGATTTCGGAAGACTGACAGCATTAGAGACAGGATTTCGACCGGAATAGTATTTGCGAACGCACTCCTTGGTCAAGGCGGACACATGAGATATAGTCTCGATTTGAACTTTTTCTCCATTGTTAAAAAGACGAGAGACAGAGATCTCGCGGTAGTCGAGATTCAGAGGAGCGATGGACCACAAAGGACGCCAGCGACGTGCGAGGATTCGAGTACGGATGACATCCTTGATGGGAAGACGAGAGATGATCTCACCTAGGACGCAGTCGGCGAGATCGCTGATGCGGTCCGCACGACATCCCTATTCTTCCTCCTAGGATCGAGAGGGAGCACAGTCGGCGCTTCCATCCCCTCCGACGACCAGAACACCACCAGAAGGCAGCGTCATCGGAGGCACCACTCTCTACCGCTTGATCCTATGAGCAGCGATTTCCATCTCCACCTCCGTTGCAGGGGTGGCGCCGCCCACGACAAGTGCTCACTGAGGTGGATCTGGAGAAATGGATTACAGCCTGTCAATCCATGAAATGACTTAAATACCCACGACGGGGAGCGGAGGGGTCAAGATTAATTACCTCTTTTTTCTTTTGACGGGAGGGTGGGGGTTAATTACTACTCGTAACGAGTAAAAGGTAGGTGGATGCTTGAAACATTAAATAGAGCCATGGCTTACAAGGTACAAGATGCACGGTTGAAGACGCAGACCAGGCACGGGCGTGCCCGTCCGTGTTTTAATTATTTACGGCACACATTCAATAGAAGAATTTGTTTGACGCCGCAAGCACGGTCCTACATTCAAGGCCGTGCCTCTGCTTTGCAGATGATTCTGCTGAAACGCTCACGGACAAACCAATGAAGTGTGCAGAGGCACGGCTTGTCACGTACCAGACACACGGTCCTCCCTTCGGCATTGTAATGCACTGTCCTACATGCCACACAGGCATGTAGAACAGTTTGGGTCTACGTTCGTGTCTCTTTGTGTTCCAAATGATTCCTTTGACTCTATCACCAGAGGAGGCACGGTATGTCGGACCAGAGAGGCATGATTGCGTTTTACGCGGGGTCACAATTGTCACAGGCATGGGCACGAAGCGCTCAAAGGCATGGTCGATGGTATTACATAGAGTCACGCTAACCTTTGTCTTACGCACAGCACTGGCGTTTACTCTGTGAGGCACGGAATAGCCTATATGAGAGATGTTGTTTTTTAAAAGCTTATTTCCTTGTATTTAAAAGCACGGATGTACAGTCCATAGTATGTTATTCGGGTGTGGACCTATAGTCCATAGTATGTTATTCCTTTGACTCTATCACCAGAGGAGGCTGGGTATGTCGGACCAAAGAGGCATGATTGCGTTTTACGCGAGGTCACAATTGTCACAGGCACGGGCATGAAGCGCTCAAAGACATGGTCGGTGGTATTACATAGTCACGCTAACCTTTGTCTTACGCACAGCCACGGGCATTTACTCTGTGAGGCACGGAATGGCATATATGAGAGACGTTATTTTTTAAAAGCTTATTTACTTGTATTTAAAAGCACGAACGTACAGTCCATAGTATGTTTTTCGGGTGTGTATGTACAGTCTATAGTATGGTATTCATTTAACTCTATCACGAGAGGAGGCACGGTATGTCGGACTAGAGAGGCATGATTGCG